>CM077160.1:141711324-142212423 GCA_039583875.1 Platanthera guangdongensis | reverse complement strand
CCACTTTTGTATTGTTGTTTTAAAAGTCAGCCCACGTAGTAATAGGAGGCATGGACTAAATTGAGTTGTGACCTCTCTAATTGGCTCCACCAAACTAGTGTGGATCCTTTTAACCTAAGAGTTGTGTACTCAACTTGCCTAGCTTGAAGCAATTGCTTCCAAGCCAGGACACGATCTATCCTTTCACACACTCTAAACAGTCATCGGGTTCTAATCGCCCTTCGAAATCTCCCACATCCAACTTAATTCTCATATCCCAACGAGGTTGGTGATTTGATCCGTCATCTGCCTCCGGGTTGGGGTGTGCGAGTTCTAGAAGTCTCGGATTAGGGTCGATTTTGACCGTTGGGGCAGGCGCTGGGTTTAAGTGCATGATTGTTTTGATATTATTAACCGAAGTACGCAATCTGTTCATGACATGTGTGACACTACCCACGTTGACGGTGAGAGTTTCGATCGTTTTCATTAAGTCGCTCATGCGTTGGGCCAAATCCCCGACACTCATCTCTGAGTGGTGTACGGTTTCTCCATTAAAAATAACTTGATTTTTTTTATTAAAAAAAGTTTCAAAATATTTTAGATGCTAAAAAAAATATTTGAATATTTTATTTTATTTTTGGAAATAGATTATAAAATATTAGAAAGAAGAAATGTTTTGAAACAATAAAAAAAACGGATCGCGTGATTCGCGATAGGAGCGGATCACAGAGCTCTGATACCAAACTGATGTTGGCTCACACTGGGGTTCCAAATATAAATATTTTTTTAGCACATTATTTTATTTGTCATAAAAAGGATTTTTTTTATTTTTAAAGAAAGGTGGAGTTTTGATTTTGAAAATAAGGCGGCCCAGCGGGTCCAAATGATGTCTACACGCGCAAATCAGGTTCTTCACTTTGAACTTTAAGATATTTGCTAATTTCGCTCGGATGGAGCTTCACATGCGTTCATTTAATTCGTCTCTCCACGAGATCACACGACCACAAGCATTAAATTACATGCAATAATTTATGGATAAACAATATTATTAGTAATGAGAACGCAACGACAAGCCCATAATTATTAAGTGAGATGCATAAACTTATACTAATGCAGAGAGAGAGAACGAATATACCAAAGCACAGTACGGGGCAGTGACCACTCTAAACCGGTCTCACAAGGGTTGAATGTCGTCAGACTGGAGTGATCAATCGAACGGATCACTGGCCGAAAGGGGAGCTGAAATCGACGACACAGTGCATAACCCCGGTCGTTGGGATATGGTTCCGACGTCGACAACGACCGGGCGACGACACTCCCTGGCGGAGTGACAACTGCGAGTAGGGTCAGAGTGATGTGGCGGCGCGTCTCCTATCGCTGGGAGGAACGTCGGCTAGCCTCCTTTGGGCACGGGCATGCAGTGGGTCCAGCGACGAACGGTAAGGGGAACTGGATGACACTGTGCAGAGAAACGAAACTCACGTTTTTCTGCCCTGTCCGTTCTCCTCTTTTCTATTTTTCACGGTGATTTATAAAGATTGGAATTTTGGCTTTACATGGAATTTCCAACAGGTTTTAAAAGGCCAGAGATCATTTGTTTCCTTTTCGGTAGATGATAATTTGTTACCTTTGCTTTTATATGTGTTGCGGACAAACTCGACGCTCCGGTCGGACCGGAATAACTTGGACCGTCTTAGCTTACGGAGTGGTCGAGCGCGCGCGCAGTAATGAGAGAGATAATATATACATTATGTTTTTGTTGTGGAAAAACCTCTTAACAGGGTAAAAACCCACGTGGTCGGATCTGTGCCGACCAAAATCCACCATTTGCCTGCGGTTACAACTTTCTCAGACAATCGAAGGCGACATGCCTCTTCTCGTTACACTTTTGGGGTGAGAGAGAGAAAGACTTATGCTCACGGCAGGCAACTGGCTACGCCGCACGAGAGAATTTGTAGTAGAATTGTGAACGTGCAGACTCTCAACATAGCCGGGTTTTCCTCCTCGTCGCACACTTGGAGACTTAGGGTGTCCATGGCGGACAAGAGTGGCGGTTGGCGAGGACCGGCCGGCCGTACCCGGGCGGCGTACCGTGCTCGGCCCGGTCGCCGGGCGCAAGACACAGTCGGCCGCAAGACACGGCCGGACGGAAGAAGGTGGGAGCCTGTCCGATCCTTCCTTGCCAAGGGGCGGGTAGCGGTCGGCGGCGCCTGACACCTCCCTCGGCCGCGCGGGAGGGGAGGCACTCCGCCAGCCGCGGCGGGCGCGCCGCGCGGAGCGGTCGGCGCGTGCGCGCGGCTGCATGGCGCGGCCTCTTCCTGATCTGAGATTTAGCCCGGTTGGCCGCCGGCTTGCCGGTGGTGGAAGAGGGGGTCGGCCCCGGCTGCCGGCCCTTGGGTGGTTCGGGGAAGGCCGCCCCGCGCGTGCGGATCGCTCGCGATTGCGCGCCGATCGCCGCGCGCGGCGGTTCCTCCATGATCTCGATGTTGTTGGTGGGATCATGGGGGAGTGGTCTATACGGTAAATGGGCAATTCTTTTTTAATTTTATTCTTTTAAGTTTGCATCCTTAAATGATTTGGGTTTGCCTTTTCTATTACTAATAATACTGGACTGTTTATTTAGGGTCTTTTCGTGACGTTACTCTGATGAGCCAAATAATAACATGAGTCCAAATGAAATACGCAAATACATAATTAGAGCACCAGAAATATGCAAATAATGGAATATGCAATAAATAAATAGAAATACCCTAAAAGGGCTATGATGCGTCGCCGGATGGATCACTTTTCCTCCTATTATGTTTTGTAATTTCATTTTTTTCTTGACGATTTTATTATCCCTCTTTATGTGCCAAAAATAATGCTTTGCATTTGTGGATTTTGTGGTTTAAAATTCGTTTTCATCAATACGTCGAACTAAAACATCACAAACTTCATCAATTTTAACAACTTGATTTCCTTATACATGGCTACTAAATGGATCCTAAGGTTGCATTTGGCGCGACTTATTTGCTCCAGTGAGGTTGGACAAAAATATCATTGGCATACAAAAATCTTGTGCCCCAAACTAATTTCTTTTTTGGTAACGGTAGTAACATTTGTCATACCAAACATACAATTACGTTTTTGTTCAAATAAGCTACGATAAGCTGCGCAAACACCGCCTAAGTTGGTATTTTGAGCTTATGGGCTACAAAACAGTGTATTGGTGGCTGATGCCAGGTAGAGATTTCATCTTTATTTTGTTGAGAAGACATTAGGTTACTATGCAGATTTTTTGAAGTCCAATCAACATTTTTCGCAGAAAGATTTGTAAATATATAGATTGATCAGGATTCACTAGTAGCTATGAACACTTGTCTGCGACGGGCTCATTTTTGACGGAATGGTTTGATTTTGTAGGAATGCTGACATAACAGCAAGGCAGAGATATGTCAAATTGGTTGACTCTGTGAAGGATTCAGGCGGAACTGTTCATATTTTTTCGTCAATGCATGTTTCGGAGATCGTAAGTAGTTTTCATTACTGAATCTTGGGGGAACCTACTTGAACTTACAGCTCATTACAATTTTATTTTATGAATTTCGTTCAGAGCTTGCACAAATATCCGGTATTGCCGCAATATTGCGCTTTCCGTTACCTGATTTAGACGACATTGATATGTGAACGTTCTACGGAAGCGGTGATCGTCTAAAATGTGCTGTTGTTACACCCACTGTACTTTTGTGGTCTTCAATTATTTTGTGCATTTGCAGAATTGGAAGTTTCATGGTTTTCTATGAGAATGATGTTGGCAATTTTAGAGTGCCTTGTATTGAAATTTTTTACTTTATATATAGTTTGCCCTTTCTCTATTTAAAACTATCATCTGAACAATAGTTTAATTTTAATATTAATGGAGATTTTGTAGAATTTGGGCTCTGCTCGAAATCAAAATTTGAGTCAGACTTGTTCAAAATTTCAATGAATGTGTTTGGCAACATTCTTCAAATGATTGTTACAATCAACATACAGCCTTATATAGCTAGAATTTTACATATTGAGACTGATCCTTACGATGCGAGATTCGAAGTTGATCATTTTCATGCTCGAACTGATTGCCGGCCGCCTTTATACAATCCTATTACATGTAGAATCTTATCCATTGTTGTGAATACATATGTTTTTGGTTTCAGTAATTCTTCATTGTTCTTTAAGATTTTTATATCTATAGGTGATGTATATAATAGGGGAAAACACTTTTGGTAAAATATTTGTCTTTCTTGTTTTGGCATTTTATTACTTTTTTTAAGTGAGGCTCTAATTTTATTTTTGTTATTAAAAAAACTCAAGTTCATGTTTGTCCATTTCTATCAAGTTTTATATTCGGGGAAACAAAAAAAAACACGAAAATGGTGTGCAACGCGAAGTGTACTATGTGCAACGCATAGAGAGCCCGCACACAATTGCTCGTCTTTTATAGTCTTAAAAGTGAGGTCATACGAAGTGAGACTTGTATGTGTGTTATACTCGTCTTTTAAATTCCAATGCAAAGTGGTGAGTGTATTGTCTCAGTCGGGATACGGGAAACCGTTGCTTGTGATGTTATTTTGGAAATCGAGTATTAAGGATATGTGGTTGTGATAGTTGTTATTGACAAATTATAAACATCTATTTGTAGACTTAATTTTTCATATTTATAAATTACCATTCATAGATTAAGTTTAAACTTTAACAATCAATTTCTTACTAGTAGTGTTCGACAATGAAGGAACATTTTTGTCAACCTTTTGAGTCAATATTAGACACAAAAAATGTTAAAATACACATCTGAATGAAAAAAATTCATGTCAAAATGGTGAATTTCATGTCAAATTGTTGGAATGAAGTCACTAACATATGCTCAAAAAGTTGTCAGAGAAGTTTCTTCATTGTCGGGCCTTGCACATGAGAAGAAAACATCAATTATTAAAGTTTAAAGTTGATATGTAAGTAGTAATTTAGAAACATAAAAATTTAATTTGCAAATGGATGTTTATGATTTGCGAATAATAATAGCCAAAAATTAATGCATCTTTTTTTGCTACAACTTCACCAAACACTGCCTATATTTCGCTATATATAAATCAAAATTTTAAATTTTCAGTCCTTTTAAAAGGCTACAAACAAATCATTTAAATACCTACAAAATAGATTTTTTCATTTCCTAATTTTTTAGGGCGTGCTTGTGATAATTTTCCTTCGCCTTTGCTTAGAGCGACTTCACCGAGCTTGCCGGCATGAAATGGGCCCGGGATCTTTGTTGGAGACCACTCATGACTCATGAGCCTCTAGCCCTGCCCGGCAACCAGCCCTCTTCTGTTGTTTCGGTCCTTGGCGACGGAAATAGAGTCCCGGCGGTAACCTCTCTTAGTAGTGTGTAACTTTTTAGGGTGTTGTTATAAGATTATATATTTGGCTAATTTGAATGTTTTAGTCCTTTTAAAACACTTAATAGACAAATCATATAAATACTTGGAAATTTTTTTTCTCATTTCCTAAATCAATAACACGTGACCCTGCGCTCCCAATAATTTCCGGCCGCCTTTGTCTGAAGCGACTTCGCCGAACTTGCCGACATGAAATGTGGTCGATCGGAATCCTCGCCGGAGAGCACTCCCGAATGTCTAGTCGTGCCAAGACTAGCCCTCTTCCGTTGTTTCGGTCCTGTTAGACTGCTACGAAATAATGGTGAATGAGAAAATGGCCAATGAAATTTCCTAGATTCAGAATACTTTTACTAACAGTTTATTCCATATTTACATATGGGGAATCATTACCCATAGGAGCAACAGAGCCATGTTACTTGGAAATTCTTTCATTTATATCAGAATATGGTATTGTCATCTATCTGAAAAATTTTATTCATGTCCATTGTCTAGCTTGTGTACCCGGAAGTTATTCCATATTTTTCGTTCCATTCATTTTATATAGATGTGATTTCATTCTTTCAAACAAATATTGTTTTTGCATCAAGAGAAGTGTTGATTGAGCACAAAAGGTAGGTAGAAGTCTGAGTTATGTTGTCACGATATTAATTTTTGATAAAATCACCGATATATCAAGTTCACATGTTCTCTTGGATTTTTATAGTGTTGGACGTTATGGTATCAACCCTAAACATGTAAAAAAAACATGTGCAAGAACACTTCCAAGAAAAATAAGTGTTTGTTTCAAGTTAGAGATCAGAAAGAAACACATGTGGATGAATGAAGAGTTGAAGGGTTGTGTGGTAAGCACAATTATAGATCTGCAAATTGGAGGCTCGTTCATATACATATAGATTAGATATGAATGAGGAGAAAATTATTAAGACTACATATGCTTTACAGGTTAAACCACATAAAATTCTTTCTTCTTCAAATAAAAAGAATTCAAAAAAATACTACAACAATTAGAATCATTTGCAATCATAGAGCATCAGTTCATAAGCAATGGTTGGGAGGTAGAACTCTTATACAATTTCTCTACAAATGTGTTTCAAAAGTTGATTGCGTATGTTATTGTAGAGTGAAGGAGGATGACAAACTAGAAATCTTATTTTTTTCACATTCTTTTCTATTAAGCTATATCATATGTTTCCATCTATATTTCAATTGAATTATACTTACCAAATGAATAATTATCAGATGTCTTTATTATCGATAGCTTGGGTTACTTCTACACGTCAATTAATTTTCGGATCATTTGTATTTATGCCAGATAACACAAAATATAGCTATTGTTGGACACTTAAATATTTTGAATTATTATTGATTCAAACTCTTTACCACTTGTTCAAAATCATTGACAGAGAACTGCTTCTTTGCCACTTGTTCAACCTTACTTGTCTGCATGTTCTTTATTGAAGTTTGTACGCAATTGTTGACACATTTATCAGATCACATCAAAGAGATATTTAATGTAAATGGGGGTGGTCATTGTGATTTCGTGTGTTAGGTGAGCATTAGAGATGAGTGAAAATTGGTCATAAGAAAGATTGATTATTTTCAATGAACTGAAGGTTAAAGTGAGCATGTATGTTGATATTTTTGGGAATGAAAATTGCAAACATTGATGTCCACTCTTTAATGTACTGAGATATACCCCCCCCAGACACACCAAATAAATGGATGTCAACGTCATACATGAGTTTTGTGGTGTCTTCGTGTTGTAATATAGCTTTTGTTGAAATTTCACGATTTCAAATTCACCTTGCTATCATTGAATTCCATGGCACTACCGCCTACACAAAGACTGCTTGCAATTGGTTACATAGATTACAATCATTTGATCCGTTTTGTTATCCACGAAGGGTGTCCACTACCTGTATTATCTCCTATTGGAGAGGGTTCTATATTCCAATAGCAAGCAAATGAATGGATGTATGCATTTCATGGCTACAAATTTCAGATCAACAAATATATGTTACAAGTGAGCCAGTAGATTGGGATGTCTTCTAAGTCATAAGGTCAGTATAAATATATATTTTTGAGTTTATAAAGTAAACATTTTATTAAATTTTATGTTTTATTACAAATGTGATTCAATAATATCTATTTTTGTTTATTGATTGCATTTCACTTGGCGAAGATCATTGCTGACCCTTTTTAAAAGATGCTCGCGGTGGTTATGAATCATCGTTCGTGAACATCCGACCTCACCTTAAAGAATTTCGTTCTTTTTATGTTCAAACTCACTTTCTTTTCTCGATAGTTGTCATCATCGTTATTTGTCAAGCATATATTGTATGACAATGATGTTTTGTTTGAACTCATCGGAGCGAAAACGTCATGCCAAACCAAGTCATAATCTTATAACAGCACCCTAAAAAATAAGGTGATTGTTAACCGCAACCCGTTATTTTGCTAGTTGCACCCCAAAATCTCCCAATTTTCCGCGCCTTTTCGAAATACGTCTTGTACATGCAATATCAGGAAAAACGTTCAACACGAAAGTTGTAGATATCGACGAGATCTACAACTTTCGTGTATATCACTTTTCCTAAAAATGCATGTACAAGGCGTACTTTGAAAATAGGTCCAGATTTTGCGCTTTTCGAAATACGCCTTGTACATGCAATTTCAGGAAAAGTTTTCAACACGAAAGTTGTAGATCACGTCGATATCTACAACTTTCGTGTTGAACGTTTTTTCTGAAATTGCATATACAAGACGTATTTCGAAAAAACGTGAAAAATTAGGAGATTTTGAGGTGAGACTAGCGGTGGGTAACAATCGCCAAAAATAAGATCTATTAAGAACAAACTGCTCAAGATCCGCACACGCTTTGTGCAACGCCGGTGATCGACGCCGGCGCCGCCTTACCTTCCATCCTTGGCGCCGCCTTACCTTCCATCCTTGGCGCGTCCCGGTCCCCGCTTCCTTCAGCGCCGGGATCATATCCAGCTGTTGCTGCCGTTGCTGCTTCTGCCATCCCTGATCCTGGAGAGTTCAGCGCGACCTTTTTCCCCCGGCAAACCCTATACCGCCAGCACTCTTTCTCGTCTTCTCCTAATTAACCTTCAAACGAATTTATCCGCCTTACATGATGACCAGTAAGAGTTTTATAGGTTTACCTCTTCATAAACAGTGATGCCCTACATTTGATGGGGGCGATCACTTGCTCGTTTATCAAATACAGCGTTTATTGTTATTCTTGTGCTCAAATAGCTTTTTTGTGTGCTTGTGTAATCCTTCGGTATAGGTGAAGCTGTCTCCACTTACAAGCACGCCAAATACATTCTCATATCCAAAGAAATTCATCCTTGATTCCTAATGCTATTTAAATATTCACAATACACACAGACTCTTTGATTAATGCTCTCAATGCAATATCTTGATAAACTTCTTTGCTAATTGAGTTCTGGACAAGTCGTCTTTACACAACTATTTGTCAATAGTTTTTTTATGATAAAAGATATCTCAAACCAAACATCTTTGGGAAGGTCTCGATCTATTATGTGAATAACTAGAAAATAGATCTGGTTGTAGACTTGTAGTTACCACTCATGTGACTGAAAGAACTTAACCTTGAGTGCCAATTATGGTATTCATTTTTTATGAGCACGTTCTCTCAAGAATATCCTGAACCAATGTTCTTATTATTGCCTCCCATGTAGTCTCGTGGTACTTATTTGCATCTTCATTGCATCTGTTATTTTGTCAATGTGTACTTGTTCTTCCCCCTCATGTAGTTTTTTTAGTTTTAGCTTTAGGTTTGATAAACTTAGTTTCTATTTTGGCAGTCCATGGCTTCTCCCCAAATGAGTGTCGTGCCAACATACTCGAGCTTAGTTGGAGTTATAATGACGCTCTCACTTCGCAGATATTTTTTTTCATTTGAACTCCACACTGACACTAGTATTGGAGTCACAGGGGATACATAGGAGTTTTATGCTCAGATTTTGTTCCTCAACAGGTTTTTGCCTTGAAAATTGTCTTATCATCCATCATCTCACTTCGCAGATATTTGTTGTTCTCTGTAAAGGTATTTAGGTACAGATCCTCAACTTTGTTTCTCACTCGATATATTATCATTCAATTGTATAGATACTATTGTTTTGTGGTAAATGGCCAACAAAGTTGAACCCATCATATGCAACCTCGCAGATGCTACAATGACTTTTAATTTGAGTGTTGATAGGTCATTTGACATGGTGAGTCATAAAATTCTCTTTCATGATATATGCAGTTTAAGAGCAAACCCCCACCTTAAGCTTGTAAAGCACTTCACCAATTTCGAATATCATTACAAAACTCAAGTGCCCTCCACCACCACATCAACAATATCACTACATTGCTTGCTACATGATATCCCTCTAATAATAGTACGACCCTATTGTTATCCTTTCTGAGAGAAGGACAAGATCGAACAACTGTGTGACAAAATACTCAAGAAGCGATAATCAAGATAAATCAATAACTTTCTTAATGCTTCTTATCCAAAAGGAAGGAACTTGGTTATTCAGAGTAGACTATCATCGGCTAACTGAGATTACTACGAAGGACAAATTTCCAATCCCAGTCACCGATGAACAACTTGATGAATTGCACGGGTCAATGTATTCACAAAGCTAGATTTTCATTCGGAGTGCCACTAGTGCGGATGCATCCAAATGACTTTGAGAAAATGGCCTTCCATACTCATCATGACTTTATACTGCATACGATCTGACTTCTTTTGGAAGGTCTTAAAAGTGGAAGTATTGTTTGTGATGCATGCAATGCCAAGCACTACTGATTCCAACACAGACCTAGGCCAACTTTCGATGGATTTATTGAGGGTTGTCTTACATCTATGGGAAAGAAATTATTGTTCGTTCTGGTTAACTGCTTCTCTAAAAGAGCACACTTCATTTCACCATCCCACCCCTACAACAACTCTAGGCATAGCCCAAATATTGTTTTTAGCACATTTTGACTACATGGATGCCTAAAACTATAATACCAACATGGATAAGGCTTTGTTGGGTGGATTTTATATGGCATTTTAGGCACCATTCTAGCTCACGTTTGCATTCATTATGCTCTTATTATATCAAATTTTCCTTCATATCTTCATTTGCTAAAATGACACAAAAGTAGGTTAGGAGCTAGAATGGCTTGAATTTAAGGTAATTTAGGGCTTGGATGAGATCTTCTCTCCTTCCCATCTTTTTAATTTATGCCTTAGTTGTTCTTTGCAATCTTCTTATTAATGATAGATCAATGCTTGTGTAGCCAAGGGTCACTTTGAGGAGATTGCGGCATGATTTACATTTTCATGTGAAACACACATCTGTGCGAGCTCATTGTCGCACGATCGTGCTGATTCACAACCTTGCATCTCATAATTCAAATTCTGAAAATGCTTGTGCGTTTTGCTCTCGCAACAATTATGCGCGTTCAATTCACATGAGTGGTTTGCATATCGAGATTTTTCACGATCTTGTGTGTTTACTCATGCACGACCGTGCACGTTATATCATGGTTATCAGGATCGCGATCCGGATAGTAGGATCGTAGGATCAAGATCCTACGATCCAGATGTTGTAAATCGATCCGGATCTTACCTAGGATCTAAATCGACACATCTACGACTGGGATCGCGATCCAGATCTTAGGATCTTTAGGGTCGCGATCCTGACCCGATTCTACCAGTTTGGACAAAGATAACTAGAAACATATCCAATCATATCCCAACTCCATTCAATCGGTCCAACGCTCATAACTCATTGTTTAACCTTATCCCAATTCCGCCTCATACCCATCACAAAATCTTATCATGCTGCTTTACCGTATCCAAGTGTTGATTGCCGACTGCAAATAGAGGCCAAGAGTGGCTTCTCGGTCGCTTCCAGTCCAGATTTGTTTTTATTGTTAGTAAACATTGAGTGTCTTACCTGAAACTGAAATTGAACTTAGTAGATATTATCGTTTTGATTTAGTTATTCAAAAAAATTTAATATAGTTATTTACATACTACTCAATTTATTGATTTTTTTATTAATTGAGCATGTAATTTAATGATACAAAATTCAATTTTATTTTTTTAGTATTAATTATGAATGTTGTAGGATCTTGCGATCCTCGATCGATCCTACGTCCGATCTGATCCAACCTCAAAACGATCCCACCTAGGATCTCAATCCTGACACGTTGCTTATATTGTCCACCAACTCTTCAGGAAACCAAAATCTGAAAATGCCTGTGTGGTTTGGTCACGCCCGACCGTGCGTAACCAAAACTCACGATTATATCGCGGCTTCCCATCATTTCATTTTCCCGCATGTTTCTCTGTTCTTCATGCATGATGGAGGACACGACCGTGTGCTCGATCGTGCGTGCTCATAATTCCCTACAGGTCTATAAATATGTTGATTGTCGAATTAGGTCGGGTCCTTCGGGGATAAGCCTTTGTTTTTGCCTGGTTAGGGGTGATCCCTCCTCCATCATCCCGGAGCTCAAGGAAGGTGATTCCTTCATCATTTTAAAGTCGCCAATCAAGAGGAGAAAGGGATCGAGACGTGGACTTCGCATACCATCGAGAAGACATGTACGGTTTCCGTGGAGGTGACAACTCCTTTCGACCCCGAACGACAGCCAAGGATCACAGCGGATCAAAGCTTCCTACTACGGAGCTCCGCTGAAATCCGAAGAAGAATCTCAAGTCTTTGTATCTCTTTCCTATGTCTATGTCAATTTAGGTTTTGTTTAATTACGTTTTCTCCTTATTTCAATTGATGTTTGATTGAGGTTGGTGTTGTGAACATTGTCTCAAACAATGTCTTGCGATTTGTTCTTAATGGCATTCATGATCTTTTGAACGTTCATGGTTTTGGTTGTTTGATGTTGTGATTGATGGTTGTGATGTATTGATGAATGTGAACTTTGAGTTGATCTCGTGCTCTTGAGATCTTGGTTCCAAAAACTCTCTTAGAGTAGGATTTAATTTTCATGCACGTAACGTAGTAACCAACTCTAAGTCAACGATCCGCATCAGCTAAAGAATTTAATCGATTAATCCGCTAGCCCGTGTGATATCGATACTCAGTGTTTATTCGCCGTTTTAATAATTACTTTGAGCGATACACTGCCGACACCATCTCCTATGTGGGAGTGGTTGTCATAGTAGCGGTCAGGCTTTTACAAGGAGTGGGTTGACCGACGTCTATCAATATAGTATTATTATAATACATCCTATTACTCGTTGCAGATAACACCTTGTACTCATGTTCATATATGC
Source organism: Platanthera guangdongensis (assembly GCA_039583875.1). Taxonomy (NCBI): domain Eukaryota; kingdom Viridiplantae; phylum Streptophyta; class Magnoliopsida; order Asparagales; family Orchidaceae; genus Platanthera; species Platanthera guangdongensis. Next base: position 142,199,721 of record CM077160.1, on the reverse strand, counting down.
CAAAGCTTGTCATAGTGGACAGCCTGGACCGGCCTTACAAAGCCACAAGCCCACAATCACATCATTAATAGTAGCCTCCCACTTGGTTCAAGTCCATAAACTTGTGAAAAAATACTAAGAAGATTGCCACGACGAGCTTCATTTTGATGTGGAGACTGGGGTTGGCTCAAAATCTGACCACACCGGAAGCCTTACCTCTCCCATCAAGCGAACACTACACCCTATCAGCAAGTTGTATGGCCTTTTCAAGATATATAGCAAGTGGGGATATGGCGTACAAGTTGGAATTTATATTTCACAATTTCTAATTTTTGAAGTATTCTCATATTTTTATGCTTATTTTTTTGTGTAAGATCACCATGACTACCTAAGCTGATGTGTGGCAATGAAAGAGGAAACATTTTTACCATAAACCTATCTTTTTATTTCTTTGGCGCCTGGACCCTTCCTCTTGTATATATTTTCCTCTCTCTAGATTTTCACCCTAGACATTCACAAGAACTATGAAGGATGAGGGAGCGTCATATGACTCCTATCCTTCCATCCGATCCTCCAGCGTCGCATGATGTGAGCTATTTCATGGCCATCTATCACAATTTTGATATATTTTATGCAAATTGATTTGCCAATAATAATTTTTAACTTTCTAAATACCCCCCGGTAAGAATGGTTGGAAATTGAAGATACTTGAAACCAACTCTAAATAGCCGAGGTAAGACAAATGACGACAATCATTAGCAATTAGACTTGATAAATGCATGTTTTTACTCTAATCCATTGCATATAGTAACTTGTACTTTTATTTTGATTGGTTTGGCTGCTATGTTTTCTTCTAGTAAAGTTGTTCGTACATGGAGGTCAACAACATTTAAGTTGGCAATGCACTCCTTGTTTTTTTCCTCCAAGAGAAAGTGTGGAAGACTCCTTTTGCAGCAGAGATGTTATCTTGGAATTAAGTATAGCCGCCAAAAGGTAAATTTCACATTTTTATCATCTTGAATTTTGTTTTAGTTTATATAAATTTATATCTGCATCATCTTGATTTTTCTCTTTTTCTAGGTTGTATCTTATAGCAAACAAGACATTCCTGTTTTGGAAAGAAGGTATTCTATTGTCAAGTGATGCTAATTATTGTGAAATAGAATTATAGAAAGTTACACTCTTCGTATTCATTCCAAGGTGGAATCTATTTCAAGACATGTTTTTTGGACATTATTGATCTTTGATATGAAGGGGAGCCTTGGCACACTGGTTAAAGTGTTGTCGTATGACCTTGAGGTCAATGGTTCGAGTCCTGGAAGCAGCCTCTTGCAAAATGTAGGGTGAGGTTTGCCTACATTTCACCATTGTGGTGAGATCCTTCCCCGGACCCTCGCTGCGCGAGGATGCTTTGTGCACCAGGCTGCCCATTTTTTAATTTATTGATCTTTGACAATATCTACTTTTTGAAGGGGAGCTTGGCGCACCGGTTGAGGTGTTGTCGTGTGACATTGAGGTCACAGGTTCAAGTCCTGGAAGCAGCAGCTTGATGGAGATCGTCATCAAATGACGGGTCGCAAGTCGGCGGGACCCACTTTTGTATATTCATATAGGAAGAGATGATCGAATCGGCGATCCGAGACCGCAAGAGCATCCGGCTCGTCGCGCTATTATTTTTATGTATTTTTTTTGGATTTTATTTTTGGTGTTTTAGGTCCTCGAGCGTAACGGTCAATCACAGTCGTTCACGCCCGGTGCCCAACTGCCCCCACTTGTTATAAATAGGGCCAGGTGCTGCAATTTATTTTCATTGCTTGTATTGTGAGAGATTCCAGACCGACAATTGTTTATGGTGCGACGTCGTGAGTCCCGAGGTGCGAAGCCTTAGAAGTTTTATTTCAGTTTACTGTTTTTCGTGAATCAATTTTCCCCTCAACCCACGTCTAGTCCATCCCTGCCATCCACCCGACAGTTCTTTTCATGTTCACCTCCTTCCCTCTCGCGACGAAATCAAAATCGGCCTCACGATCTGCCCACACAGTCACTGAGAATCGCTCGACATCACGTACACATCTCTTCTCGCCGCCAGCCACAAAACTATCTCTGTTTACTCAGTTGCAACATTTCTCCGTTCCTGTCGTGGATTCCGTCGCGTGGGCCGAACGTCCACCACACCTCTGCAAACCTACTCGACAGCCTCCCTGGGTCATCCCTTCATCCCGTCTCCACCCTTCCGCACAACCCTCCTATTCCTCCTCTCATTCCTCCACCGCTACTCTACATTCCTCCCAATTCCAGTCGTGGAACCACCTCCCATTTTTTTCGTGGACACCCTCCCGCCCACTGTATTTCCTCCCCCTCCCATTCTTGTCGTGGAATCACAATCTTGGCCAACAACATGTTCCCCTATCTTGAAATCAACAACATTCATACCCCCCATTTTCTAATTTCAACACAACCATATCCATCAACTCGTGGAGCCACGCCTATCGCCGTTGCCGGATCTTCCTTACTATGTGAGTATTATTGTATTGTGTTTATTTCTTTTTATTGAATATGGGAAAAAAGTTCGTACTCGTTTGGGTATTTTGATTTCTTAGTGCATTTGTTCATTGTTGTCTTTATTCTATAAAGTCTAATCCTGAAAATTGTGGCGGATAGCACTTTGTGTGAATGTTGATGTGATTTGTTTGCGCACCTTAAGTCAACTTGCGTCAATTTGTTACACTTATAAAATCAACACTACAAAATTAATTTCTAGATTAATAGCTTTAAAACCATTTTGCATTTTCATTTAAGTTCTCTTTATTTGAGATCATTTTGCTTCCCAATCACGTAAGGTCGTATTAGCGTCAACACACCCAGGTCACACGGCCTACCCTGCGTCATAGCCTCTTGCAAAAATGTAAGGTAAGGTTTGCCTACATTTCACCCTTGTGGTGGGACCCTTCCCCAGACGCTCATTGCAAGGGGATGCTTTATGCACCGTGCTTCCCTTTTGACATACCTACATTTTTTTTATTTTGTCCCTTTAAAAGGATTCAGTTTTAAGTTTTTTGTCTACTCCACTTTAGAACTAAAACTGAAATACTATTGTCCATTACCAGGTCTATTGAAGAGTTATATGATGATCTAGCTGAACGGCTTCTTTCTATTACAAGAACTGTGAACAATTTCAATGAAAAGTATGTTATATTTGTGTCATTAAAATCCATTTTATACTATTTTTTCTCATGCATTATAATGAATATGTACATTATTGTATCTGGTGCTGTTTTTAGATGCCTAAACTGTCATCGTGCTGTTCTATATCAAACTTTGCTAGTATTTACACCCCAAATGCACACTTCAATGTTTTGGGCCTTGCATGATATTAACTGGAAGAATGGCGCCTCTTTCTATTCTCTGCATTGAATTAATTTCCTTTGATTTTTTCTGATAGAGATTGGCTATTTTGTCATATGAATGAAATGAGTTATGTTGTCATATCAACTTTCAGCTTTGTACACTATTGAGTTGGAAAGTAAGACAAATTTTATTGTTTTTTATATTTTGAATTTATATTTTTAGTTGCATTTTACTGTCTTGATTTGACACCAATCGTCCTCTTCCCCTTATACCTTAATGGGGGATGTAGAATAACTTTATTCATCCAAAAGAATTACTTTACACCTTGTGAGAATACAATATATAGGAAGAGAGAGAAGAATAATCTCAATCTAAGATGTAGGACTAAACTAAGAGAGCTATATGGGCTACAACATGTGCCTAAGTAATGAGCCTAATTACAAGGCTTCTTCTAACACTCCCCCGCAAGCTGGAGCATACAAGTCGTAGGCACCAAGCTTGGACAAAACTGATGATATAGTGGTCGAGATAATGCCTTGGTAAGTATGTCAGCAACTTGCCAAGAAGCAGAAACATGCTCCAATTCTAATTTCTTCAGCTGAACCTTCTCCCGAACGAAGTGAGTCAACTTCAATGTGTTTTGTTGACTCATGGAACACTGGATTCTTAGCAATATGTATGACAACCTGACTGTCACAAAAAAGAGTTGCCAGTGAGGATAGTTTAACTCGCAAATCACCAAGGAGACTCTCAATTCAGGTAAGTTCAGACACAACAACCGTCATTGCACGATACTCAGCTTCAGCAGAAGAGCGAGCAATAACAGACTGCTTCTTGCTACGCTAGGTGATAAGATTTCCTCCAAAATATGTACAGAAACCAGTAGTGGAGCGTCGATCATCCGAAGAGCCCGCATAGTCAACATCAGAATACACAATAAGAGATAACGAGGTGGATGACTTATACACGAGTCCTTGTCCAGGAGCAATCTTCAAATACCTGAGAATGCGTTCGACCGCCTGGAGATGAGAGATTCGTGGTGCATACATAAAACGACTGACTACTCTAACAACAAATGAGATATCAGGTCTCGTAACTGTTAGATATATCAGTTTTCCTACAAGCCGCCGATAGTACTCCGGATTCGCAAGCAGTGAATCAGAGTCAGATTCATGAGCACACAACTTGTGGTTGACATCCATTAAGGTTTCTGCAGGTTTGCACCTTGTGAGACCCGCATCTTGAAGGTCAAGACAATACTTTAGTTGTGATAGGACAAGGCCATCAGGTCGCCTTGCTACCTCAAGTCCAAGGAAGTATCGAAGATTTTCCAGATCTTTAGTCTGAAAAACTGAGTTTAAGTGTTGCTTAATTTGTTGTATCTCTGTGGAGTCATCACCAGTAATCAAACTATCATCCACATAGACCAGGAGAATGACAGTCCCGGTTGATTGATGACGAGTATAAGGGAGAAGTTCGCCGAGCTTCTCTTGAAACCAACCTCATAAACGACCTTACTGAATTTTTCATACCAAGCCCGAGGAAACTGTTTGAGACCATAGATAGATTTTCTGAGCAGACACACACAAGACTCCCCCGTGGTCGCAAACCCGGGCGGTTGATGCATGTAGACAGTCTCAAGAAGATCGTCATTCAGGAAACCATTCTTGATATCCAGCTGGTGTAGAGGCCACTGACGATGAACGGTTAAGGAGATCAGAACTCGAATAGAGTTTAACTTGGCGATAGGGAAGAAAGCTTCATCATAGTCAAGTCCTTGTTGTTGAGTGAACCCTCGAGCCACAAGCCGAGATTTTAGACGTTCAACTGTCCCGTCTGCAACGTGTTTGATTGCAAAGATCCATTTGCAACCAACACAACTCTGTCCAGGAGAAAGAGGTACAAGATCTCAAGTCCAATTGACCCAAAGAGAAGTCATTTCCTCATCCATAGCCGCACGCCACCCCGGATGCTGGAGAGCCTCCTGTAAAGAGTTAGGTATAAAAATGGAGGAGCGAGAGAGCACAAATTTAAGCAGAGGTGGGGAGAGGCGGTAGAAGGAGACGTAATTTGCCAAGGGATGAGCCGTAGAGGTTGATGCCGAATCGACAGGCCGCGAGATCACACCGGTAGAGGGAAGCTGTTGTAGGGCATCAGTCTTGGGAGGGGACGAGTGTAGACACGAACAAAGGGTGGTTTGGATTGGACTGACATCGGAGTAGGTGTGGGAAGGAGAGGTGGAAGCGGAGACGTGACTGGAACCGTGAGCCGAGGTAGAGGAGGAAGAAGGGGATCTGTAGGGTGGTGTGAAGCAGTTGGTCTTCACAAAAAGTGACATCAGCAGAAACAACCATTTTACCGTCATTAAGGGAAAAACAAACATATCTCTTTTGGGTGCGAGAGTATCAAACAAACATGAATTTTGTAGCACGAGGAGCAAATTTGTTATTGGGAGGACCAAGGTTATGGACATAACAGGTACATCAAAAAAACACGAGGCGGGAGAGAGAAGAGAGCCTTGGACGGGAAAAGAAGGGTGACTGGAACTGCAAAGTTGACAATGGACGAGGGCATGCGATTGATGAGATGAAAGACAGTAGAAACCGCAAAGTTCCAGTATAGTGGAGGAACCTGTATTTGAAACATTTGAGATCGGGCGACATCGAGAAGATGACGATTTTTCCGTTGTCACACCATTTTTTGAGAGGTATAAGCACACGAAGTTTGATGGATAATACCGAACCCGATGCACAGATTAAAGAAGGTTCGGCTGGTATAATCACGCCCGTTATCACTACGAATAATTTTTAAGTAGAAAACTGAGGGCGAGTCTCCGTAAGAAATGCACTGATGCAAACTGGCTTCGTAAAATTTAAATTCAAGTGGCGGATCACTTGGCACAAAGTTAACTTTTCTAAAATAGGCGCACCACCGAATAACAGATAAAACAAGCTTTCATCTTCCGAAGTTATAGGCCTTTAAAATATATCCGGCAAGATCACAACCCAAGCAAGAGAACAAACTAAGCAAGAGACTAGCACAAAATAAAAATGACGGTTAGAAATGATTCGGGCAAGCGCGCGCTACACTTGAATGAGACAAAAACTTGCTGAAATTACCATAATAAATTGCTAATAAAGAGATTGAGAGGTGGAGAAAAGGGGAGATCTCAACGGGAGGTTTCCGACAACAGCGTTCCGAGCCCTTCACGACGCAGTCACATCAGGCGAGTGATGGCAAATAGGTAGCAAGCTGGATCTGGAGTAGAGGGAGAAATGATGGCTGTAATGGTGGCTCTGGCGAGGGACGGAGTGACGTGCAAGTGGCGGAGGACTGTTGGTGGCTGAGTTGGAGTGGGGAGGGAGGTGAAAGCTGTTAATGGAGGCTCTAATGGAGGTCGGGAAGTGGTGCAGGAGGCGAAGGGTTGCAAGGAAGGACGACGTCGAGGAGAGAGAGCATCGAAGACAACACAGAGAAAAAGAACAGCGAAGGAGAAAGAACAACGGAAGAGAGGAGAACTGGCGCTGGGGTCGTCGGGGTTGCCGGAGTGGACGACGACAGAATTGGCGTCAGGAGCAGTCAGCGGGCGGCGGGTTTTCACCGAGAGACGAAGTCGATCTCAGTAAATGTCCAGCCAAGTGTTAGGGTCGGGTGTTTGCTTTTATAGGCCCACTCCCTCTCTCAATCAATAATTTATAAATAAAGATATTAGCTTCAATTTTAATTTCAGCAAATTTCCTCAAACAAACAAAAACGCGACGACCCACCCCGCCCATTCCAAACCAGACCAATCCATTCTGGATCACGCGAGGTGATCAATTTCACGCGCCGGGCCAAAATAACAATAGTTCGCATAATGACAGGAAAATAAAATACATAGCACAAGAGTAATTAAATAAAAATGACAAAAACGAGACGGAACTAGAGTGTTAGCGACAGGGTCAAATCAATTCCCCCGGGGTTGAGAGAACTCGACTCCGGCGAGACTGTGCTAATGTCTGCAACTGAGAGATCTGGACGTCGACACTGTAATTCTCTTGCACTGATCCAACTGCTATCCAAAATGCCCCTTCCCCGCCAGGAGACCAGGTAGGCTCTGCACGAGTCTGGAACTCCCGAACCTTCAGCACCTGATCAATCTCCTCCGTGGTGGGTGTGAAGGCTGGCTGGAATCCCACGGTCGCCCCAGACTCCAAGATAGGTGGTGGCATAAGAACGGTAGGCGGAGATCCGTGGAAAGAGCAAAGGTCTGCTACATTGAAAATCGGCAATGTACCGAATTTCAAGTGCAGATCAACAAGGTAGGCTTTCTCGCCCAACCGTTTCCTTACCTGAAAAGGACCGAAACGCCGCCGCCGGAGCTTGTGGTATGTCCCACTGGGAAACCTTTCCTTTCTAAAATGTACCAACACCCAATCTCCTTCCGAAAAAGACACGTCGCGCCGATGGATATCGACGCTGACCTTGTATTTCAGTTGTTACCTGCAACTTATTATAATTTCATGCAATGTACCGAATTTCAAGGGCAGATCAACAAGGTAGGCTTTCTCGCCCAACCGTTTCCTTACCTGAAAAGGACCGAAACGAGCTTGTGGTATGTCCACTGGGAACTTTCCTTTCTGAAATGTACCAACACCCAATCTCCTTCCGAAAAAGACACGTCGCGCCGATGGATATCGGCGCTGACCTTGTATTTTTCAGTTGTTACCTGCAACTTATTATGAATAATTTCATGCAAAGATTTTAAATTATCAATCCAAGTAGTAGCATCAAAGGAAACACGCTCGTGGGAAGGTAATGAGTGGCGGTCAAGAGAATGAGGGATAGGAAACCCTTACACAATCTCAAAAGGAGACTCCGTCCGGGGGTGGTACGTGCTACTGAAATTTAGTTTTGTGCCAAGTTTACTCCAATGAGTTTTCCAAAAAATAATCCTTAAAGCGAGTGCCCCTATTAGGAGTAAAAAGACTAAGGGTCGCTCCGACTCTCCTAATACGGCTCGGCCTCAAAATCTCCGACAACAAACTATGGTGGTGGTGTGGCTCAACATACTTGCCTAGAATCAAAGGAACGTGATGGGGGCTAAACACATGCTTATCGAAGACAAAGTCAATAAAAGGTGGTGCTTACAGAACACCCAAGATGGATGACTCTCGAGAATCAGATGTAACTTCCTGGAGCGGGGGCCCAGGCCGAAACGTGACACTAAATAGGAGTGGTGTAGTGGTGACTAAAAAAGTGAAGCAGATGATGACAAGGTCCTCCCAGGTGCCCTAGGAACAAGATCATTCTTCTGGGGAAGAAGAATAATCTTGCGCCCATGGTGATCGAATGAATGGGAGTTCCTCACACCATCATGCAAAACATGTCGGTCATACTGCCATGGTCGTCCTAGAAGAATGTGGCAGAAGTCGATGGGGGCGACATCACATAGTACTGAATCACGATAAACGTCCCCAATAGAAAACTCTACATGACAACGATGAGTAATGGATATGGTCGAAGGACTACTAACCTCGGATAGGTAGTTCTGCTGTTCAACGGGGTGCGTCACGATTCCTAACGTCTCTACCATACACTGAGACACATAGTTTCCATACTACCGCTATTAATAATAATGGAACAAAAATGTTACTGAATGCGGCCGATTGTGCAGAAAATTTCCTTTCTTCTAGAATCATGCTCAGTGGTTTCGCTCGAGGAGACTGAGCTAGAGTGAAGGACACACACTAGGTGCTCTGCTTGCTCTCCCTCGACCTTGATAGCACTATTAGCCTCAGATAGGGGCTCGGGCTGGGGGTCACTAAGGAAGTCCCAATACTCAGGTTCACCCCCGGTGGTGGAATCAATCACTGCGACGAACTGGCGTTGCGGGCACTCAGAAGATTTGTGTCCAGGGTCCATACACTTGAAGCAGCGAAATACCCGTGTTGAGTCGGGCTCCTACGACTTCCTTACCCCGGGTGGGGCTAGGGTGAAGAGTCGATGCCCCAGTAATGACAAGCGGTGGAGGAGAATCAAAAATACCAGATGTGAATGCAGTGGTGGGGGTACTCGTACTCGAAGTAGGACTATCAGTAGACCTAGGTCCATCAGTAGACCTCTGACTAGATATCCTCTTCTGGAGGGCCTCCACTCGACGTGCTCGGCTGGAGACCTTTCCAAGATCCCGAAAATCATGAAGCTTTAATTGGTCACATATCGCATATCGCAGCCCATTAAGATAACGGGCCACGACCATGTGCTCTTCCTCCTTCAGATCTAAGCGTTACTGGAGAACAAGAAACTCGTTCGTGTATTCGTCGATGGTTTGCTTATCTTGTCGTAGGTTGTGGTACCTACGATATAAGGTTTGCATGAAATCAGCGGGGACATACCTCCTCTTGAAATCTGCGGGGACTTATCAACCTAGGTGGTGATAAGTGATTGTCCCATAGTGTACCGCATACGCTCGACTTGCTCCCATCGTGCGAGTGTGGGGCCCTTTAGTTTTAAAGTAGCATACTCCACCTGCTGGTGGGCAGGTGTGCGCTTCCAGCTGAGGAATTGCTCTAATCGGTCGCACCAGTCTAGACACACCTCAGGCTTTAGTGTCCTCTCAAAATCCCTAACATCTAACTTAATACCCACGTTCCATCGAGGTGGATTCCTATTATCTTGATTGGCTAGTTGAGATTCTGGTGGTGGAGGTGTAGGGGGTTGTGCAGGAGGGCCCCCTAAGTGAAATTGTGCCTCTAGGTTATTTACTGAAGTGCGTGACCCTAACATGACTTGATTCGAATCTCTCACGGTGACGGAGAGTGCGGCGACAGTGGCTATGAGTTCGTCCATACGTTTACCCATGTCTCCTAAACTTTCCTCTATGTGTCCGACTCTCGAATCCATGGATAATTTGAAAACTCTTAAACTTAAAATTTCAGAAGCGCAAATCGCTCGGCTATCCCACAATAGGAGTGAGATATCCCAGCAGCCACACCAAATTGATGCAAACTCGCTTCGTAAAACTTTAAATTCAAGTGGAGGATCACATGACACAAAGTTAACTGTTCTAAAATAGGCGCATCACCGAATAACAAATAAAGCAAGTTTTCATCTTCTGAAGTTATAGGCCTTTAAAATAAATACGGTAAGATCACAAACTAAGCAAGAGGCTAACACAAAATAAAAATGATGGTTAGGAATGATTAGGGCAAGCACGCGCTACACTTGAATGAGACAAAAACTTGCTAAAATTACCATAATAAATTGCTAATAAAGAGATTGAGTGGTGGAGAAAAGGGGAGATCTCACCAGGAGGTTTCCGACAACAGCGTTCCGAGCCCTCACTGCGCAGTCATAGCAGGCGAGCGATGGCAAATAGTAGTGAGCTGGATCTGGAGTGGAGGGAGAAATGATGCCTGTAATGGTGGCTCTGGCGAGGGACGGAGTCACGTGCGGGTGGCGGAGGACTGTTGGTGGCAAAGTTGGAGTGGGGAGGGAGGTGAAAGCTGTTAATGACGGCTCTAATGGAGGTCGGGAAGTGGTGCAGGAGGCGGAAGACTGTCGCTGGAGGTTGTTGGGATTGCAGGGAAGGACGACGTCGAGGAGAGAGAGTAGTAGAGACGACACGGGGAAAAAGAACAACAAAGGAGATAGAACAACGAAGGAGAACTAGCGCTGGGGTTGTCGGGGTTGCATGAGTGGAAGACGACGAAACTGGCATTGGGAGCAGTCAGCGGGCGGTGGGTTTTCACCGAGAGAGAGTCGATCTCAGTAAATGTCCAGCCAAGTGTTAGGGCATCCGGGTGTTTGCTTTTATAGGCCCACTCCCTCTCTCAATCAATAATTTATAAATAAAAATATTAGCTTCAATTTTAATTTCAGCAAATGTCCTCAAACAAACAAAAACGCGACGACTCACCCCGCCCATTCCAAACCGGACCAATCCATTCAGGATCACGTGAGGTGGTCAATTTCACGCGCCGTGCCAAAATAACAATAGTTTACATAATGACAGGAAAATAAAATACATAGCTACATTAGTAATTAAATAAAAATGACAAAAGAGACGGAACTAGAGTGATGGCGACAAGGTCACATCATGCACAAAAGATAGATAGGAGTTTGACACAATCACGAAGTAAGTACAACTAGGTAACGCGCGAGTAATCATCAATAAATGTTACAAAGTAACGATAACCAAAAATAATAGGGATCTTATATGGTCCCCAAGTATCAGATTGTACTAAGGAAAAAGGAGCATCGCTCCGAGTACAGGGAGAAGTAAAAGACACACGATGTTGTTTGTCAAAGTACAAGATTCACAAGTAAACTCCTGATGAGAAATATCTGGAAGAGCTTTCTTGAGAATCTGGAGAGGAGCAGCCCAAGTCAACGATGCCAATAAACAAAAAAGACGGTGGTGAGAACAATAGGTCGAACATCCAGAAGATACAGCCCGTTGGACAACCACCCCTTACCAAGTGTAGTCTACGTTTGTCGGTCCTACACCGCAAAAGAAGAGCGTGAGAAGGTAACACAACAATCAAGGTCTTGAATAAGTCGGCTAACAAAGAGTAGGTTAAAAGGGGATCCCGAGACCTGATAAACCGATGATAACGAGAGGGTTGGAGTAAGAGGCATATGAGAAGCGTCAGAAACCGGGGTGGTGTCACCATTGGCCACTGTAATGAACTTGAGATAAACAAAGTCCAAGTTTTGAATCAGTTTCTGCGGAGAGATGTGATGTGTGGCACCCGAGTCCACAATCCATTGAGAGCTTTGGAAGAGGCAAGATATACCTTCATTAGAGATCGACGCCACAGAGCCAGAGGAGCGACTAACCGCTCCTTGTAACTGTTGGAGTTAAGCATGCAAAACAGCGATGTCATCACTGGTGGCGGAGGGAGAAGCTGTAGTAACAAAAGCAGTAAGGAGGTGAGGAGGCAGACCATGATTGCGATAACAAGTGGCCTCAAGGTGTCCGTCCAGACCGCAGTGAGAACATTTAATGAGGGTACGGCCACCACGACCCCGTCCCTGAGAATGAAGACCTCCACAAGCCGGTGGACCGCGAGCAGGAGCAAGAGTTGAAACAGGCTGCTGGAGAAGAGCCGGCGTTATATTTGTAGGAGCATCCGGTGGAGGAGTAACCTTTAGGAGCATTGAGCAAACATCTGATAGAGACGGTGTAAAGGCGAAAGACAGAATCTGAGCTCGGACACTATGAAGATGGGGTGGAACACGGGTCATCATCATTGCAATTCCAACTGCTTCTTTCTGCGCCCGTTGCGCCCCCAAATACGTGATGAGAAGCTGATGTTGTATCTATGCCTCAACAAGCATTTAAGCTCAAGCAACAAAGGAAGTCAAGTCACCAGTGGCCACAGGGTCAAGTGATTGAAGGTCGGCAATTATGTCGAACAGGTGTTGAAGACTGTCCTTGCCAGAATAAAGGGAGTGAAGATCCTCCCACATAGCATGGGCCGTCTCATGGTACATGGCCATTCTATATGGCTTAGTGTCCAGGGAGTTGAGAATCCATGATTGGACACAGCCATCATCCCGGATCCATTCCTCGGTGGGAGCCGTTGGAGGAGCCCTGATCAGTTGATGAAGAAGACCTTTAGTTTGCAGAACACGACGAACAGATTGAACCCACTCAACAAAGTTTTGTTTCCCGCGGAGAGAGATGGTAGTGATCCGAAGTTCATCACGAAGTTCAATGGGCGCAGCAGCAGTATGGCCAAAAAGGGAGGAAGCCACGGTCGAATCCATCACACAATCAGCAACAGGAACCAGTTAGACAGAACATGCGGATTGGAAGCAGAAGGAATGACGAACTGCGAGTAGCAAGGCGGCTAAACCAAGCGGACAAGAGAAAAGGCTGAGCGGTCTGAGGAGCACGAGCAGAGCACGCCGACAGTGCGCCGCGAGTAACACTCCTGAGCAAGCATCCAACCGTTCGCGCGGCTATAATAGTACAAGCAGCGACCTGGGATGCAGGGCAAAGAGGTGGCCAAGCAACCTGGAGAGAGTGCATCATACTGGGAGAGCAGCGACCTAAAGGAGCAAGCCGGACAAACAGAGAAGACGGACAACCTAAGATCAGCAAGAAGAGGAAGAACAAACCCGGCGGGGTTTGTCTCATGGGTTGTCTCATGGTAGGTCATCCTATTTGGCTTAGTGTCCATGGAGTTGAGAATCCATGATTGGACACAACCATCATCCCAGATTCATTCCTCGGTGGGAGCCGTTGGAGGAGCCCTGATCAGTTGAAGAAGACATTTAGTTTGCAGAACATGACGAACAGAGTGAACCCACTCAACAGAGTTTTGTTTCCCGCTGAGAGAGATGGTAGTGATCCAAAGCAACGAAGTTCAATGGGCAAAGCATGGGTTGTCTCATGGTAATGGTCATCCTATTTGCAGTGTCCATGGAGTTGAGAATCCATGATTGGACCGCCATCATCCCAGATTCATTCCTCGGTGGGAGCCGTTGGAGGAGCCCTGATCAGTTGAAGAAGACGAATAAAGAGCTGAGTTTTGTTTCCCGCTGAGAGAGATGGTAGTGATCCAAAGTTCATCACGAAGTTCAATGGGCGCAACAGCAGTATGGCCAGAAAGGGAGGAAGCCGCTGTCGAATCCATCACACAATCAGCAGCAGGAGCCAGTTAGACAGAACATACGGACTGGAAGCAGAAGGAATGACGAACTGCAAGTAGCAAGGCGGCTAAACCAAGCAGACAGGAGAAAAGGCTGAGCGGTCTGAGGAGCACGAGCAGAGCACGCCGACAGTGCGCCACGAGTAACACTCCTGAGCAAGCAACCAACAGTTCGCGCGGCTAGAATAGTGCAAGCAGCGACCTGGGACGCAGGGCAAAGAGGTGGCTAAGCGACTTGGAGAGTGCGCATCACACTGGGAGAGCAGCGACCTAAAGGAGCAAGCCGGACAAACAGAGAAGACAGACAACCTGAGATCAGCAAGCAGAGGAAGAACAAACCCGGCGGTAAGACCACCAAGAAGAATAGCGGTTAGCAGACCGCATCGAGCAGACCGACGCGAACAACAAAGAGGAAAGAGCAGATCGCCGCGAACATCAACGAATAAAGAGCTGACCGACGCTATAAAGACACGAGGAGGCCCAAAAACAAAGAAGACACCATCACGACGAGAACCCTGCGGATTGAAAAGGGGCAATCCGCCAGAGTGTAAGGAGAGGAGGAGCCCGCAGGAGAGTTGCGGTTTAGAAAAAGCGTAACTGCCGAAAAATCAGGAGACCGCGGGAGAGGGATGCGGTTAGAAAAAGCTAACCGCCCAGAGTGATCAGTGCTCTGATACCATGTAGAATAACTTTATTCATCCAAAAGGATTACTTTACAACTTGTGAGAATACTGTTGTGGGTCTTCCCCCTGAATCGCGTAACCGGCGGAGGCGCAATGGCGGAGGGGGAGAAGAGGCGGCGTCAATCGGGAGAGTTGTCCGGCGCGGGATGCGACTAGGGCGAATACGACCCCTTTCCGTGACTTAGAAAAAGAGAGAGGGAGGAAAGGAAATAAGAAAGAGAGGAAATTCACTTCTAATTTTCTTGCTTACCGCTTTGGTCCAACCGGGCCCTATTTAAAATCACAAATACGCCCTCGATTTGGACTTACGACAATGGGCACGAAACAATAACAATAATACACGAATTAACATCGACATAATTTGAAAATACGAAGAAGAGAACTGGCGTCGTCACGTCACATAACATCGCCGTCCTCGTCCGAAGACAGCTTGTCCTCAAGCTGGGTCAAAGGGTCTTGCAGTGTCCGCTCCACCGATCGCGTCATCATCGGGAGGATCATATACTTCGATCCAAAATAAACGTTTGCATCGATGACCCGAGGTGAATTGGTCATCGCAATTGTAGCACAAGCCTTTTTCGCAACGCTCAGCCATCTCGGTGCGGGACAAACGGCGGCGAACAGTAGGCCGCAGTGTAGCGTCCCAGAAAGGAGCCTTATCTGGCAAGCTGGCTAGAGAGTAAGTGCCCTGATGGTCGCGACGTCCCAAAGGTGGAGGATCAAGAAGTAGTCATCGCTCATGTTGAGAACCAAGGTCCAGCGGGATTGGGTGTGTGTGGGACCGCATATTTGGGCTTCCCCATCGCGTTCCTGGTCTGGGTGTTGACCCCGGTGGGCCCCCCGTGTGGCGGAATATTCCCGCCATCCCGTGGTTAGATTAGTCCTACATTGCCTACAACGGGTGGTCCTTGGTGTTTATGTACCCCCATCCCCCCTTCCTACTACCTCGGGGTTTTGAGAAGATGTGTGGTGACAGGTGGTTTCCACATGGTATCAGAGTCATCCCGCTGCGGGGGTGTGTTGAGAACCAAGGTCCAGCGGGATTGAGTGTGTGTGGGACCGCATATTTGGGCTTCCCCATCGCGTTCCAGGTCTGGGTGTTGACCCCGGTGGGCCCCCCGTGTGGCGGAATATCCCCGCCATCCCGTGGATGGATTAGTCCCACATCGCCTGTAGCGGGTGGTCCTTGGTGTTTATGTACCCCCGTCCCCCTTCCTACTATCTCGGGGTTTTGGGAAGATGTGTGGTGACGGGTGGTTTCAACATGATATCAGAGCCATCCCGCCGTGGGGGTGTGTTGAGAACCAAGGTCTAGCGGGATTGGGTGTGTGTGAGACCGCATATTTGGGCTTCCCCATCGCGTTTCTGGTCTGGGTGTTGACCCCGGTGGGCCCCCCGTGTGGCGGAATATCCCCGCCATCCCGTGGTTGGATTAGTCCCACATTGCCTGCAGCGGGTGGTCCTTGGTGTTTATGTACCCCCGTCCCCCCTTCCTACTACCTCAGGGTTTTGGGAAGATGTGTGGTGACGGGTGGTTTCCACAGTTCACAGGCTCTGGCGAGGCTCATGGCTGCGTTGAGATCACATGGCAGAAGGAATTCCACGTCCCAACGTAATCGCTCGTGGAGGCCGGCGGTGAAGAGAGGAACTTGTTGCTCCGGTAGGACGGATGTTGCTCTGGACAGTAGAATCTGAAACAGTTCGAGGTAGGATTCGAGGGAGCCGTCCTGTTTGAGGTTCACAAAATCGCCGAGTGGGTTTCCCTGGATGGCAGGACCAAATCTCCGGGTGCAAGACAGACTGAATTCTGCCCGCGAAACGTTGGGGTATTCCCGCAGAAGTTGAGTGAACCACAATTGCGCTGGGCCGAAGGGAAGGAGGCAATGCCGACGCGGTCTTCTTCTGGCGTGCGCTGGGTGGTGAAGAAAATATCACAACGGGTAAGCCAAGGTAGAGGATCTTCGCGGCCCTCGTAGATGGGAAAATCTATCCGGATTGTTCGTGCATAAGCGAGGTATTCCACGTCCGTAGGAGCGGCGGAGTCCACGCGGCTCACCGAAGGGTGGTCGACTGTGGGCAAGGACGAGGAAGACGGAAGCCCCTATAAGGCGTCTAAACGCGCGTTGAGGGCATCCATTTTGGCATTCTGCGTCGCAAGCATGGTTTGGAAGAGGACCATGATCTCAACGAGTGAGGGAACACTCTCGGCCATCAGTGGTAGGGCTGGACAGACGATCGGCGGTGTCAGAAGTAGGCCAACGGAGGAGGGTCGCGGCGCTGCGGCGGTGGTACTGGAAGGGCGGATGGTAGCCGCAGAATACCCAGAAGCAAGGCCCTCGGGGCTGGCAGCCGAGCCGGCGCACGTGCGGTGCGGCAGGGTAGTAGCCGCGGGGGTGGGAGAAGAGTCGGCGAGCGTACGGTGCGGCGTAGTCGTCTTCGCAGAGTTAGAATGGCATTCCGGAACGTGCGGTGTGCTGTATGAAGAAATGGCGGAGGATAAGTGAGGATCGGGCGGGATCGGTCGAGCGGAAGTCGCGCCGGGAAGGGCTGGCTCTGATACCAGTTTGTTGTGGGTCTTCCACCCGGATCACGTAACCGGTGGAGGCGCAATGACGGAGGGGGAGAAGAGGCGGCGTCGATTGGGAGAGTTGTCTGGCGCGGGATGTGGCTAGGGCGAATACGGCCCCTTTCCGTGACTTAGAGAGAGAGAGGGAGGAGAGGAAATAAGAGAGAAAACTCACTTCTAATTTTCTTGCTTACCGTTTTGGTCCAACCAGACCCTATTTAAAATCACAAATACGCCTCCCATTTGGGCTTGTGACAATGGGCACAGAACAATAACAATAATACACGAAATAACATAGACATAATTTGAAAATACGAAGAAGATAACTGACGCCGTCACACCACATAACAAATACATATATATAGGAAGAGAGAGAAGAATAATCCCAATCTAAGATGTGTGACTAAACTAAGAGAGCTATATGGGCTACAACATGGGCCTAAGTAATTAGCCTAGTTACATGTCTTATTTAATACTTAACAAGGGTCAACCTATTAATTATTGAAAACTGGTCTTTGTTTCACTTTTATAATAATCCTTATGATGGAAAATATATAGAAAGATTTTTAGGAGACTAATCTCAAATTGATAGACTCCATGTCTGTTCTTAATAATGAGAATGTTAAAATAGATGTGGTAAAAATTTAAAAGGATAAATTAAAGAGTATTAAAGGAACAATGAGAGTTACATTTATTAAATGTAAGATAATGGAAATCAAACTCACAAGGTTTGGGCTTGTACATTAAAAGCTGGAAAGTACTCTAATTTTAACCAACAAATAGAGTTGATGTTAAAGGATTATGTAGGAGATTGGATATACTTTTCAAGTCATTAAAGGTGAATAAATGGAGATGTGAATCAATAATTTTGATACCGGTGAAGACCCAAAGAGCCATCTATCTCTGTCAAATAAGATAAAATAAAATCCATCCATCACTGGTTGAAGGAGATTGGATCAGATCCCCGATAAGATTAATTATTATTCATTCAACCAGGATAAAATCTAGACCGCCCTCACCCAGGTGAAGCAACCGGCACCATCCTGGATCCAATACACACCATTCAACAACGGGTCACTCACCTCGCTGAAATCAAACATTACACGCCATAGAATTTAAACATAGACGGATCATAGAGGCTTGAAGATTGCAAGGAAGCTTTGCCGGGCATAATCATACTGAAGTAGACATAAGATGGGGAAATTGCTGGGGTTTGTCTTTGCGTGATGGAGACAGAAGTAATGTGATTGATTGGTGAAAGCATTGAATTAAGCATCCTCTGATCCGGCTATGGTGTGGGATTGTATCTGTCTGCCAAAATCTTACCACAACCTCGATTACTAAAGCCAAAAACTATTAGTCTCTCTGTAGGTTTATGAATGGAGGAAGCAACCTTCATGAAAAGGGGGCGATAATAGAGGATAAAAGAGAGAGTTTTGTAGCTTAGAACAGCAAAGAGCGAGAGCTGTATCAAGAGAGAAAGAAGAAGCAAGAACAATGGCTAGGGAAGTAACAAACAGTAGAGTTGAGAGTTTTATAATTGCTTTCTTGAAGAGTAATAATGCATCTTTTTCTCTTCCTCGATTTTCTTTTTACAATATTATTTGAGCTAAAATCTCCCCATTGTCCCACTCACCAAAGTTTCAAGTTAGTCATGTAAGCCCTCCCCTCTTCTTATTCTGCATGATGTAAATTAAACCTTTTCTTCCTGAAGGTTGGATGGAACTTGCGAGTCTTCCAACGATCTCGTATTAGGGTCTTTGTTTCACTTTTGATGGACTAATCACAAACTCCATGCTGTTCTTAATAGTCTTCCCCAAAAATTAGAACTTTCACTTAAAGGTCATGCAAAGAACCTATTTTTGTGGACTAGAGACTCTTTTGGATTTCCCAAACACAATTTTTTGCCATGCGGGCTGCCATAAATTGATTAAAGCTTATCCTATAACCCTCGACTCCAATATCACTTATTAAGTGAAATCGTGGGTCGTAAATAATCTACAACTAATTTTAGTTGTTATAAGCCACACCACCATTATATTAGGAACTCTGTTGTGGTTTCACTTCCAATATTACTCTCTACCCTTATGGTCTTAATAAGGTTCCGTTAAACTAATTTTAGTATTGGGAAAGGTGAAGTATTCAATATGCAGGCTGATGCTGAAAATTTACTGCTAAATTTTAGGTTATGTTGGATTTGCATCTACTTTAGTAAGTATCCATAGGATAGACTCATTATGATTGATTGCAATTTCTCTTCTTTAGGTATATCATTGGTTTGGCTGGTCCTCCTGGTGCTGGTAAGAGCACTTTAGCTGCTCAAGTAATCCAGCGTCTGAACAAGATATCCTGCCATAAAAATACAGATACAGACTCTGGTGTAGAAAATGATGCGATTGCTGCAGTTCTTCCGATGGATGGATTCCATCTGTACAGATCCCAATTAGATGCTATGGAGGTTGCTTCTCATTGTATGGTTTACGTGGTAGATCTAGTTGTGCTTTCCCTATAGTATGACTAAGTCATGTTTCTTATTTTTATAGGACCCAGAGGAAGCTCATGCAAGAAGAGGAGGTTAGTACAATTTCACCTTGACTTAGGGGATAAGCAGAGAAGTATAAATTTAATCATGTTATAATGGTCAAATCAGCACCATGGACATTTAATCCCGATCTCCTCCTGAAATGCCTTCACTCTCTAAGAAGCCAGGTTGCATATTGATCTTTTTCAGCTATCTTCTCATCTACAATTTTCTGTTTGAAATTTTTTTCTCCCCTCAATATTAATTTAACATTCTAATTGCTGAGGTTACTTCTGTTTAATAGATTGAAAGATGGTGAGATACATTTTAATTGTAGAAGAGCTATAAATAAGACCATGTAAAGGCCTTCTTTCTTGGCCCATTAGGTGATTTTTTTCTAGTATAGGTTAGTTCCACATTTTAGTTTGGAGTTGAGTTTTCACTCCTCCGTCTTATAAATATGTATACACTTGCATTGTAAGTGAATGCATGAAGTAGTAAAATATTTGAGTTTCAATTTTCAGTTTTTCTACATGTTATTAGAGCACTCGATTCCTCACATATAACTCTCGATGATTGTGCTCCTGTTTTTGCCGGTTGAATTCTTTTTTTCTCGTCTTGACCTTTTTTCTTTCAGATACTCGCAACTTGTGCCTACATAGCTCGCCAATTTCATGCCCCACTCATTGTCCCACAATAGTCAACCCCACACCCCCTTTTATATGCCCTGGTGGCTACTAGTGTAATAACAACTCCCTGTACCCGAGCTCGCCGACCTTGTTCCCATTGGTGAACTTACTGTCTGTCTTCGCTGGTCTCGCCCCTTTTTTCTTCTGCAGGAACTACCTCCTCTACCCACAAAACTCGCCGACCTTGGCAGTCCATAACCCGCTGACCCAACTTCCAACCTTCTGCTGCGACGCCTCTTTCTCCTCCGTCGAACTCTTTAGGCAGATCATCTGCAATTCCTCTTGCACCTTCTGTATTCGTAACCCTCCCTTCTGCATATGGTGCTCCCTCCTGCCACATAAATCACCGCTTCTTCAACCTTACACCGATATATTGACTTCTCCGCTCCCAGCACTCGCGCTCTTCCTAATTTTGAGCTCGTCTCCTCTCGCGCACGAACTCCTTGATTCCTGTCCTCTCTGCTGCTTGTGCTCATCGCGTGATCTTAAGGCTTGCGCATCTCTGTCGCTGGAGGTCACTGGAACCTTCTTCCTGTGCTCTAATTAAGCTCGTTAGCCATTGCTTTTGACGCTAGCGTTTCGATTATTGAACCTTACATCTTGTGCTTTCTGATACTCTGTTGCCAGCGCTTGCCGATAATCATTTATAGAGATCATCGACTCCTTCCTCCTAGCTCCCCCTGTTAGCATGAGGATGAATGATGCGTCCACCTCCTCTAGTCTCCATCATTCGCTCTGTCTCTTGTCACAGACGTCCATGAAGAATTTTGTATTACAATTATCTCCCTTACTGGGAATTTTTTGTTCTATGGGTCCACCTAGTCCTTCAGACCAAATGTCTTCTTTATCGTCTGATTCGCGTCACCCCTGTTGAGCCTATTAAGCAATGACTCTTAGACGATGGTCGATTCCAATCATGAATTCTAGACTTCATGGATAATGAACCATATTGCATGGTTATGCGCCACAAAACTGCGAAGGGCATGCGGGGTAAACTGAAGTCTCTTTACTCGGGAAAAGATAGCCTTCAACATTTATTCGATCTCTTCAGAGAGCTTCAGACTATTGAATCGGGTTTGGACGGTGACCTAATCTCATTCATGGCCCAATACAAGATTCTCATCGAGGCTTGAATTCAAAACCAGCCGCCGACTTTAGATATTTCTACCCATCGCGCTCAGAAGGAAGTCTTTGGCATTGTGCTATTAATGGCACGGTTACCACCCTACCTATACATTGTCTGGGCCAACATCTTATCCTCTCCCACTATTCCCACTCTCTTCGATGTTTGTTCTATGATTCTAAAGGTGACTTCGTCCACTGAGGTCTCCTTGACTCCCTCTCATGCTTTGCTTCACCTCCATCTACTGAGTCTCGTGGCGATCGTAATGGGTCTCGCGACAGTGAGCGTGATGTTCGCACCCGTTCCAAGGGACAAAACACTCGCCAGCTTGCCCAATGTTGTCTGGTCAATCTTACCGAAGATACATGTTACCTAAAAGATGAGTTCCCATAATTGCTCCCTCATGCCTCTCCAGCAGTGGACGCTCCAAACACGTCCCACACTGAAATTGACCCCTACGGGAGGAACTCCGATAACTGCAGGGGCTGGTTACTCATACCCGTTGCTTTATTACCTCCTTCTCGAATGAAGGTATATCTTGTTTTTTTTCATAGGCCCTCCTAGATAGTGGATTCTTGGGCGTCAAATCACATTACTTCGCAGAAATCCTCTCGGTACATGAATAATGCTACTCTCCAATTTATCATGGTTGTCAATGGCTTTACCACCCCTATTTGCGGACCAAGAGATGTTCCTCTAATTCCGTCTATTTCTCTACATTCTATATTTTTTATCCCTGAGTCACAATTTAATCTTCTCTCTACAGTCGATTTACTCATGATGATGACTTGTTCTTCACTTTTACCTTTTCTTCTTTTGTGCTACAGGATCGACGAACGTAGAGTATCATTGCTAAATGACAACTGTCAAATGGACTCTACACTCTGGATGTTTCCAACTCAGTATTATCCTTTGTTACTGACTTCAGTTAATTGACATCGGCGCCTTGACCATGTACTTCCTACACTCTGAAAGGTCCTTGATTTTTCATTTTCTGAATTTACATGTGAATCTTTTATTTATAGAAAACAATATCGTTCTACCTTCTCCCATAATTGTAATAGGAGATTTACTCCATTTGCTTTAGTCTATGTTATTAAGGCGCACGCCTAGGCGCGCCTGAGACGCCGGACGCACTGAGTGCACTTCATTGCTCCTCAGAAAGACATAGGCGGGCACTGTGCCTGAGGCGCACCCAAGACGCACCTAGGTGTCCAATTCGCTGAAAATCAACGAATTGGGCGCCCAATTCTTGGAAAATCAGTGAATTGGGCGCCCACAAAAAATTGGGCGCCCACAACAAATTGGGCGCCCAATTCACTAATTTTATCTTTTTCCCATTTTTGCATCTCACGTGCCTCAGGCGCGCGCCTGGGCCTTGGCTTCAGGACCCTTTTGCGTCGCGGTGTGCCTTGCGCCTTTAATAATAGTTCATATCGACATTTGGGGTCCGTATGAAAATGAGTTTGTCTGGATATCGTTACTTACTTTTATTGATGATAGTTCTCAAATGATATGAGTGTATTTACTACTCCGAATTACTACATTGTTTTTGCTCATTCATCACTGAAACTCACACTCAATTTTTGTCATCCTTTAAATTTCTGCGCACCGATAATGCTCGTGAATATACCAGTCATGAATCTATAGAAACCTGCAATACCTTGGATATTATTCACCAAACGTCATGTGTTTATACCCCGCAATAAAATAATGTTGTCAAGCGGAAGAACCATCACCTCCTTGAGGTTGCCCGCTTTATGTTTCAAATATAAGTTACTAAGAATTATTATCACTTCGTTATTACCACCGCATGATATTTAATTAATCGCATACCTTCGACCGTCTTAAACTTTGACACACTCTTTTCCATCATGCCCCCCACCCCCCTCCACACCTCCCTTCCCTGTTTGCCTCATTTTTTAGGTGTGCCTGCTTTGTCCATCATCTTGGCTCTCCTATGGACAAATTGGTCGCTTGTGGTACAAAATGTTTATATTTATTGAATATTACCACACACACCAGGGTTGTGTTACTCTCCCATTGATGAGAAAACAGTCACATCCGCTGATGTCACCTTCCTCGAGGATTAACCATTCTACCCTTCGACTCCTCAATATACCTCTCCACCTATTATCTCGCATAATGTCTCTAGCCACAACACACCATCTCCCGTGCTCCCACGCACCACCTCCCGTGCACTCACACACCACCTCCCGTGCTCCTAACTTCATTTGTCGTCCTCCCAACTCCACCTCCCGTGCTCCCAATACCACATGTTGTGCTCCCAACACCACCTCCCGTGTTCCCAACACTGTCACGACCCGTCTTGACGAAAGTCAGAGTGCGCTTAGGGCGGGCCGTGATGCCGCAGGCATGGGCGAAAAGAAACCATGCCTGCTGAGGCGGATGCAGAGAAAACTGAAAATAATTTTAGAGATAGGTACTTTGATTGAACAATTTATGATTTATAAAAAAAATATATGGAAGTGCTTAAAATTTTGAAACAGTGAGAATTTAATTGCACATGCATTTCTTTGAAAAATTTAATGCTACACACAGTGCTGAAACAAAGGTGAATGCAATGAGCAACAGTAGTGAATACATCATAAATAAAAAATGATTTAGTACATCAGAAACATCATAAGAGTTGTCTACAATTCAAAAAAAAATGTCTTACAATAACTAGTACATGATAAAATACACTAATAGTAAAGTAAGCAAATACATAGAACCTGATGTAAGCAACTACAAAAGAAAGAAAACCTCCAAGCAAGACTGTAGCTGAACGAGAAGTAGCTCAGGGAGCAGGCGGCGCAGTCACGAACCATAAGGCAAATTCAAGACAGAAGGAAAATGCCTCAGAACTTAAAATTTAAACATGAGCAAGTTAATAAAATGTGAGCAAAAACAAACAGATATATTCGAGTACCGATCTATCTTGTACAAAGTTACCAAACATACCAAAAAATCAGGTCAAACAGACATTTCTGAAAGATTAGCCTACTCCGGAGTATAGCCTAAAATTTATTTATGTAATATGTTGTAAGTCGTGATCGATGACGGGTGTAGGTACTATAGCGGGCGCACATGGCTCACAATCAGATCTATGTGCAAGTCTTGTCGGAAAAGTAATCCTGCTTGCCGTGACCATGTCAGCAGACAGATGCCCAATTAGACGCTACAATTCAAGGATTTTTTACAACTACGGATTTGTATTTATGTTTCGTACTTAGGTGATTACCTATCATGTTATGTTATGACAACATTATTAGAGTTCTGAATTTTACAAAAAAAACATTTGTAAAAAGAAAAGGTAACCAGATTTAAATCCAAAGTTTGCAAGTGAGAGGGAGTTCTTTACTTGCCTTAAAGTGACGTCGAAAAATGCTCGTGATAGCTAAGTGGCACAAGCGAGGTTAAAAGTTCTAGCTATACCTGTTCGAGATCAAAAATGCATTCCAAACTGAATTAACAGATTTCTTATACCAGCACATGCGTTTGATAAACACTCAACACAAAAGGAGGCGTGGTTTAGGAATTTACCTCCCTCGAGAGTGAGGGGAGAAGAGGCTACCGCGAGGGATCGGGGATTTTGGCGGCATTTGGATGCGAAAAGCCCTAATTCGGAGAGGTCTTGGAGTGATTCCACCACCTAGACCCGAAGAGCGGCACCGGAAAACAAGCGAAACATCGGGATTAGAAGGGTACACGACAACTCTAAGAGGGATTGACGTAAATGCATCAATCAGATAGCGATAATTATTGTAACAAAATTAGGGCACAATAGAAAACAAGAAATTGATGAAATTCCTTACTCAAGGAGACCAGATCGGCACTCTGAAATCCACGAAGAGGGGTTTCGAGCAAAATCTTAGGAGTCCCTCACGAAAACCACCGGCCGGAACGAGCAGCTAGAGTTGCCGGGGAAGGATGCTGTCTTTGCCCTCACAGGCCGGAGGAGGAGAAGAGGGAAGAAGATAACCGGCCAAGAGAACGGTTGTTGCGGGATCTGTCGGCCAAGGGAAACACCGGGGATGACGGGGAAGCAAAAGGAAGAGGCGCCAGGACTAGAGGAAGGGATTTCCGGCAATGGGGAGGAGTCTCGGGGGCGGCAAGAGGCGCTGGCGACGGAAACTGGGGTCGTCAGGGGCGCAAAAGGAGGAGACGTTAGCGGAGTCGGGATCGGGACCGGTGGGGTTTTGCGGCTTGCGGGATTTAGCACCGGCTCTGTTTGTTTTTTTAAAGAAGGGGGTAGGTTTAAGTTTTTGTTTTATACTATTATTATTATTAAAAAAGGGGGGTTGTTACATTCTTCTCTACTTAGGAAGTTTCGTCCCGAAACTTTCCTGAGAATTCTCTGAATGAGACTAAACAACGAAGTTTCAGATGACATATACTTCACACAGAAGTTTGCAGATTAACACATGAAAGCTAACTCGGAAAGATACTTAAATATCAAGGAGGTCAAACTTAGAGACGTACCAAGATCAAGAGAAAAGTTGTGGGTACTTGCTGCGTATGTCAGACTCGAGTTCCCAAGTGTACTCCTCAGACTTGCCATGCACCCAAAGTACCTTCACCATCGGAATGGTTCTCTTGCGAAACTTGCGTTCTTGAAATTCGACGATCTTCGAAGGCTCGATCGGATAAGACAGATTGGCTTCAGGAATCACTGGAACTTTTTCAAGAACACGATTAGGATCGTGGATATATTTTCGAAGCCGACTGACATAAAAAACGTCATGGACACCGGCCAAAGAAGCAGGTAGCTCCAGACGATAGGCAGATCCTCCAGCATGTTCTGAAATGACATACGGTCCTACGAACCGCTGGCTGAGCTTATGATGGAGACCAAACCGTTTCACCGCAGGAGTAGGAGAAACCTTCAGGAACACTTGATCACCCACGACAAATTCTAACGGACGGCGGCGCTGATTTGCATACCTCTTCTGCCTCTCGATGACACGACTGAGCTGAATACGAGTCTTCTTGGTAGCTTCTTCCATTTCCTGAAGTAGCTCAGGGCCCAAAATCACCTTTTCACAGACTTCCGACGAGTAGAGCGGGGTCCTGCAACGACGCCCGTACAGTGCTTCGAAGGGAGCCATCTTGAGGCTCTCTTGATAGTTGTTGTTGTAGGCGAATTCAACCAAGGGTAGATGTTCATCCCAAACTCCCTTGTAGTCCAAAATATAACACCGTAGCATATCTTCGAGAATCTGATTAACTCTCTCAGTCTGGCCATCAGTCGTCAGATGGTAAGCGGTGCTCAGGTTAAGATCAGTGCCCAAAGCTTGCTGAAATCCCTTCCAGAAGTGCGATACAAATCTCGAGTCACGATCAGAAACAATTCGCAGAGGAATCCCATGAAGTCTAACGATCTCAGAAACATAAATCCGGGCCATCTTCTCGATGGAATGACATTCCTTGTACGGGATGAAGTGAGTCACTTTAGTCAGGCGATCTACTATGACCCAAATCGCATCATGTTCCCTCGGAGTGCGGGGTAGACCAGTAATGAAGTACATAGAGATATCTTCCCACTTCCATTCAGGGATAGGCAGAGGCTGCAAAAGTCCACCAGGACGCTGATACTGAGCTTTCTCCTTTTGGCACGTCATACATCGAGAGATGAAGCGTGCAATATAATTCTTCATATCAGACCACCACACGATTTGCTTCAGGTCATGATACATCTTGTTGTTGGCAGGATGGCCAGATGTGCGGGACTCGCAAGCTTCTAGGCAAATGCTATCCAACAACTCAGGGACATCGGGAATACATAGGCGACCTCGAAAATATAGAACATAATCAGAGATAGAGAAATCTGGGAGAGTACCAAGATCAACCTGTCGGCGAATGCGCTGGAGTGCGGGATCAGATGGTTGCAGATCCTTCACCTGTTCTACCCATAACGGACCAGAGACTTCTCCTTGACCTCCAGATGAGAAGGATATGTCCATCCGCTCGAGGTCATCAATCAGGGCCGCGAGAGAAGCTGACATGGTGCACATGCGGCAACTGAAGCCTGACGACTCAAAGCATCTGCTACTGAATTGGCTTTCCCGGGCACATAAGTGAGCTGCAAGTCATAATCTGCTATGAATTCTAGCCATCGCCTCTGACGAAGATTGAGATCTTTCTGAACGAAAATATACTTCAAACTCTGATGGTCAGTGAAGAAGTGACACTTCACGCTATAGAGATATTGACGCCAAAGCTTCAAAGCAAACACCACCGCAACGAACTCCAGTTCATGAGTGTGGTATTTGCGTTCATGAGTCTTCAACTGCCTTGACACATAAGCAATAACACGATCTTCTTGCATCAGGACACAACCCAATCCAACTCCGGAAGCATCGGTATAAACTGAAAAGTCTAACCCCTCTGACGTAAGAGCTAAAACTGGCGCTGAATATAAACGTCGCTTCAATTCAAAAAAGGTCCGCTCACACTGATCTGACCACTCAAACCTTGCATGCTTTTGAGTTAGCTTAGTTAAAGGGGCAACAAGGGAGAAGAAATCCTTGACGAAACGCTGGTAAGAGCCAGCCAAACCAAGGAAACTGCGGATTTCAGTAGGGGTAGAAGGCTGCTTCCAGTCCATAACAACGGAGATCTTGGCAGGATCAACGAAAAGTCCATCGCCTGAAATGACATGCCCCAAAAAGGCAACACGATTTAGCCAGAACTCACATTTTTCCAATTTGGCATAGAGCTGGCGTTGACGAAGAGTGAAGAGAGTGAGTCTAAGATGGGTTGCATGCTCCTCACAAGTCTTGGAGTAGACCAAGATATCATCAATGAAAACAATGATGAACTTATCCAGATAGTCATGGAAGACACGGTTCATCATATCCATGAAAGCAGAAGGGGCGTTAGTCAACCCAAAAGACATCACCAAAAATTCAAAGTGTCCATACCGAGTCCGGAAGGCTGTCCTTGGGATGTCGGATTCCTTGATCTTCAACTGATGGTAACCCGACCTGAGATCTATCTTGGACAAGACGGTACTGCCTTTGAGCTGGTCAAATAGGTCATCCACGCGCGGGAGGGGGTACTTATTCTTGATGGTCACCTTGTTCAGATCCCGATAGTCGATGCACAGTCTCATGAATCCGTCTTTCTTTTTAACGAAGAGAATGGGGGCTCCCCAAGGAGAAGAGCTTGGACGAATGTACCCACGGTCAAGCAACTCATCCAATTGCGACATAAGCTCCTCCAGTTCTCGCGGTGCCATATGGTATGGAGCTTTAGATATGGGGCGGTTCCAGACTTTGCATTGATGGAGAACTCTACTTCACGATTAGGAGGCATTCCAGGCAACTCGGCGGGGAACACGTCGGGGAACTCAGAAGCAATCGGGATAGACTCAAGTTGCGGTATGACAACATCTGAATGTGAAGCATAAACAAAGCAAGCAAAACATCCCTGCCTAAGAAGCCGAGTGGCGCGCACAACAGAAATTACCTTCAGGTGGCTGCGGGTGGTCTGAACATGCACACTGTAGTCTTTGTCATCGATACTGAGATTGACCCTCTTTACCACACAATCCAGTTTTGCTCGATACGCGACCATCCTGTTCATACCCAAGATTACATCGAATTCTGTCATATCCAGGATTATGAGATCGGCGACGACTTGCAATTCACCAAGCAGTATTGGACAATTGAGAATGCCTCTAGTTGACAAGTGTAGATGACCAAACACAAAAATCTCGAAAGGGACATCGAGTGGCGAAGTAGGCCAACTATGGAGATCCATGATATGACGCGCTAAAAAAGAGTGAGATGCCTCAGAATCGAATAAGATTTGCATCCACTTGTTCGTAACCCTAAAACTCCCTAGAAATGAACATTATGGGCATATTCAAGATTATTTGACACTAAGGCAGGTAATGAAATGATGCAGGAAATTTAAAAACTCAACATAAAACATACAAGAGATGACAGAGGTAGATGCGAGCGCCTCGCCCTGAGTGGTGACGTTCAACACAGCCTTGCCCCTCTCTGGGGCTTCATAAATAGCCTGCAGAAGCTGAGCGGGGACCAAGCTTTCCTTTGCGGGGCAATCTTTGATTTGATGTCCGACCTGCCCACATCTGAAGCAGGTATTCAGCTTGCGGCGACAGTCTTTCACCAAGTGGCCCGATTTCTTGCAGAAGGCGCAGACGGGGGAGGCAGTGGCATGCGTCACCTGGGGCTGCTGTGCAGGCACAACCATCTTCTGCTTCTTCAGGAGAGAACGACAGACTTGGGCGACGTGGCCAACCTTGCGGCAGAAGGCACACACTTCCTGGGACTTGGGACCTTGATCCTGAGGTGGAGCACCCTTGCGCTTATGGCCAGACGCAGCAGCATTGCTTGTACTATGCTGGAGTTTTTTGGCATTACGATCCAGCTCTATACCTTCAACCTGCAAGGCGGCTCCAACAGTCTCAGCGTAAGTGGTGGCGCCATGGGCTACCACATGCTGTCGGAAGTCGTGTCGCCATGGGCTACCACATGCTGTCGGAAGTCGTGTCGGAGGCCCTTCACAAATCGACTGATCTTCTTAGACTCATCAGACACGAACTCTGCGGCAAGGAGAGATAGGCGAGAGAACTCTATCTCATATTCAGTCACGGTCCTACCGGGCTGCTGAAGGGACAAGAATCTTTCAGCTAACTTGTCGCGCTCCACAGATGAGAGGAACTTCTCCATGAGCGCACTCTTGAATTGCTCCCAGGTCATAGCGGAAGAGTTGGGGAGACTGCGACGCTGAAGCCACCAGGTGTATGCATCCTCGGTCAGCTGGTAGGCCGCAAGAAGAACCTTTTGTGCATCAGGAACACCGACATACTCGAAGTGCTTCTCCATCTGGGAGAGTCACTCTGAAATGACGAAGAAATCGCGACTGCCATTGAAGGACGGCAGGTTCAGCCTCTTGAACGCCAATGTATCTGCCATCGCCACAGGAGGGGCAGCCGGACTTGACACGAGCGGGACCACCAGAGCGTCAACAAGCGAGCCAGTTCCCAAACCAGGTGCAGGAGGGGTGGCTCCAAGAGTGGAGGTAGTAGTAGCTTCAACTGTCCCTGCACTGTCGGAATCAAGAGCGGTATCATGAGTTTGTCGGTCTTCTTCCAAGCGAGTGAGACGCTCGAGAATCTGCCTCAACAGCTGGGCAGTGGCGTCTATAGAAGTTGCTCCGGCAGGAGGGGTGGCCTTCTTACGCTGCGATCGCTTAGAGGTCATCTAAGGAGGAACACAAAGGAAACGAGTAAGAGACACAGTCAAGCTAATCATAGAAGATTAAAAAAAAAGCAACAGACTCTAGTATTTTAATACTGTCAAATATGTATATCATATATTAGTTACATCATTTTCATTGGACAACTCTAGGTAATTCTCATGTTAAAATGACAGTGAATCACATGCAATGCCAACCAATTTGTAAATCCATGCGTGCACAATCATCACATGTTGTTTTTAGCTTAACATTTGTGCAATGAATTATGTTATGCATGCAATGCAATTATGTCTAAAATACATTCCTAAGAATGTGCATGAATGGATATATATGTCATGTTAAGCGTCCATATCACTTAACATGTCATGCATATTATGATTCTAATGCCAACGCACTTGAGAATATTAAACCGGTCATACAATTTAATATTCGCAAGCGGTGTATATCATAGTGAAAATTCATATGCACAAAAATGTTAAGTTTGCCCATAACCCATTAACATTCGTGTGCATACTACTCATGCTTATGAGTGAGTGTGTGCGTGTTTCAGCCGCGAACAACAAATGATGACAAGGTGAGTGAAACAATGATGCAATATATATATATATATATATATATAATTATATACATAATAAAGTTCAAAATATGTAATAATTTCAAAATACTTCATTTCCTAGAAGCCAACCTCCCTCTGATACCAATTGTTACAACCCGTCTCGACGAAATTCAGAGTGTGCTTCGGGCGGGCCGTGATGCCACAGGCATGGACGAAAAAAAACCATGCCTGCTGAGGCGGATGCAGAGAAAACTGAAAATAGTTTTAGAGATAGCTACTTTGATTGAACAATTTATGATTTATAAAAAAAATATACAAAAGCGCTTAAAGTTTTGAAACAGTGAGAATTTAATTGCACATGCATTTTTTTGAAAAATTTAATGCTACACAAAATGCTGAAACAAAGGTGAATGCAATGAGTAACAGTAGTGAATACATCATAAATAAAAATGATTTAGTACATCAAAAACATCATAGGAGTTGTCCACAATTTAAAAGAAAATGTCGTACAATAACTAGTACATGATAAAACACACTAACAGTAAAGGAAACAAATACATAAAACATGATGTAAGCAACTACAAAAGAAAGAAAACCTCCAAGCAAGACTTTAGCTGAACAAGAAGTAGCTCAGGGAGCAGGCGGCGCAATCACGAACCTTAAGACAAATTCAAGACAGAAGGAAAATGCCTTAAAACTTAAAATTTAAACATGAGCAAGTTAATAAAATGTGAGCAAAAACAAACAGACATATTCGAGTACTGATCTATCTTGTACAAAGTTACCAAACATACCAAAAAATCAGGTCAAACATACATTTCTGAAAGATTACCCTACTCCGGAGTATAGCCTAAAATTTTTTTATGTAATATGTTGTAAGTCGTGATCGATGAAGGGTGTAGGTACTATAACAGGCGCACGTAGCTCACAATCAGATCTATGTGCAAGTCTTGTCGGAAAAGTAATCCTGCTTGTCGTGACCATGTCAGCAGACAGATGCCCAATTAGACGCTACAATTCAAGAATTTGCTTACAACTACGGATTTGTTTTTATGTTTCATTGTTAGGTGATTACCTATCATGTTATGTTATGACAACATTATTAGAGTTCCGAATTTTACAAAAAAAACATTTGTAAAAAGAACAGGTAACCAGATTTAAATCCAAAGTTTACAAGTGAGAGGAGGTTCTTTACTTGCCTTAAAGTGACGACGAAAAATGCTCGTGATAGCTAAGTGGCGCAAATGAGGTTAAAAGTTCTAGCTATACCTGTTCGAGATCAAAAATGCATTCCAAACTGAATTAACCGTTTTCTTATACCAGCACATGCGTTTGATAAACGCTCCACTCAAAAGGAGGGGGGTTTAGGAATTTACCTCCCTCGAGAGTGAGGGGAGAAGAGACTACCGCGAGGGATCAGGGATTTTGGAGTCGTTTGGATGCGAAAATCCCTAGTTCGGAGAGGTCTTGGAGTGATTCCACCATCTAGACCCGAAGAGCGGCACAGGAAAACAAGCAAAACATCGAGATTAGAAGGGTACACAACAACCCTAAGAGGGATTGACGTAAATGCATCAATCGGAGAGCGATTATTATTGTAACAAAATTAGGGCACAATAGAAAAATAAGAAATTAATGGAATTCCTTACCCAAGGAGACCAGATCGGGGCTCCGAAATCCACAAATAGGGGTTTCAAGCGAAACCCTAGGAGTCCCTCACGAAAACCACCGGCCGGAACGAGGAGGAGCTAGAGTTTCCAGGGAAGGATGCTGCCTTTGCCCTCACTGGCCGGAGGAGAAGAGGGAAGAAGATAACCAGCCAAGAGAAGGGTGGTTGCGGGATCTGTCGGCCAAGGGAAACACCAGAGACGACGGGGAAGCAAAAGGAAGAGATGTCGGGCCTAGAGGAAGGGATTTCCGGCCACAGGGAGGAGTCTCTGGTGCGGCAGGAGGCGCTGGCGGCGGAAACTGGGGTCGTCGGGGGCGCAAAAAGCGGAGACGGGAGCGGATTAGGGATCGGGACGGGGGGGGGGGGTTGCGGCTTGCGGGATTTAGCACCGGCTCAGATTGTTTTTTTAAAGAAGGGGGTAGGTTTAAATTTTTGTTTTATATTATTATTATTATTAAAAAAGGGAGTTGTTACAAACACCACTTCCCGTGCTCCCAACAACACATCCTGGGGTCCCAACACCACCTCCCGTGGTCCCAACACCACCTCTCGTGCTCCCAACCCCACCTCCTCCTCTCCATGTGTACACTAGTTGTCATCCTCAGTTTGATGCCCTGAGATAGTAGCCCTAATGATGCTCCACGACTAGCTCATCCGACATCGATATCTACCCAAGATGTCGTCCTCTATACTGTTCACCATCTCTCTCATTATATCTTATTTCATCGCTTATCTCTTGAACTTCATAGGTTTGTTGCTTGTCATCTATTTCCATCCTATCTTTTGTGCAGGAAGCTCTCCAGCATCTGGTTGGCGGGCCGCGATGGATTAGGAAATGACTACCCTCTGAGCCAATTATACTTGAGACTTCGTCTCCCTTCCTCCTGGCCAATCCCTTTTGGAATGTAAATGACTCTTTACTGTGAAGTATCGTCCTGATGGGACAGTTGAACGCCTCAAAGCCCACCATGTGGATCGTGTCTTCACTCAACAATATGGTTTTGACTATGATGAAATATTCTCTCCAATCTCTAAGTTGAATCTGGTACAAGTATTGATGTCCTTAGTCATCAATCGTCATTGGAAGTTGCATTAACTTGATATCAAGAATGCATTCCTTAGTGACGATCTTACAGAGACTGTCTACATGCAACAACCTCCTGATTAGGAGACCACATGAGAGTCTCTTGTCTGTCACCTCAAGAAATCTATTTATGGTCTTAAGTAGTCCTCTCGGGCTTGGTCTGACAAGTTCAATCAAGTTGTTCGGGATTTTGGCTTCACTCAAAGCTCGACAAACTTTTCCTTATTTACTCGTCGTCGCTTAGTAGACACGGTGATACTTCTTGTGCATGTTGGTGATATTCTCTTCATGATCGATGATCTGAATGGTATATCTATGATCAAGAAGTGCTTTGACTCACACTTTTTGACCAATGCTTCAGACTTCCACTGATATTTCTTAGGTATTGTGGTAGCTCGTCGAGGCAATAAAATCATTTTGTCTCAATGAAAGTACTGCCTCGATCTTGTTCACTATGCAGGCTACTCCGGTTGAAAGCTTGTTGACACACCAATGGACGCTAACCACAAGCTCTGTGTTCAGATGTCCGATTCTGATCTGCTTCTCCCTAATACGGAGTACTATCATCATCTTGTTGGCAAACTTTTCTATCTGACTATCACACGACCTGATCTCTCATTTGCTTGGGGTGGTCAGTCGCTTCATGCATGCTCATCGGATATCCCACCTCCAGACCGTCGAGTGAATCTTTTAGTATCTGAAGAATGCCTTGGGACAAGGGGCTTATGTATAAGCCCTCTTCTCTCTCATTAATTTTCTATTCTGATGCAGATTATGTCAGCTCTTTTGATGATCGTCGGTCTACGGGTGACTACTACACATATTTTGGAGGACATCAAATCACTTAGCAAAGCAAGAAGCAGGTGGTGGTGAACTCTCCTCTACGGAGGCCGAGTATCGTTCGATGGCGTCCAATATTTTTCAACTCACGTGGTTGGAAAGTCTTCTTACTGATCTTGGTGTAAAACTCCCCTCTTTCACTCTTTGGTCATCCTCTACTACGATAGTCAAGCTGCCATCTATATCGCCGAGAATCCTTTTTTGCATGAATTTATCAAGCATAGAGAAGTCGATTGTCATTTCATCAGTGAAAAAGTTCTTAGCAAACTTGATCTGCGACTTGTACGCAGAGCAATTTTTTGATAGCCTCACCAAAGTCTTACCAACAATTCGTTTCCAAGCTTGGCGCCTACAATCTGTATGCTCTAGCTTGCAAGGGGTGTGCAGAAGATTTATAAATAAGCCCATGCAAAGACCCTCTTTCTAGGTGTATTAGGTGATTTTTCTCTTGTATAAATGTCTTACATCTTGGTTTAGAGTTTGTTTTCACTCCATTCTATAAATATGTTTACAGATACTTGTATTGTAAGTGAATGCATGAAATAATAAAATATTTGAGCTTCAATTTCACTTTTTCTACGGTAATTTTAGTGATACTGAAACAGTGCATATTTTTTCCAGGGGTCAGTGTATGCTCCTTCATTTGATCATGGTGTTGGTGACCCAGTGGAAAACGATGTCTACATTGGTACTCGGTTAGTGATATGCTTGATCTAATCTATACAGTAAAATATATTTTAACTTACCTGTTAAATCGGTAAAAAATACTTAACGATGCGCTACTAAACCTTCTCATTTACCATTCAAATGCACATACCTTTAGTATTACTGTATTTTAATCCTTGTAAACATATCACCTTAGTTGCAGTAAGGAATATCGGGTATATTATGTCTAGATGAGATATTTGCATTTGAAGTAAACGGCTGAAACTATTTGATATCTTCTAATTGCCATTTTTGTCTTAAAATTACTTCATACCTGTTGTCATCGCTTTCCTGCAAGCCTCTTGGCATCCCACTCATGAACAGCCTGATCCACTGAAGATGAAGAAGATCATCTGACCTTGGAAATAGATGGTTAACTAGCATCAGCATCCTCAGCCACACTTGTGTTCTCAAGTAGCCATGAATTTTGACGGCATAGTTGCTACTTCTGATTTTTTTTTACTTTTTGATTATCTCTTGCTGCTACCCCCTAAAGAAGGTGATAACTTGAACGTGTGTCAGCCACCAACTCTTTTGATAGGAGATGGCAGTGATTGCTCAATGTCAAAGATTCAACTGTGCATTATGCATTGACCAAACTAGAAGGAGATGAGCTGATTTGGATGCGATCGGCCTAGCATTCAAGTGAAGTTCAGCAAGAGCTGAGGAATATATGATTTATCAGTAGCATATTTTTTGTATTACTTTCCCGTAATTCTTGTTTATGATCTTACGTGTTATTAGTCTGATGTGACTGGCTAGCTATTTCAGATTTAAGCAGTTGATAAGCATGGTGGTAACTGCTAAACACCTTTTCATTTGTTTCAAACGTTATATGCTTGCAAGAAGTAATGCCAAATAGTATTGCGCCGAAATGTACACTTGTGTTCTATTTTTTTAGTTTTGGGGCATTATTTTGTTGTAATTTTTCTTTCATATTGGCAGGCATAAAATAGTGATTGTTGAAGGGAATTATTTATTCCTAGAAGAAGGGGTCTGGAAGAAAGTGTGCTCTATATTTGACCAAAAATGGTAGTTCTGATTTGCCCACACCATTTATGCTTAGTTCACAAGATTTTCTGTTAGAAGAATTCTTTTTAATAGGAGTTCCATTCATTCTGCTCAACTCTT
Organism: Platanthera guangdongensis; assembly: GCA_039583875.1. Lineage (NCBI taxonomy): Eukaryota > Viridiplantae > Streptophyta > Magnoliopsida > Asparagales > Orchidaceae > Platanthera > Platanthera guangdongensis. Next base: position 142,162,950 of record CM077160.1, on the reverse strand, counting down.
TGAAGGTTTATTGACATTAACCTTGATATCTCCATGCAAAGGGTTCTAAAAAGACATATTTCTACAGGTTAGTGTGCCTATTTACCACCCCACTGATCTGGACAACTAATATTAATGAGGAAATGTCAAAATGACCAATATTTCCTACTATTTAGAAGAAAAAAATGATTTTGACACCACTTTTTCCTCTGATTTGGTCCATTTAATTACCCCTATGTGACCACTTTGGCCTTTCCATTGAGGCTCATTTGTTTGGTTGTCGATATGAATCATTTTTATTATGATTTTGTTTTCACTCGTTTTATTGGCAATATTAAAATCCTTTTTTTTGGGGGGGGGGGATTCTAAGGAGACTCAAGGAGTTTGAATTAAATGTTTCTAGCTACATCCTACTAAATATTGAATGGTACAAATTACATATTTTTATAAAACATGATTTCTAATTCAAGCAAGCAATGCAAATAAATGCTCTCTCAATCCATTCATCTAACCAACTCAAAAGGCTCATGTGAGGTGCATGCCAAGGGTAAAATTGACATTTCATGACCCAAGTAAATCTTGATTTCTCCTAGCCTTTTTAGGGTTTAATTAGATGTTTGTTGGAAGGATTATAATTTTTAGGTTTGGATAAGTCTAGTGATTATATATTGAAGCCAAAAAAGTTTACTGACGAAAATGAATACATACTAAATGTCCAGAGAACTTGATGTAGGACAAACATCATACCTGTCTGCCGCCCTAGAGTCCCACCAGGGGGCCCACCATGACGGCTCACCATGACGGCTTTATCAAGTCCGCGGACCGTACACCCCAACCCATTTCATCGGTTCCACCACAGGGTCGGTAGATTGTTGAGGCCGGGGCTGGATCAATTGGCGATGAGAGTTCGCCTGAGGACTCTTTATTAAGGAGTTCGGGGGATCGATCCCCGACCTCAACAACCTACTGGCCCTGTGGTGAGACCAATGAGATAGGTTGGGGTGTACGGTCCGCGGACTTTATAAAGCCGCCATGGTGGCCCCCTATTGGAACTCTAGGGTGGCAGACATATGTGACACATGTCCTGCATCAGACCTTTAATCATTTTCTCTAAGTTTAACACTTGACCTTAATGCTCTGATAAATTAACAGGAAAGGATCATGACGTCGCAAAGTGGAGGGTAAGATTGTTTCTTTTCTTTCTTCCACCTTTTTTCTGGTATTATATTTCTTGTAACTGAAGAAAATAATTAAAGCTGGTGCACTTTTCTTTGTTATAGTGGCATTCATGCATGCGTCAATTGCTATCTTAGCCTTTGTAAACACTAGATAAATAATTGTCGAATAAAGGATTAGGAAAACCTGTTATTTCAAAATATGCATTTTTGAAGTTTCAGCATATTTGTATCAGCTAGTAGTTAACTTGATCAATTCGGTTGTCCTCCAAGAATATATGGGTGAGATTGGGCTTGTATTTTTGGACATGTTTATGTTAGGATGCATTCTGGGGGAACATATTTATCAGGAAGTGAACCGCCAACAGGAGCACTGAGCTATATCAAGTCATTCTAAGCTTGTGTACATACCCACGTGGGGGTTGAAAGAATTTTGGCCTGACCTTTTGACGCAGGGCAAATATATGGGCGGCGGAAAAAACGGTGACCTAGCCCTATATGCTATGTAAAAAGTCTGACAAATAAATCACAGTTAGATAATAAATTAAAACATTCAACGCAAAGAAATTCATAGCAAGACACAATAATTAATTAGGGAGAAACAAGCTTATGCTTTCCTCCGCGTGGAGGGCTAAAACAGAAGCGTGCGACGAATGAACCATGCAAATGACAATAATAATTTAACAAAGAACTACCAAGCAAGATATTCAAAACAAGTACAATATTCGATCCATATAAATAAGTTGAAAATAATAATCCAGTACAACAAAATCTCACCAAATAGCGGGCTGTTCGATAAGTTCAGCAGGGCTGTTCAGGAGGTTGGCTTTATTCGGAGCTCGGCAGATTTCTCTTTGTTCACTCGACATAGAACAACAAGAACGATTCTTCTTTTGGTCTATGTCAATGACATATTAATCATAGGAGATGATTCAAAAGGAATACAAGTGGTCAAACAACACCTCAGTTTTGTTTTTCAAACAAAAAATCTGAGAAACTTTCGATACTTCCTTGGCCTTGAGATCCCAAGACGTCATGATGACCTTGTCTTATTTTAACGGAAGTACTGTCTCGACCTTCTTCATGATGCTGACTACTCTGGATACAAGCCGGTTAATACTCCTATGGATGTCAATTACAAGATGTGTGCACATGCCTCTGATGCAGATCTTCTTTTTTCAAATCCAGAATACTATCGATGTCTGGTTGGAAAACTGATTTATCTAACAGTCACAAGACCAGACATATCTTTTGTTGTTGGGGTTGTCAGCCGGTTTATGCATTTTCCTCGGATGTCTCATCTACGGGCTGTCAAACGTATTCTGAGAAACCTGAAAACAACTCCTGGTCAGGGGCTGGTATACAAAAAATTTTCCTCGCCTACTCCAACATTGGTTGCGTATTAGATGCTAGTTATGCTGGTTCCCTGGATGATCGGCGTTCCACCAATGGATTTTGTACTTCGGTGGTCACCTTGTTACCTGGCGTAGCAAGAAACAGTCTGTGATTGTTCGATCTTCAGTCGAAGCTGAGTACTGTTCGATGACGTCTGTTGTATTTGAGCTCAAATGGCTTGAGAGACTCGTAGGTGATATGAGATTAAAACTTTTCTCACCAGCTACCTTACTCTATTACAGTCAAGTTGTTATGCACATAGCTAAGAATCTTGTCTTCCATGAAAGAACAAAACACATTGAAGTTGACTAACACTTCATTCGGGAAAAAGTTCAAATAAAGAAGGTGGAATTGAAACATGTTTCGGCTACTGATCAAGTTGTTGATGTTCTCACTAAAGCCTTACCGAGTGCTATATTTCATCAGTTCTTGTCCAAGCTGGGTGTCTATGACTTGTACGCTCCAGCTTGTGGGGGAGTGTTAGAAAAAGAACATGTAAAGGCCCATATAATGACCCATCATAGGCCTTCTTCCTCTTTATGTAATAGTACCACATCTTGAAAATGGGACTCTTCTTTCTCTTCTCTCCATATATATATGTATTCGTACTTGTATTTACATACACAAAAAGTATATACAAAGTTTCACAGTTTTTCTCAAGTGTTTGTGCTCTTTTCTACAAAGAGGATTATAGAGAAATCTAGAGTCTTGTTCATGAGATGAGTCGTGAAACTCTTAGAAAATTCATGTATCATGTACACAGTAGAGATGTATAGAATAATCTAGAATTGTAGGAGTCTAGAATGTTCTATACATTGGAGGGAAACCTCCTTGGGGCCTATAAAAGGGGGAAGGTCCCCCTCATTTGTATTCATCTTAGATTTGGACAAGTAATAGAGAGTTCTTGAGATCTTTAACTCGTGAGCATTCTCTGGAGTTATTTTCACTCTTGTTTCTTCATCACTGCTTAGTTCTTGCAAGGAAGACTAACTTAACTTGGCTACGCAAAGTGGCAAGGAGGTGCTAAGGCCGCACAGATGCTTGGAAAGAAACAAGTTTTGACAGTTGGTATCAGAGCTAGGTTCACTCAAGTACCTAGTTGGTGCACAAGATGGTTGGTGAAATGGACAACTTGAACATGGATGAGCGTGGCCAGGAGGCGAGGCAACAAACTGAAAGGAAGAAGAGAAGCCAAAGCAAATCTCGCGAGCCCGTACACTTGGATATTATCTTGATGGATTGGGACAAGCGCATGACAGCGGTGGAAGAGGATCACCTACATGTTCACGGAGAACTAGAGACCGTCCAACAAGTAATACCGGCTTGCGAGAGCTGGATCTATTGAAAGCTCAAATCCAAGCTTGCCTTGATGCAAACTCAAAACTTACACAAATGTGCGATTAGCTTGAGGATGACTATAAGGAGCGGATCTCTAAATTGGAGGAAGAATTGGCCATATGCAGGAAGGTCATTGCTAATTGTGGCAACAGTTGAGTTGTGGCAAACCCAAGGATCAATGTACCTAAAGCAAAACCCTTCACTGAAAAGAGGGATGCAAAGGAGGTTGAACACTCCCTTTATCAACTGGAGGTATACTTTGAAGGATGTAACCTCACGGAGGAGACGTTGAAGATAAAGACCACAACTTATTATCTTTCAAATATTACATCGCTTTGGTGGCAAAGCAAGCTTGCAGATATTAAGAAAGGAGCATGTAACCTAGACTCATGGGAGGAGTTCAAGATTGAACTCAAGAGGCACTTCTATCCGGAAAAATGTTGCAAACGAGGCAAGGAAGAAGTTGAAGGAGCTAAAACAAAAAGGTTCAATCACGGAGTATGCGAAGGAGTTCCAAACCTTGATGCTGATGATACCAGGTATGTCTGAAGATGACCAACTCTTCAACTTCAAAGATAGTCTTAAGAATTGGGTAAAGCAGGAAGTGCATCGGCGGGATGCGAAGACATTAGATGAAGCAATTGCCGCGGCCGAAGCCATGAAAAAGTTCCAAAGACCATCGGTTGATGCTTCAAAGAAATTCTTTAAGAATGACCACACCAAAGGTAGGGAGAAAGACAAGGGTCACAGAGACCACCTAGATGAGACCGAGCTCCTACTTATGGGATATACATGGATGATGGAGGCAAGGGCTCTACGCCAAAAGATGGATGCTACCTATGCAATGGATCGTACATGATGAACAAGTGCCCAAAACTCGGTTCACTCGCAGCACTACAAGAGGATAATGCAAGTGAACCTGAAAATGAAGAAGGTATAATACAAATGTGTTCTTTGCAACTTCTAAATATCTTGAATCTAAAACCCGTAGAGAAGGCGACTAGAAAGGGGCTCATGTACGTTGAGGCGAGGATCAACGACATAGCCACCATAGCCTTGGTGGATACGAGAGCAACACACAGTTTTGTAAAAGAGGAAGAACCTCTTTCACATGGTGAGATGGCTCAAGACCGTGAATGAGAAAATGAGACTGTTATCAGGGGTGGATCGTGGCGTGGAGCTCCGCTTGGGGAGATGAAGAGGACAAGTGAACTTCTCGTTCGCGACGATGGATGATCACAAGGTCGTGTTGGGCATGAACCTCTTTCACATGGTGAGTGCAATTGTCTTATCAACTTGTCGTTCGGTGTGCATCATAGAGAAAGGTGCAACTTGCATGGTTCCCACGGTAGGACTACCATGCCTTGATGCAAGCAACTTTTTGGCTTGACAAATAGTTAAGGGAGTTAAGAAAGGAGAGCCTACTTTCTTGGCAACTTTGAAGGAGGAAGCAAATATGGCTGTGGAGGTGGTGCCTCCACTTATTGCAGAAGTCCTAAAGGAGAATGAGGATGTGATGCCTGTGGAGCTACTAAAAAGGTTGCCACCTCGTAGGGAGGTGGACCATAATATCGAGTTGAAGAGTAGAGCAAAGCCACTGACAAAGACACCCTATCAGATGACTCCACCTGAGCTTGAGGAGTTGAGAAAGCAGTTGCATGAACTGCTTGAGCAAGGTAACCGTAAAGAATGAGTATCTTGTACCGTTGATTGCTGATTTGTTTGATCAACTTGGGAGTGCAAGGATATCCACGAAGATGGATCTACAAAAGCGCTACCACCAAATACGGATCACAGAGGAGGATGAGCCAAAGACTACATGTATAACAAGGTATGGATCATTCGAGTAGCTGTGATGCCATTCGGCTTAACCAACGCACCCGCCGTCCGCCACCTTTTGCACATTGATGAATCAAATCTTTCATTCGTACTTGAACAAGTTTGTGGTGGTATACTTTGACGACATTGTCGTCTATAATGACACATTGGAAGAGCATGCACAACATCTTCACTTAGTGTTCAAAATGTAGGGAGAATGAACTCTATGTCAAAAGGGTCAAAATGCTCCTTTGGTCAAGAAGAGGTGCATTTACTTGGGCATGCCATTGAGCTTGGCCAACTACAGATGGATATGGACAAGGTGCGAGCAATCATCGAATGGGAGCCACCAACAAGGATGACAGAGCTACGATCATTCCTTGGCTTGATGAACTACTATAGGCGGTTCATCATGGGATATTTAAAGAGTGCAGTGTCACTTACAAACCTACTTATAGACCTGCTCAAGAAGGAGAAAGCATGGAACTGGTCGGAAGAATGCCAAGAAGCTTTTGAGGATTTGAAGAGGGGGTGAGCACGGAGCCAGTGCTCACACTACCTGACTTTTGCAAAAAGTTTAAGCTGCATACAGATGCCTCGGATTTTGCTATTGGAGGGGTGTTAATGCAGGAAGGACACCCAATTGCTTTTGAGAATCGCAAGTTGAATGAGGCAGAGCAGCGCTACACTGTGCAAGAAAAGGAGATGACTGCTATCATCCATTGCTTGCAGGTATGAAGACATTATTTGCTTGGGGCACAATTCATGATCAAGACCGACGACGTGGCGACTATTTACTTTCAAACTCAGAAGAAATTGTCGGCAAAGCAAGCAAGATGGCAGGACTTCTTGGCGGAATTTGACTTTGTCCTGAAACACAAACCGGGCAAAGTCAATGTTGTAACGAATGCACTTAACCGCAAGGCAAAGTTGACTGCAATATCTACATTAAAGAGTGACTTATTAGAGCAAGTAAAGAGTGAACTTGAGTAGGATCCCCTTGCCAAACAACTCATGCAACTAGCTCAGGAAGGACGAGCCAAGAGATTTTGGGTAGAGGACCGGCTACTCTTCACCAAAGGGAGGAGGTTATACATCCCAAAGTGGGGAAACCTACCGAGTTACTTGATCAAAGAGTGTCATGACACCAAGTGGCCTGGACATCCAGGGCAGAAACGCACATTAGCCTTGATGGAGGATTCATACTACTAGCCGCAGATGAGGGATAACATTGAGTTTTACGTGAAGACTTGTCTTGTTTGCCAACAAGACAAGGTGGAGAACAAGCAACCAGTAGGACTTTTGGAGCCACTTCTAGTGCCAGAATTCCTGTGGGAGACGGTGATGCTTGACTTCATCAATGTCTTGCATAAGTCTGAAGGATGCGGGTCTATCTTGGTGATGGTAGACACTGCTTCTCCAAATATGACACTTTCATACCAAGTACCAAGGATACAATAACTGAAGAAACAACACGACTCTTTTTCAAACATGTGGTGAGGTATTGGGGACTACCCAAGAGCATTGTGAGTGATCGGGATCCCCGCTTTACTGGGAAGCTATGGACCGAGCTCTTTAGGTTACTTGGTTCAGAGTTGAACTTCTCCACTAGCTTCCACCCTTAGTCAGATGGGCAGATTGAGAGGGTGAATGCACTTCTGGAGTGCTACTTACGACACATTTCTGAGTGATAATCAAAAGGATTGGGTGAAGCTTATGGATGTCGCGCAATTCTCCTATAACTTATAATGGAGTGAGGCTACAGGTCGGAGTCCGTTCAAGCTTGCTATCGGGAGGCAACCCCTCACACCCCACACATTGGCATCCACTACAGAGGTTGTAAGGAGCCCAGGAGAATGAAAGATGACCAAGTCATTGGAGGAACATACTGACTTGGCTAGATCGTGCTTAGAGAAGGCTCGTAAGAATATGAAGAAGTGGGCTGATACAAAGAGACGACCAGCGGAGTACTCAGTGAGAGATAAGGTGGTGGTGAAGCTCCTACCATAGCAGTTCAAGGCCTTGCGTAGTGTACGCAATGGCTTGGTGCAAAAATATGAAGACTTCCAGTTATATCTAGAGTCGGTAAGGTTTATTACCGTCTTGACTTACCAAGCTCTTTGAAGATAGATTTGGTGTTTCATGTGAGTATGCTCGAGCCATACTATGGAGATGATAAGGATCTTCAACAAGGAGAATCTCAAAGGGCACCTCCCGTGATGACAAAGGTATTGAAGAGGTGCTCACAAAAAGAGTGGTTCGAAGAAGAAGTGTGCCGCCATGCACGTAGTACTTGATCAAATGGAATGAATTGCCAGAGTCTGAGACTGCATGAGAGACATTAGAAGACTTGTGGCAATTCAAGGAAATCCTTCAACAGTATGAGGCGACGAAGACGTCACCAGAATAGGTGGGGTAGGATGTCACGCTCCATAATCTTTGGGGTTAATCATCAAGACGATTCTAGAGAAATCTAGAGTCTTGTTCATGAGATGAGTCATGAAACTTCCCGAGAATTCTTGTATCCTGTACACACTAGAGATTTATAGAATAATCTAGAATAGTAGGAGTCTGGAATGTTCAGTACATTGGAGGGAAACCTCCTTGGGGCTTATAAAAGGGGGAAGGCCCCGTCATTTGTATTCACCTCAGATTTGGACAAGCAATAGAGAGTTCTTGAGATCTTTAACTCGTGAGCGTTCTCTTGAGTTGTTTCCAATTTTGTTTCTTCATCACCACTTAGTTCTTACAAAGAAGGCTGACATAGCTTGGCTACACGGAGTGGCAAGGAGAAGCTAATGTCTCACGGAAGCTTGGAAAGAGACAAGTCTGTGACAACCGGCTCTCCTATCCAGCTTTTTGTGAAACTTTGATGTCAAGTATGACGCTTCTGCGTGCGACATACAGCAGGATGGCCATCATATTACCTTCTACAGTCGCAAGCTGGGAACACATTGTCCATTCAACACTGGAGGTCGTACTTGTGGGGTTGGAGGTTTCTCATCCGTATCGACCATTATAACCTCAATTATCTGCTGGAGCAGAAACTCATGGTGATTGCAACATCACTGCACCAACAAGCTGATGGGATTTGACTTCACGGTAAAATATGGGGCAAGATGTCTCAACAACTCAACAGACGCCTTGTGGAGGCGGGGATTGAGAACATACCATGCTATTTGCCCTTCTCCAAACCCGTTGGGGACTCTTTGACACTTTGTGAGAGGAAATTGAAGGGTCCACCGTTCTATTAGAGCTGTGAGATAAAGTTCAGAGAGGAGAGGTGACCAACCAGTGGATTGTCACTTACTGCCTGATTTGATACAAGGGAAGATCTGTGGCCCCACTTCCCTACTCATTCCCACCATTCTTCAATCCATGACAATACTCATGAGTCATGAGGTAATTCCAAAATCTTTCCAATGTATCTGCACAAATTTCTTTTGGAAGGGCAGAAGGGAGAGGTACAGTGATTTATTGCACACTGCTCTACCTGTCAACAACACAAAGAGGAACACCTCCAGCTATCAGGATTACTGTATCCGCTTCCCATTTCCACTTAGCTTTAGGAGGATATCTTAGTTGCCTAGATCAAAGGGGAAGACAATATTATCTAGTGGTACATCGTTTCTTGAGGGCCCCCACTTCATTACCTTTGCTCCTCCATACACCGCTATTAAAGTTGCTCAGCTCTTCTTCAAGCACATCTTCCGACTACATGGCCTACCATAGACGATTGTATCCCACCAATACAAGGTCTTCACCAGTTGTTTTTGGTAGGATCTTTTTCGAACGAGCGGAACTCTTGCTCATCTTGTCCTCAACTTATCATTTGTGGTCAGATGGACAAAAAGATGTGGTCAACAAGACCATCTGAGATGTATCTGTGATGCTTTATGTGGGAGAAAGCCCAATGAGTACCTTCACCGGTTGCCTTAGGTAGAGTAATGTTACAACACATTATACCACACAGCCTTGCATGCAACACTGTTCAAACTTGTTGCCCTCACCCCCCTTAATCTCCTATCCTACATTCCAAAGATAGCGACAGAAGCTGGAGTGGACCTAAGCCTGTAGAGTCATCATTACATTATTAGCAGTAGTTGAGCCCATCTTCTACATGCTCAAGAACGTATAAAAAGTTACTATGTGTTATGCGGTATTGAAATGATTGGTGCATACAATAGAGGTCCAAGGGGGAATATATATATTAAGTAGAGAACAACATACAAATAGTATATAAGAGATGACATTAATGAGTCTAACACTCTCCCTCAAGTTGGGTCGTGGCAACTTCCCAGACCTAACTTGTTACATATAAAGTGCATTATGACCCCCTGTAACTCCCTTGGTAAGAATATCTGCAACCTGATCTCCGGTCTTCACATGACTTAGAGAAATAAGTCCTTCATACTTCTCCCTTACAAAGTGACAGTCGACCTCTGTGTTTTGTGCGTTCATGGAACACATGATTAGTAGCTATTTGTATCGCAGCCTGATTATCACACCATAGAGGAGTGAGATCTTGGACAGGGTACTCGATTTCATCAAGAATTTTTCTAACCCACATGATCTCAGCAACAGAGTGAGACATATCCCGATATTCTGCCTCAGCACTAGATCTAGCTACCGTGGTCTGTTTCTTGCTCTTCCAAGAGACGAGATTCCCATCCAAAAAGATAGAAAATCTCGTGGTTGACTTTCGGGTGGCTAAGCAGCATGCCCAGTCAGAGTCACAGTATGCCTCAATATTAGAATGACCTTGATTCTTGTATGATATCCCGAGATCAGGATCTTTCTTTATGTACCCGACGATTCGGAGAACAGATTCTCATTGAGAGATAGTTGGAGTAGCCATGAACTGACTGACCTTACTTACAGCACAAGCAATGTCAGAACGAGTCATGGTAAGGTAGTTTAGTTTTCCAATTATTCTACGATACTTCTCTGGTGAATCAAACGATTTGCTTTCAACATGAAGACCTTTTTCCCCTGGTCGAGAACATATTTGCGTTGACAAATAAAGAGGGAATCATCATAATTAGCAACTTCAATCCCTAGGAAGTACCGTAATGAGCCCAAATCCTTTGTCTGGAAGTTGGAGTGTAAGAATATCTTGAAATTTGTTATCCCTTCAGAATTGCTGCCTGTGATGACAATATCATCGACATAAACCACTAGAAGAACAGTACCAACCAAAGATTTCTGATAAAAGAGAGAGGAGTCTTTTGTACTCTTGTAAGCCCGAATTGAGTGATTACAGATCGGAAACGAGCAGACCATGCTCGAGGAGATTGCTTTAATCCGTATAACGACTTCCGGAGATGACACACCTTGTTACGCTCCCCTTCAGCAGCGAACTCAGGTGGTTGTTCCGTATACACCTCTTCATCTAAGGACCCATGAAAAAATGCATTCTTGATGCCCAGCTGGTACAAGGGCCACTGGTGAAAGCCTGCAAGAGAGAGCAGGATGCGGATAGAGGACATCTTAACAACGGGGGCAAATGTTTCATCATAATCCACGCCATAAGTCATAGCATAGCCTTTGGCAACCAAGCGGGCCTTCAAGCGATCGGGGGAACCATCCGCATTAACTTTGATAGAAAAGATTCATGTGCATCCAATAGCCCGCTTGTCAGTAGGTAAGGAGACCAAGTCCCATGTGTTGTTAAGTTAAAGAGCTGTCAATTCATCATGCATAGCAGTCATCCAGCTAGGATGAGCTTTGGCCTCCACAACGGTAGAGGGGAGACGGTATTGATCAAGAGTGGAGTGCAGGGCAGTATGAGAGGTTGACAATCCTTGGTAAGAACTAACATATAGTGATTTGTCCCGACAGGTTCGACTCCCTTTCCTGACTGCAATAGGGAGATTTGGGCTGACTGGCATGAAAGCAACAGACAAGCTAGCAGGTGCTTCCGTAGGAACAGTCGGCATATCGGCGGTGGGAGAGGAAGGCTGAGGTGGTGACACTAATTTGTTATCAGAAGAGCGACGAGAGTAAACTTGCCCCCAAAGGGGACACAGAAGGTCAGTCGGAGAGAGGATTGCAGGTGCAGGGCGAGGAACCAAGATGCCATCAAGAGATGGGTCAAGACATGGTGATCCATCAGAAAGGTAAGAGTCTGATTCCAGGAAGACAACATCCGATGAGATAATGTATTTGTGGAGATCGGGAAAATAACACCGATATCCTTTAGTAGTCCGAGAATAACCAAGAAAAATACATTTCAAAGAGCGGGGATCAAGTTTCGAGATAGAGGAATGAGCATATCTAACATAGCAAACACACTCAAAGACCCTCAAAGGTAGAAGACGACCAACAAGATCTGGGTAAAGAGTGTGATAGGGTGTCTCCCCCTCGAGAATATGAGTGAGAAGATGATTAATGAGGTGTGCAGCGGTAAGAACTGCATCACCACAGAAGTGTTTGGGTACGTGCCTATGGTGAAGAATGGCCTGAGTGACCTCAAGAAGGTGTCGATTTTTCCTCTCGGCAACACCATTTTGTTGGGGGGGTATCAGGACAGCTGGTTTGATGAATGATACATTTGTCAGAGAGAAAGTTAGACATGGAATGAGATAGGTATTCCCGACCATTATCAGTTCAAAGTCACTTAAGACGAACAGAGAATTGAGTGATGATTTCATTCCATAGATTTTGAAAAATAGAAGGCAGCTCAGAACGATTTTTCATTAAGTACATCAAAGTCATCCGAGAGAAATCATCAATAAATGTAACATAATATTTGTGTCCTAATAATGTAGGGACAGGACACGGTCCCCAAACGTCAGAATGAAGTAAATCAAAAGGTGTAAAAGCACGAACATCAAGACGAGGAACATAGCTAACTCTGTGGAGTTTAGCAAACAAACAAGACTCGCAGCTGAGATGAGAAACCTTCCCAAACTCAGGATACAGACGACGCATGACCTGCATAGACGGATGATCATGACGACGATGAAGATCCCAGAATTTGGTTGAGACAGCAGAACAAGCAAGATGGGAGACTTCGTCCAGAACATAGACGCCACCGCGCAGCTTTTCTCTACCAATGATACGGCTCGTCGACTGTTCCTGAAAAATACAACCAGAAGATGTGAAGGTAGCAATACAATTTAAATCACGAGTATGCTTACTAATGAACAATAAGTTGTAAGCAGATTGAGGGACATGAGCAACGAGGGATAGAGTCATGTCAGGTGTCACATTGCAGCTACAAAACCCGACAATGGGCACAATTGATCCATCTGCAACTGTAATTGAAGACCCACTATGAGGTTTGTATGAGTGTAAGATACCTAAGGTACTAGTCAGGTGATCAGAAGCACCAGAATCTGCCAACCACTGGACGGGACGCTGAGAGGTGCAAACAAGCTGAATGGTTTGGATCACAACAGCAGTATGATTCGGAGAGTCAGTCTGGAGCGCCTGCAAGCGACGATACTTATCCTCAGATATTTCAAAAGTTCTCGGATTCGGAGGTGTAGAAGTAGAGTCGGCCAAGTGCGCATAGCGAGATGAAGGAGGAGGTTTGGAGGCCCAGTCTGGCTTCCCATGAACCACAGAACCACCCAACATGTATCCTTCGTGTGTCCCCGACGCTCGCAATGGGTACAATGTCACGACCACGACCAGAGCGGCCCCCTCGACTAGTTCCTTCTCCACCCCGAGAAGCAGGAGTCATCGAATCTCCGGAGGAAATATGTAGAGCAGATGAAGTACATGCTGAACTGGCTTTAGTCAGACGATGGTACACACTAGCAGTTCGCAGGGTAGAAGGACTCGCTAGCATTTCAGTCTTCGTTGTCGAGAAGTTTGGATCAAGTCCATTTAGGAGCCAAAGAAGTACAAGATGCTCACGTTGAGCCTGATGCTCTTCCCTAGTAGAGGGGATCTCCCAAAGGTCCAAGATTTCATCAGCAAGAACCTTCCATTCCGCGAAGTACTCGGTAACAGGGCGCGCCCCTTGTCTCAGCTCAGCTATCTTGGGGAAGAGTTCACCAAGACGAGAGAGATTGTTTGCCTGAGAGAACATCATATGCAGAGTATGCCATAGTTCCTTAGTGGTGTTACAGTTATTGCACATTTGCTGAACAGATGGATTCATGGAGCTCAGGAGAAGAGCAAAGATGCGACAATCATCACTATACCAATCTTCATACTCTGTACTCCCCACAGCATGAGTTGAGAGACGGGTAAGGTGGTGCATACGTCGGATACCCGATAGGGACATAGTAAGCCCCTTTTTCCATAGTTGGAAGTTGGATAAGGTAAGGATAGTTGTAGCAAGCCTCGCATTAGGAGGAAAGGTATTGGTAGAATCCCCTGAGGGAACGGTCGTCTGAGTGGTGCTCGTAACTGAGGAACCCATGACCAAGATCAGCGGTAAAGGAAGACGAGATGTTGGACGACATCAAAGATCAGTGGCATATGGGAACCCGCAACATAGAGGTCGACAACAGGATCATCGGGAGAAGCCCAGGGAAGAGCCGCATCAGCGGAATCATCGAGAGAAACCTAGAAATTTTCATCGATGGCAAGCAGGAAGCATCATCTCTAAGGCACGCCTCCGTCCCGATCGCTTCTGCGCGCCGATGTTGCAGCCGGCCGAGGGTCGACGAAGCGAGCGGGATCGACGAGACTGCGGCGAAGCGGGAGCGGCGACGAAACGGCGAAGCGGGATCGGCGAGACTGCGAGCGGGATCGACGAAGCAGCGAAGCGCGATCGAGCGAGGATTCCCTAAACCGGCTCTGATACCATGTTATGCGGTATTGAAATGATTGGTGCCTACAATAGAGGTCCAAGGAGGGATATATATATATTAAGGCTCTATTTGTTTGGACGTTTCGCAACTCCGTTTTGGGCAAACGCCGCCGGAAGGAGGGTAAACAAATGAACTTCAGGCGGCATTTGCTCCATTTCCACCCGCCCGCTTTGAGAAACGCCCCAAAAAGCTCCGTTTGGAGCAGCCACCTCCCCCCTCCGGTTCGAACTCTCCGTTTTCACCCGCCGGATCGACCCGCCACCGCTAAAACAAATGAAGCCTAAGTAGAAAACAACATACAAATAGTATATAAGAGATGAGATTAATGAGGGTAACACTATGCATGGTCCAATTTGAAAGATACTGGGTTTGGCCCAAGATAGGATTCACCGGCAGTTTTCCCTATCCAATAGGGCAACCCATAACGACTCCCCTTGATTTTTTGTGCCCTTCAGGTTAACTCCGCTGGGTGGCAAGGTAGCATATCAGTGGCATGGTAGCCTATCAGCTGGAGCTTCCACCGAAGACAAGTTTCACCCAGTCTGTCATGTGTGACTGCTGAAGTGCCATAGAATGATTTCATTCTCTACATCATTGCACTACCACAAATGGTAGTGTTCTGACACCAGCCAAAGCCCTGCGCAAATGACTGAATCGCAGAGCCAGAGCCAGGGAGATTCTCATTCAGTGGGAGGAATGCATCAGACTTGGAGGCTACGTGGGAGCCTCTACACATTTCTCGCTAGACCTACCTATCTTTTGAGATAGGGACAATCTCATTTTGGAGGAGGGGAAAAATATTGCAAGCATATTTTGGGAGAACAAATTTAGCAGGAAGTGGGCCACCAACAAGAGCACAAAGCCAGATCTGGGCATTGAGCCTTTTTTTCTTTTATATTTTATCACATTTTTATTTCATGTTGTTTTTAATTTTGCATATATTATGGACTTTATTTATATTTGGAACCGCGGGCATAAATACCCATGGAGGAACAATAAATCATGAAAGAATTTTGCTCTAACCTTCCCTTCTCCTACCCTTCCCTCCGGCCACCAGTCTCTCTCTCTTTAGTTGTTACCATAGTAGACAAAAGGGATAAGGAAAGGAATGTGTCTTCAATTTCAATTTGATTCTCCATCTCCCTAAGAGGAGATCCGTTTCGAGGGCCTCTAACAGTTTAACGTGGGGATTGTGGACTGGAGATGGGAATACTACTGGGGTTGGGCTAGGACAGAGGTGACGAGGTGGATATGGATCGGGTTTGGAGATGACGGGCTGCGGCTAGGGAGGCGGCGGTACTCAGGATAAGGGTTGCGGTTGGTGTTAGGATTGAGTGAGGGAGACGAAATTGAGTGAGGGATACAAAATTGAGTGAGGAAGCTAAGGTATCAGACTGTGAGAGCAGACCTAGCAGTCGTACCCTTGGGGCTCACAGGGTCAGCACCATGAGGAGGGCTGACGGCTCTAAAAAATCCAAACCACAGCCCCCCTCGATCACCACAAGGCCTTCTGGGAACCAAAATCTGTGTAGGAAATGCCGAATTCAGCAACGTAACCGCCTCAAAACCGCCGTCCAAGTCTGGAAATTGCAGCAGAACACTCCATCTGGCCTTAATTACTTCTGAATTTGGAAGTCTATTTTACAAACACTCCATGGGGCCTCAATTACTTGTGAATTTGGAAGTCTATTTTACTTAGTTGAATACTTGTTGAAATATCTACAATTTGGGATATTAATTGGCAAATGTTTTTTCAATATTTTCTATCATACTTGCAAGATTTATTTGCAGAGTTTTTGATCGAAGTGCTTTTACTTTAATTTTTGTTGGAACTTGCTTTTGTTCCGATCATCTAATCTCATTCGTGCATGATTGCGCAATCTTATGTTAATTTCAGAATGTATTACAACTAAAAGTTATGCTACACATTATCATTACATCATTTAGATTCCTCATTCATGAGGACATGATCATTACATCATTTAAATGCCTCATTCATGATGACACTAGCACTCAACAACACTCCCACATGAGGAAGGAGTGGAGTTTCTCTTCGATCCCGCCCTCCATTGTCCCATGACGGGATCAGTCCCTCAAGCCTAGGACTGTTCACAAACCAAATATTTCGTGAATAATTCAGGAATTGATTCCTGAAAATTCGAAAAAGATTCTGTATTTTTGAATTTGAATTCAAATTCAGATTCGAATGGCATTCCAATCCGAATAATATTGTCTTCATTGCCAAGATTCATAGTTCACTAATAATAGTGACATCTATATTATATATGAAGATGATTCTGATTGTCTGATCAAAGTCTATTTGGGTCGTTATTTGAAGAGAAATCAAATTTGAATCAAAGTCCGAATCCAAATTCGAATGCAAGATTTTGGGACAAATTTGAATCCGAATTCAAATATTAGAACGGATCCGAATCCGAATGTTTGCATTCTATGACAAATTTGAATTCAATTGAAGAGCTATTCTATTCGATTTGATTCGTGAACACCCCTTACTCATTCTTGTATCTTGTTGAATCTCTTATTTTTATAGTTACCTTTTATTAAAGTATATATGTTATTTGCTATAATTATGAACTTAAAGTACTAAGGTTGCCTTTTTATACTCGCCTTTTTTCTATCATTTTATTAATGCCTTTCATCTTTCCAATGCCCAGGTTGAGTACAATGATCGCCCGAATGCAGAACTCATTATAAAATCAAAGCATAATGCAGATCTTATAATCAAGTCAGTGGATTTCCAAAGCTGAAGGTATAAATGACAAACTCGACTCCAGTGACATATTGCAGAACCGTTAGAACCCATTTTGATTCAAATCTGTGTATAAATAATGTGTGAACTTATGGTGAAATAAGATCCAGTCTTCGAATTTGTTTTGATATTCTTAGCTAGTGTTTGAAGGGGAGCTTCAGCGCACTAGTTAAGGTGTTGTCATGTGATCTTGAGGTCATGGGTTTGAGTCTTGGAAGCAGTCTCTTGCAAAAATGCAGGGTAAGCTTTGCCTACATTTCGCCCTTGTGATGGGACCCTTCCCCGAACCCTCACTATGCGAAGATGCTTTGTGCACCGGGCTGCCCCTTTATTCTTTGCAAGTGTTTAAGATGATTTGCTGGTGACAAGCAAATGATGTATGAGATGATTTCCATGCAAAATTCCGCTGTTTTGAGTCGAGCTTTTAAACTTAGTTTTTTGATTTTGCTCCATAAAATTTATGTTTTTGCAGTTTTAGGATCCTTTTGGCGGAGCGTTTTTGCTCCGATAAGTTTGAACAAAAACGCCACCTTCATAGAACAGAATGCTGTGCTCTTAGAAACGATGGTTAAACTACCGCATCATTCACGGCGTCCACAGCCGTGCCAAATGGAGCCTAAGGCTCTGTTGGTTCTATTTGTTTGGCTTCTCGTGAGAAATGGTACTCCCACCTCTTATAGTGGGAATGAATTAAAAATGGAATTTCTTGCTTCCCTGGCGCACCAGAGTTTCAAAATGGCACTTTGAGCTCTTCTTTCGAAATTATAAAAAACGGCCTAAGTTAGAAATAGCTCATCAGAGCGTTTAAAAATAAAAAATAAAAATTTGAAAGTAATTTTCATTAATTGTTTGCATAAATATAAACAATATACTATATAAGTTAGAGATTTTATGCAAGGAGAGGCTGATGGTAACCCTGAAGGGCCGACGTCAACAATGAAAAATGAGGGGGGAAAAAAGAAGAGAATGCAGTACTTGCTTGTAGAAAATGGAGTCCATAAGCCTGCAGCATAGTAACAATTCCTTTTCACATGCTCAAAGTGCCATTTTCCGCTGCGATTCTCTCGTTTTTCTTCTCACAAAATTAACGAATATATTTTCACGGCAATACGGTGGATCCCGAAGGACCTTACATTTTGATAGCGCAAAGGATTTATGAAGATCTTGGATACTTTCCATGCTTTGATATTGTTATATATAAATAATCAAGCTCTTTGATGCGCTGTCGGTCGCATCTCAAATAGACTTCGATTTTGTAAAATAGGTTATGATTGAAAGTTCGCCGCCCGGTTTCTTCAATTTTGTAAAATGGACTTGAAATCTTCTATTTTTTATGAAAGTTCGCCGCCTGGTTTGCAGCGCTAAAAGCAACCCTTGCTCAGTTTAGTATACATTACAAGTGCACCGCTCACAACTTGGAGGGGAGGTTATGGTAATTTCAAAAAGTAGAGAGGAGAGACACGGCCTAAAAATTACCCATACTTTAGTAACAAAATCGAAGAAGCCAAAAAGTAACTATCATTGACGGATATTATCCGCACATCGGAATCATCGGATGTAGACAAAGTTGCAAAAGAAGCTATAATATCTCATTTAAGTTGGGCCAGCCTTTTTCTGGGGTTCCATACTTTGGTTCTCTTTATGTTAATAACGACGTCATGCTTGCTTTTGGTAAATCCGGAAAAACAAATCTTAATTGAACCCATATTTGCCCAATGGATACAATTTCATGGAAAGACTTATGGGTTTGATGTACTTTATCTTCAACGAATAGCGGCATTCAATGCAGGTCGAAGCATTGGTTACCTGGTTGGTTGAATGCTATTAATGAGTAGTAATTCACTTTTATTAACAATAGCCGGGAATTTATTGGTTCATCATGATTGCTCTGGGTTTAAACAACTACATTGATTTTAGAAAAGGTGCTTTAATGCGCGCGGTTCCAAGAATTAATGCCAGATAAAAAGGATTTCGTGTTTTCCTTGCGATGGCCCCGGGCGTGGGTACTTGTGATATTTCTGTTGGGACGCATTTTATTTGGCAGTTTTAGTTATCAAAAATAATCTAACTTGTTTTTTCTTTACTTTCGACCCTTCATGGAGTCCATCAAAAGAAACAAGGACAATAGAAGTTGTGGAACTCTTTTCGAGTTGTTGACCCTGCTCAATCTCTTTTTCAATGATATTTTTGATCAATTAGTTCAAAGAGAAAGTCCATCTTCCCTAATTTGACAACAATTGGTTGAATCGCATTCCTATGGATGAACTCGATGATTCAACGTGACCGCAGGCCCGAGTTACGAACGGCTTAGCCACAAAGACAAGGTAGGAGAAAGTTGTGGTGTATTGTGTATATAGGTGCATCATCTTTATGCTACATGAATCCCATTAAATGCGCGCTAATTTCTATCGAATTCAACATCGCAGTTGTTGATCTGCCACTCGGGGTTCAACATACATTTAGCTGTTCAAATTCTCTAATGGGAGCCTCCTAGGTAGGTATAGAAGTCAAGAAATTCAAATTCATAGTCCCACATGAATTGTTCCCATCCACTTTGCCTATTATTTAGTTCCTTCTAAGAGAGCAAATATTTGTGGCTATTACGAAGTTACGATCCATGAATATTTGAATATTGACATTGTATAAATAATGTCGCTAAATTTTTCGCGCAAAAACTACTACGGCTAACTCCAAAGTATGGACCCGGTAATTATTTTCATGTGCCTTGAAGTTGTAGGGAGTCATAACCTATAACAAGCACATCTTAGGCCCTTCAACAATGCATCTCTAAGGATTGCAAAACCAAAACAATTGCAACACCAAAACTGGGGTTGACATTAGTCTTTGCTTCAATTCAGTGAACCCTCTCTATCACATTCAAGAGTACAGGAGAATTCGCAAGTCTTTTTGGTAAGAGTTGTAAGTATGAGAGCAGGTTTGTATAAGTTCTCTACAAGCAAACGTTGGCGCCTAATAATATGCACCAGAAATGATATTTCGGATCCAGAACTCGCATTTTGAGAATTTGACATAAAGTTGGTGTTCCGTACAGTGCTAACAATGAGGTGACCATCATCAAATTTGGAGTATACCAGGAAATCATCTATGATGGCAATGACAAAGGTATCCTAATAGCCTCTCAAGAGTAGTTTATTAGATACATGAAGACTGTGGGGGACATTAGCAAGCCCAAAAGACATGACAGCGAACTCAAAGTACCCATAAAGATGTTGAAGGCTTATTTTGAAATATCTTCTTCCTTAATTCTTAGTTGGTAGTAACCAGACCAAAAATCCACATTAAAGAAATTGAAGCCTCAACAAGTCATCTATTCTAGAAATATGATACTTATTCATTATCATTAACTTATTAAATTCTCTATACTCTATAGAGAGTTTAGGACCTCAATATTTCCTTCTGACAAGCAGTACAAGAGCAAGCTCCCTGGGATTAAGAAATTCTTGCAATTGAATTTTCAGCTCCCCAAGTTCCTTTGGGGGCATCCCGTAAGTGAATTTTGACATTAGTCTCGCCTCTGGGATTAAGGCTCCGTTTGAGGGGACTTATTTTCACCGGTCAAGTTGTTATGACCACATGAATCGGACCCTTAATTTAAGGTCCAGTTCATGCGATCGTAACCACTTGACTGGTGAAAATAAGTCCCCCCAAACGGAGCCTAAGTCGATGCAAAACTGTCCCGCTATGGAGGTGCACCAGGTAATTCATCAGAAAAACATCAGGGTATTCACTGACTACCAGTACCTGGAAGATGTTCCAACTTGACTAGAAGTAGATAATTGTCACGGCCGCAATTGTGAGACACTTACAATATGGGCCTCACAACAGTGGGTATTGGGCGTCGCAGTTTATTTTTTTTCGCATTTATAGTATTTTTCTCACATTTTTGTTATTTTAATAATGTTGTAGGTGCGTGTTGTTTTAGGTGATTGTTAACCGCAACCTGTTATTGGCTATTAGCACCACAAAATCTCTCAATTTTTCGCGCCTTTTCGAATTACGCCTTGTACATGCAATTTCAGGAAAAGTGTTCAACACGAAAGTTGTAGATATCGAGGAGATCTACAATTTTTGTGTTGATGACTTTTCCTAAAAATGCATGTACAAGGCGTACTTTGGAAATATGCTCAAGTTTTGCGTCTTTTCGAAATACGCCTTGTACATGCAATTTCAGGAAAGGTGTTCACCACGAAAGTTGTAGATCTCGTAGATATCTACAACTTTCGTGTTGAACACCTTTCCTGAAATTGCATGTATAAGACGTATTTCGAAAAGGCGCGAAAAATTGAGAAATTTTGGGATGCGACTAGCCAATTACGGGTTGCGTTTAACAATCGCCTTGTTTTAAATTTTGTGATAATGCCCTGGTCAGTTTGTGTCCATGGGCATGTTGGGTATTATTGAAATAATTTGGTATTATCAAGAGTTAAGGCTCCCATATTTCCCCGATCCAACCCCCTCTTCCCCATACCTTTGTGCGGGTACGAAGAACTTCATCGATCAACGCCAGGAATCCCCTCCCATGTTGTTTTCCTAGCCGCAAGTCACGCAATAACGCACATGCCTTCTCATTCGTACTGCAAGTGTGTCGGACAACAGCACACCTGCTGTTTGTACGCAGAGAAACAGCCCAACCTACATTGAACTATCACGCATCTATTGTTGTGCACCGAGCAGGAACTCCGACAAATGTTGGCATCTATCTAGTTGGTGGCAGACATTTCACCTTTCGCTTCATCACTAATCGTCGACGCCCCCAAGTAGGCACTCGCGTCAGACACACTCCCCTTTAGGGCCAACCCACCCCACCCCCACCCACGCACACACAAAATTCAACCACCTCCACAACACGACCGTGAATCACCATGGGAGGTCCGCAACATAGGCTCCGAATCACCTATTTCAACATAGGCCATTCATGAGGATCAAATTGGAAACATTACTTGCAACAATTCCCACCTCCCTCCTTTGTCGCATCTCATCCATTGATTTGATCCTAGCACAGTCCTAGGACAATAATAAGGTTAGAAAATTTTTTCCTTCCCTAACAGATAGCCCATACTGCCTTCATTGCAGATATGATCATCTCCGAGGCACCCTCAAGACCAAGAAATTTTAATGTCTCGCGACGGCAAACTTCGCGGAGAACGTCTTTAGATTTACTGTCAGTTCAAGCATTGTGTGTTGGAAGTCAATCCATCCCCAGAATGGTGTCAAATTCAGCTCATGGTAGAAGAGAAACACCCAATCCTAATTTGGTGCCATTCAATTCTCGTAGGATTTCACATCTACAATCTGCGTCCAGAACAGTCCCGTTGGCATTCTGACTCCTAGAGTTGAATCACCCGCATAGCTTCTCAGGCCAAAACCATAGATGAATGATTCTGATAGGAAGGAGTGGAAGGCCTGTGTCAAACAACACTGTAGAAGGCACTGCTGACACTTGCATAAAAATCTTAATAACAGAAAAGCACTACATTTATGAAAGCTATGGAATGAAAGTATGGTAAAACTACGAAAGCAATAGAGTACTTGAATTGCAAACGTACCTGTCACCAGGTCTTCTGGTTTCTCAGCTTCTTGTTGGCATGGTTTATAAGCCCTGGGTTGGACAAGATCAAATTGAGAAGCCACAAACTGCGGGGCCTTGCCTTTGTCAACTTAACTGGGTCACAGCGCATTGGATGCATAGCGAGACTGTTGCGGTCAATGGTGCTGTTGAGAGCGAGGAGGAAGCCTACACTGAGGAGACTTGTGCCCAGACTTGCCACAATTGTCGCATGTGACTTGCACCTTCCTCTGCTACATCTCCTGAGGCACCGAGACATTGGATTCTGCAGAGTAATTAAGAAGATTTATGCTTCCTGTGCCATGGTTTCTTGAACTTCCCTGGTGGCTAAACCTCAGGTTATTGAACCTCATACTTAGGCTTCAATTTCAAGTTGACATATCTGTGCCCCACTTGATTTGGGGAGGAGATTTAGCTTATTTTAACATTAGTTTTGTCAGCTTATTTAATTTATTTCATTATTAATATAAAAAAAGTGTCATTGTAAATGCCGAATTACTTCTATGGATTATCATCTTAGTGATTCATTTTTATGAGTGTTGTTATGAGCAAATCATTTTTGTCTATTAGTAAATCTTAGTTATTAACCAAACCACCCTGTTTGCAAATAGCTATAAGCAAACATTTTTTATTAGCAAACCACGAAAAAAATTTAAAATCAAATTCTAAGCTGCAAACGACACCAGCGCTTGTTGCCCATTCAAGAGACTGCACATGCGCCTTCAGGAACTTGACAAAAAGAATAAAGAGCAGAACGGTGCACAAAGCATCCCCGCCCAGCGAGGGTCCAGAGAAGGGTCCCACCACAAGAGTGAAATGTAGGCAAACCTTACGTTGCATTTTTGCAAGAGCCTGCTTCCAGCACTCAACCCCACTATAGTGGGATAAAGGCTCGAGTGTTGTTGTAGAAGTCATAAGACTGACAAAGCGTCGCGCTTCCATCCTGCGGCCCAGATCGAGAATAAGGGGATGGCGAAAGCCGCCACCTCCGAAAGAAGATGAGCTGCATCAGTGAAGATGGTAAGGCTGTTGGCTTTCATGCTTCCAACCACTTCCGCGCACATGAATATCATGCACAGGACAACTGCTACCAGCAGCTTTCTTATGGAAGCTGATCTCTCCTTGGCATCTTTTGAGTCAGGACAGGAATCTGCTAAGCCACATGTAAGGCCTCCACATGTCTTGATGTCCACAAAGGACTTAGCTGCAAGAACTGTTCTTCCCTCTGCAGAGCCACCGACACCTGCCCATGCGCCGTTGGGAGATGATCTCCGTGGGCGAACGACATCTCAATAGCCTCCGCCGCTGCCGCCACATTGTCGTCAGATTCTTCCATGACCACTGATGCGAGCTTTGCTTGTTGGTGGTCTACCACAGTACAGTGGTTTGCGAATAAATTCCGTGGAAGGTTTAAAAAAAGCACCTATTCATCTTGAACCAGATTTTTTGAGCTGCTAATAGTCAAACAAGGTTTGCTTATAACACGTTTTTTTATTCACACAGGTTGCATCTCTAGTATACACGGAAGATATATCAATTGAATAAAATATATCTTAGAATTTCGCTCTAACACCCAAAAATAACGGAACCCACTCATCCCATGTTAAAACGAGAAATTATTACAGAAAATGTCTATACATCACGCATAATGCAAATATGAGACAAGTGGCCTGAAAATGATTAAAAAGTATACAAACAGTCGTTAAATGAAGAAACAAACATAACTTCAATTATAAATTGCCAACTTTCAAATATGTCCAACAATATCAAAACGGCTGCACATGGCTACTAAGAAGAAAACTCACTTCCAGCCTATATACTTATAAGAAGCTGAACATAAAAAATGTGAATTCTTACAACTAACAAATCGGCAGAGGGATTTTAAGTTTAAAAGCACACCTGTAGCAGTATATCATATATTCATTGAATTCCCAGCTTCATCAAATAGGTGCAGCACAAGTTGTTCGAAAATGCCCCGTTTGATTACACCTGCTGCAATGAACAACTCGCTTCACCCGACCACGGTCCTCGGCACGGACTCTCTTTTTTCGTGGCCTCCCGGGCGGCCTGAGCGACTTTGGCGGATTAATAACAACCTCAAGCTTATCTTGCTCCTCTTCTGATAGCTCCTTCCACAGACTCCTATCAGGAATTGGATGGATGGTCTGCGAGTAAGTCTTTCGATAAGTCGCCACGGTGAAGCAGCTCTCTGCGTACCGGTGAACATTCTGCCGGCAGAAGAGAAGCGCCGCCACACCGTGAGCACAGGGCAAGCCATAGAGCTGCCAGCCGCGACAGAGGCAGCATCTGTTACGAATATCCACAATATTTGTTCCCTCGTGTGGAGAAACAACTTCGAATTCTGCCTCGTTAGCCCTCCCGACTTGGTATCCGTGAGCCCGGTCGACGGCTTCCGATACCCGCCTCTCCGCCGAGGACACAAGAATGGTCGACCACTGCATGCTCATCTCCCGCCGCTCGTTGAACCATGTCATCAACTGCCTCCTTATGCACTCCATCATCTGTACAATTGGGAGGCCAGATGCTTCTAACAGCCAGCTGTTGAGTGATTCCGCTATATTCGCAGTAAGATGCCCGTATCGTGTTCCCTCGAAATAAGCTGTCGCCCACAGTCGAGGAGGGATTCGTCTGATCCAGTAGGCAGCTTCCTGAGACATCTCTTCGATCTCGAGTATCTTCGCTTCAAAATCGATCACGGTCAGAGCATGGGCAGATTCCCATAAGGGATTCACAAGATTTGCATGATGAGGAAATTCTTTCCTGAAACTCTCACTGAGATGATGCATGCAGAATCCATGGAAGGCGGTTGGGAAGTTAAAGTCAACTCCTTCAACTATGCCTTTCTGCCTATCTGATAAGATCGTAAGCCTAGGCATGTTTTCCGTGTTGTTCTCAAGCAGAGCGTGCAGCTCCGACAAGAACCAAATCCAATTGTCATCGCTCTCCTCATCAACAACACCGAATGCAAGAGGAAAGAGTGCACCATCTCCATCAAAACCAGTGGCCAGGAGCAAAGTTCCAAGATATTTGCTTTTCAGGAGAGTCCGATCGAGGCCGATTAGAGGGCGGCAGGCGTGCACGAAACCGTGTATTGAAGCATAGTATGACACGAAAAGGCGCTTGAAGCAGTTATCGTCTTGATTCCCATACACCAATGCAATGCTTCCCGGATTCGTCCTTTTGATCTGTTCGCAGTACTGAGGAAGAAGGCGATACCCTTCCTCAAAGGATCCACGAACGGCAGCCATGATTCGCTCTTTCCCCCGCCAGGCCTGTTTGTAGGACAAGGTGATTCCATGAACCCGGTGAATCTCTTCGAGTATCTCTTTAGGCTTGTATTGCGGATTTTCACGAAGGCTCTCCTCGACAGAACTCGCGACCCACTGAACCGAAGCCTGTTGATGCCCGAGATGGTGGATTCCAACACAGTTGTGATTCTCATTGATGGTTCTAATGGTGAAGGTGGGCACGCCAGGGAGCCTCGCAGCATGAATGCGCCAAGGGCAGCCCTCAGCTGCGCATTTTGCTGTGAATCGAGTCTTGTCTGATTTCACCGTCTGTATCTCGAAATGGCACGCAATGGCCGCGGCTCTTAAAGCCCTCCTACAGCTGTTAACATCGGGGAATTCCTGTCCAACGTGGAGCTCGTGATTGGTGCTCACGATTACACGTGTCTGGAGCACAGGGGTGACCACCATTTGAGACTGCGAGATGTCAAGAGCAGGTTGGAGGGCGAGCTCGTGGCATGGCATGATGGAAAGTTGCTCGATATTTGGCTCGACGGAGAGATCGTGTGTCTCGGCAAGAGCCAATTCATGGTTGTCAGAAAGAACCAGATCATGGTGGCTCTGACTGGTCAGAAGATGGACTTCATGGTTCTGCCCAAGAGCCAGTTCACTGCTGTAATCATGGTCTCTATCATGATCTTCATCGTGAGAATGATGATGGTGGTGACCCAAAACCAGCATGTTATCATGAGGATGTCCTAGAACAAGACCGTGTTCGTGGCCCTGACTCAGGCCAAGATCATCTTCGTGAGCATGCCCAAGGCCAAGCCCATGCCGATGACTCATTACTAAACCATGGTTTTGCCCAATGACAAGATCACCGCTCTGGCCTAGAGCTAAGTCTGGGTTCTGACCCAGTACAAGTTCATGGTTGGCCATTATTCATCAATGGACAGAAAACTTCCTTCAGCACCCTAAGAGATAAGGGCAGTTGTCTGGATGAAGATGATGAAGGAAACTTAAATAGAAATTAAAAAAATTCAAGTTTTTCCCTGCATTGAATAAAAATCATATTAGAATAGCACACCAATCGAAGAAGGTCCTGACTTCAAATCACAAGTTTATGAAAACTAAGTGTCAGGTTTTTATAAAATCCTCTTTTTTCAGTAATTCTCCAAATCATTCTTCTAAAAAATCGAGGTCTACTTATTTTATCCACAAAGAAATGGTGTTTTCAAACCAACTGAATCGAGTTTCAACTAAATCAATTATAGAAGGTAAACTGATTTGAAATAAAATTAGGTTAAGAGTGTATATATATATGGGCTAAATATGCATATGCATTAACACACTCATTCAATATATTTTTGATAAAGAGAACAATTCCTATAACATAGGCGAGGGAAATTAGAAAATAAAGTTTAAAAAGTTTGGACTCTTTTGTACATTCCAATGTAAAGATTTCAGCTAATATAGTGTCTAGAATCAATTTCCAGTTGTTGGAAAAGCCCACTTAAACTAGGCCCATTTGTATAGCATTTATTATTTTTCTCTCCTCTCTTTAGTCCCACATTGTGTATAGGACTTTCCTCTCTCTTTCTCTCATCTATATATATGTACTCATTCATTGTATTTGAACCAAGTGTACATATATACAAGGTTGGCTTTCTCCATTTCTACATGGTATCAGAGCCAGGTTCCGGACTCCTGCGGACTCCCTTTCCTATCCGCCCGGCGGCCTGCGGTCTCTGCGGCCTGCGTGTGTGTGTCCGCGCCTCCTAGTCGCATCACCCCTGCGGCCTCCCTTGTCCAAACCGCTTCCTCTCATCCCGTGGAACCACTCCTCTTCCCTCCTCTTCCCTCCTCTTCTGGCCCTTCTTTATAGCCCTCTCTCTGATCCTGTGGGGTCCACTGCTTCCCATAGTCCGCTGCGGCCTCTTCTTGTCCGGCGCGACCTCGGCGAACTCGATCCCTAGCTCTGCGGTCTCCTTCTGTCCGCTGCGAACTCGATATTCGCCTCCTCTTCTTGCTCTCTTTCGTCCGCCGTAAGCGCGGCGGCCTCCTTCTGTCCGCACTTCTTTCCTGCCTGCGGCTACTCTCCTTCCTCTTCAGGCGGCCAAGTTCTTTTCCCTGTCCGCCGCAGGCTCACCTCTCTGCGTTTTTTTCCGTCTTGCGGACTGGTCCAGCCCGCTGCGGTCGCTCTCTTGTTCCCGCGACGTGTCGTGCTTCCCCGGCTTGCCCTCTCTTCTCAGCCCGCTACAGTCCGCCGCGGTCTGATCCAGTCCGCCTCGGCCTATTCAATCCGCCGCGGCCTCTCATAGCCCGCTCCCTGCTGAGCGTGTCTGTGCTCACCGCGGCCTCCTCCAGTCCGCCGCGGCCTCCTCCAGTCCGCCGCGGCCTCCTCCAGCTCGCCTCGGCCTCATCCAGTCCGCTGTCTTCCCGCTTCCTCTCCTCCAGGTCGCCCCCATGTCTACATCTGCGGACTCTGTCGGCACGGCAGTTCCTCCTCCTGAACGCCCGGCCTCTCTCCAGGAAGTCCGCGACGAGCTTCGGATTACTACAATTTTCTCACTGGCAAGAAGAACTTTGTGGAATGGGCACACTCGGTTCGCCGTGTCCTGCAGTCAAAGGGGTTCCTTCATCACTTGACTCAGACCGTTATCGGTAACCCTACTGAGGAATGGTTACGCAATGATGGTCGTGTGCAGACTTGGCTTCTCAACTCTCTTGATGGCGAATCTTATCGCCTGGCCATGTATCATGAGACGGCCAAAGGCATGTGGGACGAGCTCCACACCCTCTACTCTGGCAAGGATAGTCTCCACCATCTATATGACATCATCACTGCTCTCCAGGCCCTTGATAGCAGTGGCGCAACCGACCTGACGTCCTTTGTTGCTCAGGCCCGGTCTCTGGTTGAGGCTTGGATCCACCATCAGCCTCCAACTTTAGATCTTGCTGCTCAACGTACCCAAAAGGAAGCTGTGGGTATCGCCATGATGATGGCCCGGGTACCGCCTCATCTTCACAGTGTCCGGGCTCACATCCTCTCCTCTACCGTTACACCATCTTTTTCCGATGTGTGCTCGATGCTTCTCAAAGTCTCCCCGCCTCCGGATGTGCCCGGACTTCCCTCTTCGGCCCTTGTTCAACAGGCACCAGCTCCCTTATTGCCTCTCCCCTTTTCTGCCCGTGGCGGCCGCTCTGACTCTCGCGGCCGGGGTCGGGGTGGCCGGTCTAGGCCTAAGTGCTCGTTCTGCGGTAAAGATGGACATCTTGAGGCCACATGTTATCGCAAACATGGACGACCTCCTCGTCTGCAAGCCTCTGTTGCTACTACCGACTCTGCTTCCCCTCGTACTGATCTCGACGAGGTTCGTCTTCAGCTCCAGCATCTTCATGGCCTGCTCAGCCGTCCGCCTGCCTCGGTTGCCTCTGCTGCCTCTATCTCCAATGAAGGTATCGCCTGCCTATCCTCTGGCACGCGCGGGATCCTTGATTCTGGTGCCACTCATTATATCACCTCTGTTAGGCCACCTCAGTACTTGTCTTCACCTCACCCGAAGTACATTACTGTCGCTAATGGGGCATCGGTTCCAGTCTCTGGATGTGCTGATATTTCACTCACCTCTTCTCTCCTCCTGCGCTCGACTCTACATGTTCCGGGCTCTCCTTTTAATTTACTGTCTGTTGGTCGCCTTACTACTGATTCTAATTACTCCGTGACATTTACTTCTTCTTTTCTCATACAGGATCAGCATACGCGGACTATCATTGGTAGAGGACGGCTGCAGAATGGGCTCTATCTTCTTGACGACTCTCCCACTGTCCTCGCATCTATCTCCTCTTCGGATTGGCATCGCCGTCTGGGACATGCTCCTCTTTCAGTCCTCCGGAAGGCTCTTCCTGATGTTACTCTTCCTGCTTTTCGCTGCGACACATGTATTTTGGGCAAACAGCCCCGTTCATCGTTCCCTCCTCATTGTACTCGGAGCTCCGCTCCCTTTATTTTAGTACACTCCGATATATGGGGTCCGTACAAATTTACTAGTATTTCTGGCTATCGATATTTTCTTACTTTTATTGATGATTACTCTCGCATGACGTGGTTATATCTCCTTCGGGATTGCTCTGAACTTCCCCGCGTATTCCGGGCTTTGATACTTGAGACTCGCACTCAGTTCTCTGCGCCTATTCGTACTATTCGTACTGACAATGCGCGGGAGAACACCAGCCATACCTTTTCCACTCTCTGCTCTGAGTTCGGCATTCTTCACCAAACCTCGTGTCCATACACTCCACAACAGAATGGTGTCGCCGAGCGCAAGAATCGTCACCTTCTTGATGTCGCTCGCTCCCTTATGTTTCAAATGCAGGTTCCCAAACCATACTGGCACTACGCGCTCTCCACGGCTTGCTTTCTCATCAACCGCCTCCCGTCTTCCGTCCTCCAGTATGCTACTCCCTTCAGCCTCTTCTTTCCCACAACTCCGCCTTTTCCCGTTCCTCCACGGGTGTTTGGGTGTACCTGCTACGTTCACAACCTTGGTCCCTCCACGGACAAGTTAGCTCCCCGTGCCACCAAGCATATCTTTGTGTGGTACTCGCGCACTCAGAAGGGGTATGTATGTTATTCGCCTGCTACCCGCAAGGTTACTGTCTCGGCTGACGTAACTTTCCGTGAAGATATTTCATTCTTCCCTGCTCTAGATATCGCCCTGAGTCCAGATCCTGTCGTTCGTCCTGTCATTCCTGCTCCTCACTCCTCATCCTCTCTGCCTTCCCTACCTCCTGTCCGTCCACCACCACCGGTTATCCGGGTCTATTCTCGTCGCTCTCCTCATCCCGTTGCCCCTCTGCAGTCGGCTTCGCCCTCTGGTGCTTTGCTCTCTGCTGCCCGGCTCCCGTCTCTACCGCTCATCCAATGGCGAATTACGTTTCTCTCCATCGCCTCTCTCCCTCTCTTCTTCACTTTGCCACCTCATTATCCTCTGTTTCGGTCCCTAACTCTTTGCAGGAGGCGCTTCACCATCCTGGCTGGCGGGCTGTCATGGACGAAGAAATGACGGCCCTCTGGGCCAACCAGACCTGGCACTTGGTTCCCTTACCTCCCGGTCAGCACCCTGTTGGGTGTAAATGGGTGTTCGTCATCAAGCATGCTCCGGATGGAACTATTGCCCGACTGAAGGCCCGTCTTGTGGCCTGTGGCTTCACACAACAGGAGGGCCTCGACTATGAGGAAACCTTCTCTCCAGTGGCCAAGCTTAACACTGTCCGCGTTCTTCTCTCCGTCGCGGTGCACCGCCACTGGCCCCTTCATCAGCTCGATATCAAGAACGCTTTTTTGAATGGCGACCTTCAGGAAACCGTCTACATGCGCCAACCGCCCGGGTTTGAGACCACGGGGGAGTCTCGGGTATGTCTTCTCAAAAAGTCAATTTATGGTCTCAAACAGTCCCCTCGGGCGTGGTTTGAAAAGTTTAGCAAGGTGGTTCGGGACATGGGGTTCACTCGGAGTTCTGCAGATTTCTCCCTTTTTACCCGACACCGGACCACTGGCACCGTCCTTCTGTTGGTTTATGTTGATGACATCCTTCTCACTGGGGATGACTCAAAGGGGATTCAAGAGGTCAAACAACATCTAAGCACTGTTTTTCAAACTAAAGACCTGGAGAAACTTCGCTACTTCCTTGGTCTCGAGATCGCCCGGCGGCCGGACGGGTTGGTGCTCTCCCAACGAACGTACTGTCTCGATCTTCTCAAAGATGCTGGTCAGTCTGGTTGCAAGCCAGCTTGTACCCCGATGGAGGCAAATCGCAAACTATGCGCTCATGCTTCGGATGACGATTTGCTGCTTCCGAATCCGGAATACTATCGACGCCTTGTGGGAAAGTTGATCTATCTAACAGTCACGAGGCCGGATATATCGTTTGCATTTGGGGTTGTCAGTCGGTTCATGCATGCCCCCCGGGCTTCTCATCTCCAAGCGGTTGAACGGATTCTTCGATACCTTAAGGGAGCTCCGGGTCAAGGGCTGGTTTACAAAACCTCCGACTCTGCTCCCGCATTGGTTGCCTATTCTGATGCCGACTATGCGGGTTCCCTGGACGATCGAAGGTCAACTAGTGGGTTCTGTACTTATTTTGGTGGTCATCTTATTACATGAAAGAGTAAGAAACAAGCTGTGGTAGCCCGTTCCTCTGCAGAAGCTGAATACCGATCGATGACCTCGGTTGTCTCAGAACTCACATGGCTTGAAAGTCTCCTTACTGACCTGGAAGTAAAACTCCCCTCCTCTGCTGTTCTATTTTGTGATAGTCAAGCCGTCATACACATCGCAAAGAATCCGGTGTTTCATGAGCGCACAAAACATATCGAAGTTGACTGTCACTTTGTTCGTGAGAAGGTTCAATTGAAGAAACTTGAATTGAAACATGTTCCAGGAACTGATCAAGTTGCCGACATCCTCACAAAGGCCTTATCAAGTACCCTGTTCTACCAGTGTTTGTCCAAGCTGGGTGCATATGACCTATACGCTCCAGCTTACGGGGGACTGTTGGAAAAGCCCACTTAAACTAGACCCATTTGTATAGCATTTATTATTTTTCTCTCCTCTCTTTAGTCCCACATTGTGTATAGGACTTTCCTCTCTCTTTCTCTCATCTATATATATGTACTCATTCATTGTATTTGAACCAAGTGTACATATATACAAGGTTGGCTTTCTCCATTTCTACACCAGTAAATTGCAATCACTGCAAACAATAAGGTCAATTTTATAGTTGGCAGAAAAAGCTCGAATTTAGCAAATCCATACGGCAAATGAATCTTGACAGGAAAATTCTTGACTTCATGATCTCGGCAGACATGTTACCGGTGGAGAAATTACCTGGGTTTGAGAGGAACAGAATGATGTTGCTCGTGTCTGCATCCTTGCCTACTCCTACTCCGGTGACCGCTCCTTTACAGATGTATACTCAGCGGAAAATAGTCCGGGTACATCGGCATCTCTCAGGCTACCCGCTCCAACATCGGATCCTTCTTTGGGGACACAAGGTAAATGTATCTCTTCCCAATATCCGATGTCCCATTTTGTGTCCTATAACCCATTATCTCCCTCATATAAACTCTTTATTGCCTCTCTCTCCCCTCCATTTCTATCCCCTCAACTTGGCAGGATGCTATTGCTCACCAAAAGTGGCAAGATGCTATGCGTGAGGAGATGTTGGCCCTGGAAAAGAATTGCGCATGGGACTTGGTCCCTTTGCCACCTGACAAGACCGTGGTAGGGTGTAAGCGGGTGTTCTCCGTCAAGAAGAACTCTCAAGGTGTTGTTGAGCGATACAAGGCTCGATTGGTGGCTAGGGGCTATACTGAGACCATGGAGATCCACTATAAAGAAACCTTTGCCTCGGTGACCAAGATAAATTCTATAAGAATTTTGCTTTCGTGTGCTGCCTGCAAAGGGTGGACTTTGACCCAGTTAGATGTGAAAAATGCTTTTTTTTCATGAGGACTTGGAAGAAGAAATCTACATGTCGTTACCGCCTGGTCTTACCCAAGCAGGACCTAGGGAAAAGGTATGCAGGTTGAAGAAAGCAGATCATACTTATTTGTAAGGCACAAACATGGGAGACTCGCTGCTCTTATTGTTCATATGGATGATATCATTATCACGGACGATGATACTGAAGAAATCCAGATTATGAACAGAGACTGACAAAGACGTTTGAAGTAAAAGACCTTAGGAAATCTCATATACTTCCTGAGTATTGAGGTCGCTCGATCAAATCATGGTATATTCATATCTCAGAGGAAGTACATACTTCACTTGCTCCAGTCATGTGGGATGAGTGGGTGTAGACCTGCTGACACCCCAATTGAACTCAACCACAGATTGGGTAGAGATGATGGGAAAGTGGTAGCTGATATGACTGGATTTCAACAACTGGCTGGTCGCCTTATCTATTTATCTCATGCTCGTCTGGATATTTTGTATGTCGCTGGTGTCATGAGTCAGTTCATGCACTCACCAAAAACCTGACACTTAGAAGCTACCTACCGAATCTTTTGGTATCTCTTAGAAGCTACTACCGAATTCTTCGGTATCTCAAGTCCTTTCTTGGAAAGGGTATCTTGTTCTCCCCGGACAAAGAACTGACTATTGAAGTCTACACTGATGTTGATTAGGCTGGTTCAATTGATGAAAGGAGGTCCACCTCTGGTTATTGTTCATTGGTTGGTGGTAATTTGGTAAGGTGGAGATGTAAAAAAACATGTGGTTGTCAGGTGAAATGCAGAGGCAGAATTTTGAGCAATGACGCATGAGATTTGTGAAGGAATGTGGATTAAATCTCTTTTGAATGATCTTGACATGAAAAACTAAGACCCCGTGAGACTTTACTGTGATAGTAAAGCCGTCATAAGCATTGCTCAAAATCTAGTCCAACATGACCACACAAAGCATATGGAGGTTGGTCGTCACTTCATCAAAGAAAATATAGAAAGAGGAGTTGTGCACACAACATTTGTCTCTTCAGATCAGCGGCTAGACGCTCTCACCAAGGGGTTAAGTCGGAATGTGTTGGAAAAAATTATGTACAAGCTGGGCATACAAGATATCATACGTCCAACTTGAGGGGGAGTGTTGGAATTAGGCTATTTATTTGTATTTTTCCTTTATTGTACTTGTATGTCCCTCCTATATATAGGAAAGAGACTCTTTTTCAATGAATTAATCTCCCATTTCAATTCTCCAACAGTTGCAAATGTATATGTGCCACAACAACATTTTGTGGTGATGAGTAAATACGGCTAAATTTATGAACGACTGCCCAATGAGTGAAGGATGCTGAAGTGGATTTATTAGAAAAACTAAGGGCTGGGTGTGTTTAGAAATACTATAGTGGCATGGAATTAGTTGATAAGTTCAACCTTGGACTTCAAGAGAAATAACTAAAGTGCAACGTGAAAATCATCAACTATTATGATTTAAAGTAGCAAAGCCAAAGTGGGGAATGGATGAATTAGGATCAAATTCAATTATTATCAAATTAAGTCTGTATATTAAGTAGAGGAATAACAATTGTTGTGGACCAACTCGACGTCCCAGTCGGGCCGGAATTCTTGAACCGTCTTAGCTCCCGGGACGGTCGAGCGCGCACACAGCCAAAAGAGTATGTTGATTGTACACAAAGCAGTTTTAAAGTGGAAAAACCCCTCAACTGGGTAAAAACTCACATGATCGGATCTGTGCCGGTCAAAATCCACTATTTCCTGGAGGGTTACAGCTGGTTTGTGAAGTCGAAAGTGACAGGACACCTCTCGTTACAATTACGGGGTGAGAGAGCACTTTGCATGCGGCGGACGACAGGCCGTCGCGCTGTAAGTTGTTATAGATTGCACTTTGCGCCTGTGGTCTTCGGATAGCGACTTGCTGATTCTGGATGGGAGGCGGCGCACTTGGTCTTGCAGTTGCCGGGGGCCGCTAGGAACTTGGACGATTCGACTTCGTCGTGTGGGTGAGACTTGACCCGCTTGTGGCTCGGGTGCGGCTCGGAGGTGGCTAGAAAGATGGCTCGTAGGAGGAAATTGGCAGAGCTCCGACCTGAGTAAGAAGAAGACTCTGAAGAGAAAGATCAGAAGAACATGAGAAATGAGGAGTACTGGGGCTCCTTTTATAGGCTTCAGGAGATGGTTACGGTGGTTACGCGGCTATCCGCACACCGTAACCACCTTCATAAATGTTTTTACTATAGTTTTTGATATGCGTTCCGCTATTTGGAGACCGCCATGAATAAATAATAAAATATTAATTAAATTCCCTCCACTAACCTCGTGGTTAGTGGATGGTTACGTGTGGATCGAACGGCCGAGTACGCTCCGCCTTGATCGGACGGCGGGAGCAGGCCTCCACGGGCGGCCGACGAACTTGTCGCCAAGTTCGCCGGCGAGGGAGGGCCGCCGCCGACGGCCTGGGAGAGGTGGTCGCTCCCTTTGGCAGCGTGCCGACGACCGAGGGAGGGGGTGGCCGGCCGCCCCTTCGGCGATGGGCGGCCAAGGCGAGGGAGCGGTCGGGGCGGCCGCCCCTCTGGCCACCGTCGACCAAGACGGGGGGCGGCCCGGTTGGTCGACCCTCTCGGCCGCACGGGTGGCCGGGCGAGGGGGGGGGGGCCTTGGCCGCCGACGGCCAAGGCGGGGGGCGGCCTGGTCGGCCACCACTCGCGGCCGCACGGGCGGCCGGGGGAGGGGGTGGCCGCCCCTTTGGCCACTGGCGGCCAAGGAGGGCGGTGGCCCGGTCGGCCGCCCCGTTGGCCGCACTGGCGGCCGAGCGAGGGGGGTGGCCCGGGAGGCCGCCCCCTTTGGCCGTATGAACGGGGGCGGGCGGCTGGTGTCCGGGGAGGAGGTCGGCCGCCCGCCGCCGGCGAGGCGTGGCGGTTTCCCCATCATGAGTAGTGGGATCGGCGCACGGGGGATCGGGCGCGGTAATCGCGCGCGCGGTCAAACCCATGATCCCACAAATTTTAGTGGGGATCATGGGGTGGCTATGTGCACACCACACCCTTCACCTATAAATGGGGTTTATCCCCAACAATTTCACCCCATATCCTTGTTGCACGAGGACGCTTCGGACAAAGAAAAACAAGAATATTGTCTTGTTGATTTTTATGGCGGCGATGGTGGCGAATGGGGACGGACTTGCGCTGGCGGGCAGTTGCGCCCGACAAACTTGGGTAAAAAATGTTCACATATATTATGGTATTGGAAAGGTGGTGACCGTGTCTGGGGGAGGAAGTTGTTGCTCCCGCAGTCGTGGTGGTGCGCGGGGTCGCACATGGGCGTGCGTGAGCATGCGCGCGTGGACAGGTGCAAGGGAGCGCGCGGGAGTACCCGCAGAGGTGTGGGCGGATGCGCCTGCGTCGGAGTGTGTGCGACTGGTCATACATGTAGGCACGTGCCAGACTGTGCGCGCGGGCCTGCGCGGTTGCGGGCGCGCGCCTAGTCGAGCGGGTGCGCGCGTGCGCAACTGATCCCGCGCGCAGGTGCGCACCTGGTCGCGCGGGCGTGCGTATGCGCGCACGCCCGATCTCGCGCGGCTGTGCGCTTGGCCAAGCGCGGTCCAGGCCACGAGGGGGCCTAATCGCGCGCGGTCCTGGCTGTGTGCCCCTATGTGCGTGTCTGCGTGCGTGTGTGCGGGCTTGCGCGTATGTTTGTGGTTATGCGTGAATGCTCGTGCAGGGGCTTTCCGTGCGTGTCGAGGCACGTATCTGCTTTCGGGCGCGTTGCGGATGGCTTTTGCCCAGCCTAAACTTTTATTCTTTGTGATAGGGCTCGAATCATACTGCTCGGCTGATGCGTCCTCGCTCTTCTCTTACCGAGGACCAAGTTACAATTTGGAGGAGGAGATTCGGCCTTTCTGCCGACTTTGAAGTGAGGATACCGTGTGCCGAGGAGAGGGTACAAAATCCTTCTCGTGTCTGGTTGACGATTTGCGAGACTACCTTGAAATCGGGATTTTGGTTCCCCCCATGCGAGGAAGAGGTTGAGATTCTAAAATTCTGCGACGTGCCGATTTCCCAGTTTACTCCCTTTGGAGTGGTACGCCTCATGAGGTTGGTCGTCTTCTTTCGCGAGCATGGAGGGAAATTTTCTTTGGATTGCTTCCGGGACTGGTGTGATGTTTGCTCTGACGTTGGCGAGCGAGTGGAGATTTGCAGCAACAAGAGTTGGCTTGATTTTGAGATCTGGACGGACTGCCATCACGAAAATACTTTGTTTGGTTCTGTCAGGAATTCTTGGGGCTTGCCGGAGCTGTGGAACGCACTGCCCGATCGCTGTCGTCGTCAAAAGGGAATAGAGCCGGAGTTTTCTCCAGTACTTGGATTTTCGGAGCCTCGTGAGTTGGCTGATTGTCTGTTCAGCATTTCTCCGTTCGTGAAAGAAAAGTGTTTGTTGCGGTGTGGCATTTCTTCAGTCTCTGGGCGTACTGCTGAGACATCTTTGAGTTATAGTTGGAAACGGAAGGTCGTTGCTATTTCTCGAGGTGGCGGCAGTTCGGTGCCTTGTTTGCCTTCTCCGAGTATTGATTCTCCTTCGGGTGGCCATGGCGGTTCGCCTCCCAAGGTTGAGGTGCTTGGTTCGTCTGCCCCCAAGTCTTTCCCTGCGGAGGCAGCGGCTCCGAGGCTATCTTCTTCTTTGAAGGCGATGAATGAGACGGTAAGTGAGCTGGATCATTTTTGGCTCTTTTTATTGGTCGTCATTGTTGTTTGTCGGTTGTTGACTGACGTGTTTGCGCATGTATTTGTATGTTGTTGTAATGAGGATTGAGTCCTTTCTCTTGCCAGAGCATTGTTTAGCTCATAGTGTTGCTTTGTGGGGGTTTATAATTGTGTCTGTAGTTGGTTAGTAACTTAGTTTGCACGAGCATTGCTCGCGGCTTAGTTCGCACGGGGATCGCATGCGGCTTAATTTGCACGAGCATCGCTCGCGGCTTAGTTTGCACAAGAATCGCTCGCGACTTAGTTCGCACGAGGATCACTCGCGACTTAGTTCGCACGAGGATCACTCGCAGCTTGGTCGTGAGGGGGCAGGCCCTGACGATGTCCTGGCGTAGAAAGGCATGTTCGGTGAATAGCTTTTGTATTCAAACCGCATGCACAGTCTTACCTTTCGCACAAAAATCGATCGCGACTTAGTTCGCACGGGGATCGCCCGCAGCTTAGTTCGCACGGGGATCGCTCGCGGCTTAGTGCACACGGGGATCGCCCGCGGCTTAGTTCACACGGGGATCGCCCGGGGATTACGTTAACCTAGAAATCGACGATCCTTCCCGAGGTAGCTAGCTCGCGAGTCACGGCCTGCTCCAAGTTCCCCCAGGAGGTCGCGGCCCATCTCGACCCTCTTCTAGTCGGGCAGATAGGTTTCTCTGTCCGCCCAGACCGCGCGGCTAGGGCAGTCTCCCAGGCCTGACTGCCGTGTCCGCACAACAACCGTGTGTTCTGCAGAGGTTGACTGCATCTACAGTCCGCCCCTGCAGGCCGCGCGGTTAGGTCGACTAACCGCGCTTTAGTTCTCTCTTCAATAGGTGCGGACTGCCCGACTCATAGGTGGACCTCTCTGCTCTCCGATCAAGAGGCACGGGCTCGTGGTTGCGGTGTCCGCCCAGCCCGCGTGGACCCTTCTCAGCCCGGCGGGGTCAAGCTCCAGTTCGCCACTCGGCAGGCGTGGACTCCCTTTCTCGGTGTCCGCCCAGCCCGCGTGGACTTCTTTGTGAGGTAGAGGCGAGCCCCGGTCCTCTCTTATCCGCCTAGCAGAGGCGGACTGCTCTTGTGTCCGCTTAAGCAGTAGTGGACTGCCCGTCTTCCTGATCAATAAGGAAAAGACCCGGTTCTCCGCGCAATGAGCGCGGACTCCCGTTCTCAGTGTCCGCCCAGCTCGTCGGCGGACTCGAATCCTCGTCGCGCGGTGAGCGCGGACTCGTCATCTTGGCGTCCGCCTAGCTCGGCAGGGACCTCCACGCAGCAGAGGCAAGTTCCAGCTCTTGATTTCCGCCTAAGCAGTGGCGGACTCTTCCCTTATCCGCCTAGCAAGGGCAAACTCGGTGGACTCCTTGTCTACTCGCACAACTCACCGACATATCAGGGGTAACATTACCAAGACCGTCTCCAGCCCAAGCCTATAAATAGACCCCCATGGCTCTTCAGAGAGGGAGGATCGAGAGGGGGCAAACTGCAGAGCCAACCCTGCGGCTACAGTTTCCTGTCCGCCAGCTCCCAAGCGGACAAGCTCATCCTCACCGAGCGGCCTCCACGGCTTGCCCGAGCAGCTAGCCCTCTGGACTTGGCTCCCTCAGCAAAGTTCATCATGCTGCCTTGCAGCCTGCGCGACTTGAGTGATCAAGCCGCGCGGTCTGGCGACCAGGATAGCCCGTTGCGGCCTGCGCGGTTTACCTTTTTTCTAGCCGCCAGCCTCTCGTATTTTCATCTTTATTCCCTTGTTTTGGACATAAAGGAACCCTTACATCAGCTGTAATATTGTTTCATAATAAAGGGAAAGTCCGTCGCATGAGTGACATTTGCCGCGGTAGGCGAAGTCTGGTCTCGCCGCATGCTAGCGACTCCTCTTTTCTCTCTTTCTCTTCTCTCGTTTTCTTCACTCGCGGCTCAAAGTAACCAGCTACTCGGCAGTCTCGTCGTCCTCTCCCATATCCCCACAATCTCTCTATCTCTCTCGCGAGACCAAACTCCGTTAACTGGAGGTGTCATTTTTCACATCAACACTGAGAATTGTTGAGAGATACAAGGCAAGGTTGGTCGCAAGAGGGTACACTCAGACGGCAGGAATTGACTACCAAAAAACCTTTGCTCCAGTCGCTAAGATAAATTCTATAAGGGTTCTCCTATCGTGTGATGCATGTAAGGGATAGAATCTCAGCCAACTTGATGTGAAGAATGTGTTCTTTCATGGAAATCTGGAAGAAGAGGTATGCATGGCTCTACCTCCTGGCCTTTCTTCTAGAGGATCCGAAGGTAAAGTGTGCAAGATGAAGAAGGCTTTATATGACCTGCAACAATCTCGTAGAGCTTGGTTTGGATGATCCCACAAGACCATGATATGCTTCAGGTAGTTCCAGAGTAATGTGGATCATATCCTTTTCATCAAAAACAATAAAGAGAAGTTAACAGGTCTGACAGTTTGTGGATGACATCATTACAACAGGAGATAATCAGAATGAGATTCATGGATTGAAAGAGAGATTGACGAGTGAATTTAAAATGAAAGATTTGGGGAACCTCAAATATTTTTTAGGTATTGAGGCTGCGAGGTCCAAATATGAGATTTTTATATCACAGAGAAAATATATGTTTGACCTCCTTGAAGCCTCGGGAATGAGCGAGTGTAGACAATATGACACCCCAATTGAAGCTAACCACAAACTTAGAAGAGATGATAGTGAAACAATTGAAGACATCCTCAGCTTTCAAAGGCTAGTAGAAAAATTGATCTACTTGTCGCATACTCGCCCAGATATCTTTTATAGTGTGGGAGTGCTCAACCAATACATGCACTCCCCAAAGACCCGTCATGGCGATGTTGCTCATTGTTTCCTCAGATACCTCAAGTCCTCACTTGGGAGGGGCATCTATTTTCGCCAAATGATGAACTGACTATTGAGGTTTACACTGATGCAGACTGAGCTGGATCGATTGAGGATTGATGGTTCACATAGGATAT
The DNA here is from genome assembly GCA_039583875.1 of Platanthera guangdongensis. Classification (NCBI taxonomy): domain Eukaryota; kingdom Viridiplantae; phylum Streptophyta; class Magnoliopsida; order Asparagales; family Orchidaceae; genus Platanthera; species Platanthera guangdongensis. Next base: position 142,121,635 of record CM077160.1, on the reverse strand, counting down.
TGCACTGTGGTGGGTGGAGATTTAGTTACCTGGAGGAGCAAAAAACAGCAAGTGGTCGCCAGATCTAGCACTGAGTAGGTGTTCAGGCCTATGGCTCATGGGATTTGTGGAGGGCTATGGATCCTAACCATCTAGAAAGATCTTAGTCTTAAAAGAAGCGAGTCTATCAGACTGTACTGAGATAACAAGGTTGCCATCAACATTGTTCACAACTCAGTGCAATATGACCGTACATAACACATTGAGATCGACGGACACTTCATCAAAGAAAATATAGTTATAGACATTGTGGTTACTCCATTTGTGTCATCTAAACAACAATTAACAGACATCCTCACTAAGGGATCATGTACAAGCGTCCTTAGAGAGCTTGTTCGCGAGTTGGAGATGGTTGATATCACACGACCAACATGAGGGGGGGGGTGTTGAAATTATTAGTATTATTATATTAACAATTTTGTGTGAGGTGGTATTCGTCTCACATTGTTTGTCCGTCTTTAACAGCCCCTTGTAATGTTTTAAATATACCCTATGTGGATGAATAAGATATTTTGAGTATTATGCTTTTCCTTTCAACATAAACATTTACATAATGTAATCTTATATCTAGAAACACGTATAGTCATGTTTATTTAATATAGATTCAGGACTCTTTCACTTGCAATTAATCAATTTTTGATTTCATGCATCTGTTTAAAAGTGATATAGGACGAACAAATTTATATTTGTTTATAATAAGCATATTCATTATATAATCGTACATCAAGAAACACTTATAGTCGTTTTATTTAATATAGATTCTGGGCTCTTTCACTTGCATTTAAATTACATTTGATTTGATACATATGTTTTAAAATGATATAGGATTAGGCTACGCCCAGGAACTCAAGGAACTGTTGATCAGTTAAAGAAAATATATCTCAAATATTAGAAATTATCCTATGCAAAATGTACATGTCAAAAAATAATCTCTGATGAAAATACTCATATTGATATATGCATCTTGGTCCCTACAAATACAACTATTTGACATTGGGCTTGAATCAACATATTCTAAAGGGCAAACCTTATATTTACCCCTCTTTCAGGCATACATCTCCCGACCATCAATTGAAAGGTTACTTTGCCTCAACCATATAAGAAATTCCGTCGACGCGTCATTGGATGTTAAAAAACTCTGCATGTATCTGCATGCAGAAAACAACAGGCTTTTGATGCGAGTAACAAAAATCATACAATTAATCTATAGTATCAATGGTGTAGGTTTCAAATAGTAAAAACTATGCAAAACTAAGTAATGCATACAATTTAAATTTCATCGAGTTTTTACATCTCGCTGAACTCCTCGATAACCTGCAAGTTCTCACTCCTGCAACTCGCAACTCTACTTTCAGGGCGGATAGATCTACGTCAACTCCTCGTGAGGACTTTAAAACCAACCTACATCACACCAATCTCTCTCACCGGAGCTGCCAACTACTTGCCCTGGTCTAACATTGTTGAGCAAGTTCTCAACAGTAAGTTCTTCACCCTCACTTGACAGATATGCCCCCTGAGGCTAAGGATGCTACTTACTAAACATATTTCTCCCAACTGCCAAGGGTGTATGGCCAACAAAAAGAGTGAATTATGTGCATTTACTAAATATAGTAACAGCAAGACTAAGATGATGTAAAAGATAGGTCAACAATGAATCCAACTGAGCCATCCCATGGATCAAACTGAAGTGCAAGAATAGTCATAAAAGCAAGGGGAGATGTTGAATCAAGAAATTATACAGTATACACCACCCTGTTTGATACCCATCGCCACAGTTTTCTTCGAATGTAGGTCCTAAAAAAGAATAGAAGTGATCAGAAATGTTACTGTTTTCAAAAGATGTAATAAGTCTATCGGTAGATTATAAATTATAGTGAAATGATGAAACACAAAGAACCCATGGAAGAGCTAAATTAGGTAGTAATGTGATGGTACCAATGTGAAAAGCCTACGTCGACCCTATAAGTCCCGACCATCCTTCCCCCCTCCTTCCTACCTCATTCGAGCTCTCTGCCGTTGAATTCCCGCCTTCATTTCCACAGCAACATCCCTCCGTTATCCACTCCACTAACCTCCCCAACACCACACCTACCTTCATCTTCTATAAAAATCCCTCCCAGCCCCATCCGGCCCACCTCCAAGCCACGCCAAACCTCCCACACTCGAATATAACCTTAAAAGGTCCTCCATACAACGCTCCCATCCTATCCACCAAACAACCACTATTCCTCTCTGACATCCCCTACACAGCAACATTCTCCCAGGTGGATAGCCACCGCCACCTCCGGATCTTCCCCTTCGCCACCGACACTGATTACTTGATGAGTTTTTACTTCCATCTTTCATTTATTCACATTGTACGTGTTCCTAGAATTTCAACTTTTCAAGTAGTTTTTTGCTCAATTTAATGTGATTCTTCTCTTTCAATAGACGTGTAACACTTATTCGTCATGTACATAATTTCAATGCAATCTCAATTTCGTGTCGTTATTAGTTGTCTGTTTATATTGTGATAGTTGTGATCAATTTTAATGTATGTGCATGAATTTTAAAGTTAACAATATTTAATTAATTACGAGTTGGAAATCATTGCATTATTGAATCACTCATGAGCATTGCAATAGAGTTTAGGGTTAGCCGTCATAAGTTCATCAGATTGTGTGTGTGTATTCATCTGCATCTTAGAGTTGTCGTCAATCCAGTGCATCATTCGCATGCTCGCTTGCATCGCATCTAGGGTTAGGGCATCCCGTGTCTGTCTCCTGTAAATTCTTCCCGAGTCAAAGATGCATCAAAAGATATATGATATGTCATCCTAGAATTAATGATACAGGTATGAATCGAATATGGTCCAAGAATATTACCTTCCATATTAACTAAATGATGGATATCATACATGACTGAAGAGAAGAATAGGTAACCTAACTCTAAGTGGGTGATGAAAAGAACCAAAGAGGAGATCTCAACAATAAATATAAGCTTCAACGGAACATTGCCCCCGATGAGATGGAGCTTGGCATAAAAAGAAACATTGCGGTCTAGATTGAGTCTAGAATTGAGTTGTCTTGAGGTCAATCGATTACTAAATAAGAGAAGTGGCCGAGATGGAAACCCTTAATCTGCATATCCATGAACAAAACACTGCTCGAAGGAACCATGATCAACCATTCATATAGTTATTTTATTGTAATCCATCTAAGAATTGGATGCCACTGACCGACTAAGAGGAAGAAGCTTTTCCGGAGCTCGACGGTGTTGCGCGAAGAAGGCTGATGATGGCAAGGGAACCTCTAAACAAGGAGCTCTACTAGTTCATGAGAAGAAGAGAGTCGTTGTTAGCCCGCAACAACGATGACTACGAAAGCGGCAACGATTATAAAAGTGGCAAATTGACAACAAAAGTGGCGACGACAGTGGAAAGGGAAACGACGGTGGAAGGGGCAATGGCGGTGGAAGTGGCAATGACGATGGGGGCGGTGACGACAGAGGAAGCAACAACAATGGCAGAAGCAATGACGGTGGAAGGTGGTGGCTTCCTTATGTCCACTCCTGCTTTATTACAAATGTGTATACATGTCTTACCTAGACATAAGAAAATAACATCATCTTCTTCGGATATCACTACAGCCACTAGTTTAATACAACCATTCTTCCATCCTTCTCCATAATTATTATTATCATTACCCTTATCCAAACATTTGGTTCTACTCTATAAATTCTAGTTTTTTTTTTCGTTCTTCAATAATGAGGTACCCGAGGTCTTAAACCCCAAATTCATATTTAAATTCTCACTTTTCCCATGATCAACAAAACAATCAGCTGCCATTTTACCGAACAACACTTGTTTCCATACAAATAACAAATCTAATTGAAATTTATAAAACTCACTCAAAACACATACAGAACAATCAACACAAAACACAGCCGCAACCGAATAACAGAGAATAAAACCCCTAAAGCAGCAAAATTTATGATAAACAACATCAGCAACTGAAAATCATTACTTCTTCTGCCGAAGTACAGAGACGACGCAGTGACCCCAAAAGAGAGAGAAAATGCATCAAGACTACAAATTTTCCAAAGAGGAGCAGAAGAAGAATCCAGTTGAACAAAACCCAGCAGGGAAATCGCCGTCGGAAACAGAAACGCCGAATCCAATCAGCTCGGCGTTTGGGAAGAAGGTAAAAAAGGGCGTTGGATGGGAAGCGCGTGGGCAGAAAGAATTGGCGGGTGAAGGTTTATAAAGGTTCGAGATTTGAATCAGAGAAGGGCAGAATGAACCAAAAATTGGTAAATGATGGGAAGAAGGGATTTCACTTACAGGGGTAAAAGAGTGGAAAGGCGGACGACTCCGCTTCGAAGAGGAAGAGAGGAGGAAACCAGCGGCGATGGGAAGCAAGAAAGGGGGCATTTAGGTCAACATGGAGATGCTTTGATTCATCTTTATCATCATGTTACGAAAATGCCCCTGAGCCTAAAACTAGAACCTCTTTGGCTCTTTTGCCCTTTTCATTTATTTACCATCTAACCAAATTCGATTTTGATTACCAGCCGCTTTATTTTTATTTGATATTGGCAGATCATTCTTTTTTTTAATCACTATTTGGAAATATAATATAATTGTTATTTGTAAATATACGAGCAAAAATACGGTCCGCCAACAGGATCTTCTTTTAGGTCCATGCCAATCACAAACAACAAAAGCTTGTAATATTGTGGAGTCCGCGATGCACAGTAAATCTGTGCACTGTGGCCCCACCTGCTCGCGCGTTTTCATTGGTCGAGTGGACCTTCCAAAAAAAATTCTCCAAATTACACATCATAATATGCCAGGACAATATGAAACTTACATTCTTTTGCAGGGTTCGTCAAACACTTTATAAAACATGAAGAAAAAAATAAATTTTTACATATATTTTATGGCATAAATTTTGTGGGGTTCGTGAATTGTAAACAATATAATCATGAATACATTGATATAAATAATTTTTCAAAATATCATCAAAATATAATTAATTTCAATTATTTTAAAGTCTATCAGAAAAAAATTAACATTCAAAACAAGTCATGATTACATCTTAATTTGTCATTGCTTAACGTCAATCTTTTAACCTGTAAGTATGAAGAAAAAATAATATGAACAGTTTTAACATTATATTTTGAAATAAACTTTAAGTAGTTGTTTGCATTGTAAATTGTTCAAATAAATGTAGTGTTTTCAATATTTTTTGATTTCACGAGATTTTAGCTGTCCAATAACCTTATATTATGACTTTATAGTAACAACAAAGTCAATGTTTCTTTCAATATGACGAACTCAATTAACTAGATCTTCTTTTGAACAAAAAATAATATCAGTTTCAAAATGTGAGCTGATATCGTCTTTAAATTTTTGAACTTTTCTACATTTGCAACATTTGGGTCTACGTGTCCAACAAATAGAAAAAACTAATAAATAACAATTTGAACAACATAATTTTACAAAATTAATTAATTGTGGTACATCTTACCATACACAATGAAACACTTTAAAATGGGTGCGGATAGTCAATTTTATAGTGTGGTTAACATAAGCCTACTATTATCACTATTATTATTATTTAGTAAATAAAAATATTTTTTAAAAAACTTAATTTAAGATTTTTAATCCAACTTAGAGTTCATGTTACTAATAATGTGACGCTCGTTCCTGACTGTGTGTGCACGCGACCTACGGGGATCCGCGCGCTACCCAAAGGAACACTTGTTGTGCGCGGGTGTGCGAGCAAGATGCAGACGGACACGGGGCCGGCGTGGGCACAACTTTCGTGTTCGTGCCCCCCACGTATTCCGGCATCCGTTTGAGGGATCTAACGGGCTCGGAATTGCGCGAAAACGAACCTGCTAAAAACAGCATGGCGAGCCGGCCGAGATTGCGGGGAAAAATCTCCGGCTCAACCCTTTGGAATTTTGGGAAAACCCATCAACTATGCCTGCAGAAAAAGTTGTGGACCAGTGTTGAGATTAGAGTTATTAAAAAATAGATAGGAAAAATAGCATGAATAGCAAAGGATACGTTAACTTATGGGAAAAGAAGCATGAAAATGTGTTACTGGGTGAGTTTGTTGCTTTTTAAAAAGCACCGAAAACTTTTTGACAAAGGTACTTTTTCGACCATCGAGAAATTGTGCGCCTCAAAAACAACGATAGCGATGAAAATAGAACTTCACCCATCACCACTATCTCAAACAAACCCCAAGAGTTGCTTATATCTTTGTGGAAATAAATGTTGCCTTCAACATTCCCAAGTTAAAGCAATGTAATATCATTTTGAAGATGTATGAGATGCCCCCGAGCCCGTTATTCGTCCGAATATACACTTACAGAAGAAACATTTATCTTATGATAATAGAAGTGGTGGGGGGATGAGAATTCTCTTCATTTGATTTCTCTTCATTTGGTTACCCTTCATTTGTATATTTCATGGCATCGATTTTGTTTTCACTTTATCAACGGGTGTGTATTTTTTTGGAGATATGAAAAATAAAAATGATGAAATTATTGAGCCCGTCAAATCAACTTAAAAAAAATTTTGACGGCAAAATGAATACTATCCATTTAAATTGAAATGAAGAGGATTTTGCCTTGTATGTTTTTATGAGCTCTCAAAGAATAGCTTTATTAGTACATTGTAAATTGCAATTAGGACCAACTTTTAATTTTTTCTTCTATTTCTCAAAGTAATGAATATGATATTTTTATTTTTGTGACGTTAATACCTTCTTTTATTGTGCTTTTATTGCGAAGATTTATATTTTATCAAGAAAATAATATTTAGCCGATCTTAGAGACTTAGTTCTGCTTGTTATGAAAATTCCTTTTTACCTAGAGTCTCATTTAGGCTTCCTTTGGCACGGTGGTGACAGGCGTGAATGTGGTGGTCATGAAATGTCGTTCGTGAACGGCCGGAATTACCAAAAAAAATATTTCAATTTATGCTCATAACATTTAATTAGTAGAATAGATGAAAAATCATATCAAGAAGATGAGTTGATGTTTAATATTGATTATTTAAAATGTATTAGGTTGGGCCTTGAGCAATGTGCCAAAGCTCCAAGATTTATTTGCGCTTTGGTGCCCCTTGAGCTTTTAATAAAGGTGATGTAATTTGTATACCACATTTCGCTATTCCCACACCATAATAAACCTTAAAGTTTCTTTTTAAAACCTAAATATTGCCCCCCTCCCAACTTTTGAGTGTCATTCCTCCTTCGACCTAATAGAACATTGCTTCTTCTTCCCTTGGATGATATTTCAGAGACATTGAACTATTAGTTGTCTAAGTTGTTCCTCTATTTTCCCCTTAATCTATGAAAATCCTTAATTTCTTTGTTTTTGTAGTTCCTTTTGTTGTTTTATACCACTAGCATCCTTATAGAGTTTCACTTTGATGATCAAATTTAGTGGAGAATTTTTTTTCCTACTTGGAGAAACTTTTTTTCCTTATTTGGTTTAAATTAATTTTTGTTGTTTATGTGATTGTACTTTCATTCGATAAGAAAGAGTTCAGAGTTATTGGGTAGTGAAGAATCCTCTAAAGGTTCACTATTAGGTATTGGAATGCACTTTTGTTCTAATTGAGTTTTGAAAGTAAAGAAGATTTGATTGAAACAACTCAAAAAATTTTAAAATAAAATTGGGAATTCTTAATCATTATTTTCAGAGCAGATATGATCACCTTCTTAGCATCACCAATGGCAACCTTGGGTTGTGATAGAGCCGAGTTACCTTATGATAGTCAAAACAACTAAGGGTATATTTAAAAAAAAAACCAAGTTTGTTGCGGTCTAACTCGATGTCCCAGTCAGACCGGAATAACCTGGACTGTCTTACCTCTTGGAACAGTCGAGCGCGCACACAGTCTCAGAGAAAGAAAAGCCGACAAGATAATTTTTTTACGTGGAAAACCCGTCAACTGGGTGAAAAACCACGTGGCTGGATCTGTGCCGACCAAACCACCACTAGATCTGAGTGTTGTTACAGGGCTTTTCCAAGAACTCGAGGGCGACATGCCGTCTCTCGTTACAATTATTGAGTGAGAGAGAGAAGAACCTGGAGGGTGACAAACCACCACTCACATGACTAATTATTTCTTCGAGTGCTGCGGGGAGCGATGCGCTCGTTGTATTCTGGAGTCTTCTAATAATTCCTGTAGGCGGGAGCAGCTTGTTGCACGCGTTCTGACGTCTGGTGCTTTGAAGCTCGGAGGCGCGCTCAGCGCGTGTTATCCTCTGCTTTTTGTCTCTTATTGTCTTTTGGAGAAGCGTGATTCGATTGTCTTATCGGTAGATGAAGTGCTTGATCTGGAGCGTGTGGTGCGCTTGTTGGCAAAGAGCGCGCTGTGAGTTTGCTGGAGGAGAGCGCGCTAGACTCTTGCTGGAGGAGGGCACGCTGAGCGGTTGCGGGTAATTATAAATAGAGAGAGCGCAGGGAGCTTGCAGAAGGAGAGTGCGTGGAGCGTGGGGGGGAAAAGGCCCGCGTAAGGGAGCGACGTGTGTGTGAGCGCGCAGGAGCACGCATGGGAGAGACACGCGCAAGAACGCACGAGGGAGAGGCGCGCGCGAGAGCGCGCAAGGAAGTGATGAGAGGGAGAGCGTGCAAGGAGGCTACGCGCGCGGGAGCGTGCAAGGAGGCTATATGCGCGGGAGCGCGCAAGAGCGCGCAAGGAAGAGATGTGCGTCAGAGCGCGCAATGAGGCGATGCACACGAGAGCGTGCAAGGGAGAGGACACGCGCTGGAGCGCGCAAGGAAGAGGATGGACGCGGAAGCGCGCAAGGAAGAGGACGCGTGCGGGAGCGCGCAAGGAAGGCAACGCGCGCGGGAGCGCGCAAGGAAGGCAACGCGCGCGGGAGCGCGCATGAAAGACAATGCGAGCAAGAAAGAGAAATGAATGAGAGATAAAATCCGTAGGAGGATTTCCCGGACGAAGAAGATGAAGATCTTCGAAGGAGGCGACGATGACGAAGGAGATCTTCAAGGAACACTAGAAGACCTTCGAGGAAGGAGAAGGAGATGAAAGAGGAAGGAGAGAGAAAATCCGTAGGAGGATTTCCCGAGGAAGGTGAGAATGAATTTTAAGGGGAATCTGAGGCCCTATTTATAGGCTTCATGAGTGGTTATGGAGGTTACGTGGTTATTCGCAGCCCATAACCACCATGACCGCTATTAATAGGCCGAAATATTATAATTAATTTTACATGACTATGCTTTAATATACACATTAATTTTATAATTTATATTAAACGTAGACCAATCTATTTTTGGCTGCGCATTATCTCCATTACGGGAGATCATACGGGCGGTTACGTGGGTGGTTACCCACGTAACCGACGGCGGCAATCGCGGGAGTGCGATCAGACGGTGGAGAATACACATGATGGACGATCGGCGGCGGCGGCGGGGAAGGTTGCTCGCCGGCGAAGGTCACGCTCGACCGGAGGAACTTGGGCGGCCACCGGGGAGAGGCCGATCGGCCGAAGGGAAGAGGAAACCGCCCATTGGCAGTGCCGGCGAAGGACGGGCAGCGAAATGGTCGCTCGTCCCGGCGAGGAAGAGGCCGCCCCTATTAGGGGCGGCCAACAGCGGACGGGCGGTCAAATGGCCGCCCGTCAGGAAGAAGGAAATACCGCCCATGTTAGGGGCGGTAACACCTACCTGGTGCAGGAAAAAAGGGGGGAGGGCAGCCGGTAGGGCCACCCTCCTCAGAAGGGAATCCGGCAGCCCTTACAAAGGGCGGCCGACGGCGGATGGGCGGCCAAATGGTCGCCCATCTGGAAGAAAAGGTCATTGCCCCTGTTAGGGGCGGTGGCGCTTCTCTGGAGTGGGAAAAAGGAGGGGAGATCGGTCGGTAGGGCCGCCCTCCCTGGAAGGGAATCCGACTGCCCTTAACTAAGGGCGGCCGACGGCGGATGGGCGGTCAAATGGCTGCCCATCTGGCAGAAAAGACCACCACCCTTGTTAGGGGCGGTGGCGCTTTCCTGGCGCGGGAAGGAGGGAAGGGCGACCGGTTGGGCCGCCCTCCCCGGAAGAGAATCCGGCCGCCCTAACCGGGCGGCTAGGGAGGCGAGGAGGCCTGGCGGCCTGGAAGCCGCCCGACCAGAGGGGCACGACAGCGTGCAAAAGCATGATGCCGGCTGTCTTGCGAGCGCGCAGAGGCTCGCGCAGAGTTGCACTCGCCTAGGAGCATGCACATCAAGATGCGTGTGCCCTAGGAGCGTGTGCGCTCTCAGGTACGCGCTTCCCCCCGCGCGCATGCGCGGGAGCGGAGCGTGCGCCGCATTACGCCCAGCCAGGCGGAATGCGGCTGATAACTCGAGCTGCATTTGACGGACCGCGGCTTGACCGGACCAGGTACAGGGAGCCCCATCACAGTTCCAAGCATTACGGATGTAAGTTTGAACTAAAAGGGCAAAGAAAAGCAAATAATGAATGAAAATTGTAGTTAAATATGGTATGCACAACCATGAGTTTGTTCATCTTGAAGAACATCTATATCTCGATAGGCTAAATGACAGAGCATAAAAAAGCGGAGAAAAAGTTCAATGCTAGATGTAAGCCTCAAAATTTTAATCGCTTAAAGAAAAGAAATTCGGAGAATTCTATAGCTATTAGAACAATCTACAATGAGAAAACAAAGCTATAAAAAAACTCAATTAGTTGGTTGAACTCAAATCCAACATTTGTTTTAGTGCATTAGTGCTTCCGAATATATTAGTTTCACTCAAGTAAATGAGAGTACTATGCAAGGAGGGGTTTCCTTGAAACTGTGTGCAAGTAAATGCCCTCAAATGTGCGTATACATCTCATTCGATGTCATTGATGTTTTAGAAGATGAGCATTGTAGATACATGGTAATAAGTATTGCTTTAAATATAAGAGATAATTGGATTCAAGTACGATATGATCTTGCATGTGAGCTACATAATATATCATTGTTGTGTACTAAAATATTTGGGATATCAAGGAAAATAGAATTACTAAAATTGCTAGATTGTTGGATGACATTGACCCCACTTGATAAGTGAATGAGTTCATTGATGCGTGGATGAAAGAAGAATGTCTGCAACCGCCGATATTTTCACAATATATCATAAACAAGTGACAAAACAATGAAAAATTTTGTATATTACACAACTATTTTGATCATAATATATGTAAATGTAATATATTATTATTAATATCTTAAAATCTAGACAATACCTTTATCAAATATAACTGTTATTTTACATAGTGCGCATTTGTTAACACCCACCTAAAAAACTTCATCCACTTTTATGTTCAAAGAATAATTTTTGTTAGGTGATCCTTAACGAATGACGGTTTAACACATGCGTTTACGACCGCCACCACCGTGCCAAACGGAGCCTTTGTTTATAACTCTAAACATAATCTAAAGAATATTTTAGCCTTCGTTTAGTTCCCCCGCCAATGAAAGGCTAGAAATCCAGTACTCCAGCAGCCAACAAGAGCGGTTTATTTAAGTCCAACAATACAAACAGAAAGATCCAAACATGGGTAAAGTGATCATTATGCCCATGCTTTCAACTCACTAGTAAAGTACAGTCAAGGGCAGAATGGTCATTTACCCATTTTCGAGCGACACCAAACCTGCACATCACTCCAACAAATGAATCACTTCAGCATACACCTCACACAAATCAGCACACGAACGAAAGAATGCTTCGATGAGGCTGCTCTAAAGTCTAAATGAAGCGCAGAACGAAGCGCCAGATGGGGTAGACGAGAAGGAGAATGATGCCGACGGTGTTTGACACGCCGTGGGTCTTCGTGAACGAGTTTCTGAAGCCACCCGAAGCCCTGATGTGCTCTTGCAGCAGGTAGCAGCCAATGGCGAGGCATATTAGCACTCCACCTGCTCCATCCCTGATGGTGTGGGCAAAGAATGCAGGGGAGACAACTAGGAGTAGGATTAGTGATCCCCACATCTCCAACCATTCTGAAAAAATAAAATAAAATATAACTGTAGTTTCAGCATGTGTCATGAGTTGAATCATAAATTAATCCTTAGTTATCCAAGTGTGTAAATGTTTTTGTATGTATAAAAAATAAAATGATGGGATTACTTATGCTCTATTTGTTTGGGCGTTTCCCTGCTCCGTTTTGGGCAAACGCCGACGAAAGGAGGGTAAAGAAATGAATCTCCGATGGCGTTTGCTCCGTTTCCACCTGCCCGCTTTGAGAAATGCCCCAAAAAGGTCCGTTTGGAGCAGCCACCTCCCCCCACCGATTCAAACACTCCGTTTCCACCCGCCGGATCGACCCGCCATCGCTAAACCAAATGAAACTTTAACCCGTTGAATCCTGTCAGATTAGATATTGACCATGAAATGGATAGTATCCATTTGGTCCAAAATGAAGAGGATCCTAGAGCGAAATGTAGAGAGTGTGAACGTACAATTGTGTCCTAACGGCACTCTAATGGATGAATACAAGTGTAGTGACGTAAGGAATCTAAATGGATGCAATGCACATAGGTTAATCCAACATTCAATTGCAATAGTTTTGAAATTACAAGAAGAATTCACAAACATGCACAATTGATATTAGACATTAGAAACACAAACAAGCTCTAGTTAAATTTAAGGTAGGAGCGCTTCAGTTGAACATTCAACGAATACACCTTTCAAGCAAGATAACTAAGGAAATATGTAAGAGTTTTAATCCCAAATAATATGTTTCTCTGAAAAATATTCAAAACTAAGTAAAGAGGCTTCCAAATTAGAACTTACAAAAATAATGGAGTCCGAAGGAATGATAAAGGGTTGGTTTAAATGACTGGACAGAAACTTCTCAAAAATTCTGCATTGTTTTCAACGTCTCGGCCGAATGAATTTCTGCACTGTTTCGACATCCCGGAACTGAATTCTGCATTTTTTGTGCTCCAAAAGGATGGGTTGTGGTTGGGAGGGCAGTGGAGAAGTGGTTTAGGGTTGGACGGGTGGCTATGGGGATGTGGGTTCTTCTTGCTGTAGCAGACAGGTGCTGAAGGAGGGCAGATGGCATTGAACCGTAGAGAACTGAATTACAATGACTGGATTGTGTGAGGGTTGGGCGTTGGGGTAGAAGAGGAGATGGGAGATCATGGAAGTTCTCTCATCAAAGAGGTCTTGGGATCGAATCCCGGCTTCAACATCCCGCCACCAAGGTTAAATAGATGTGGAGACGGACGGGTTGGGGTGTATGAGTTGCGGCCCTATTACGGCACCCAGGCCGGGAATTGTGGGTGGGAATTGTGGAAATGACCCAGGTGGGCAGATGTCAGGGCAGATGTCATTGAACTGTAGAGAACTTAATTACAATGGCTGGATTGCGTGAGGGTTGGCGTTGGGGTAGAAGAGGAGATGAGAGATCATGGAAGTTCTCTCATCAAAGAGATCATGGGATAGAATTCCGGCCTCAACATCCCGCCGCCAAGGTTAAATAGATGTGGAGACTGACGGGTTGGGGTGTATGGGCTGCGGCCCTTTTACGGCACCCAGGCCGGGAATTGTGGAAATGACCCGGGTGATGGTTGAGGCCTGCCTGGGGCCCAGCCCCCCAGCCCGGGCTGTAACATAAAAATACGCTTTTATGTCACGGTCTTAGATCCCAGAACCGGGATGGGCCCTAGGCAGGTTGGTTCCTTCAGGGCTATTCCATGATTACCTCCCACAATTCTCAGTTTGGGTACACCATAATAGGTTCGCGGCCCAAACACCGAAACCCGTCTCCGCATCTATATAACCTTAGTGTTGAGGCCGAGATTTGATCCCTAGGCTTCCTTGATGAAAGAACTTTCATGATCTCTCATCACCAACTGAGCCGCGGCCCTGTTAGTGATGAGAGATAATGAGAGTTCTTTCATCAAGGTGGTCTTAGGATTGAATCCCGGTCTCAACGTCCCGCAGTCAATGTTAAATAGATGCAGAGACGGGTTGGGATGTATGGGCCGCTGCCCTGTTACGGTACCCATATTAGGAATTGTGGGAGAGAATCATGGGAATAGCCTAGGAGGAACCAACCTGCTTGGGGCCCAGCCTGGTTCTAGGAGCTACGACCGTAACAGGGACATATCTGTTTTAAGTTTTTCAATGTCAGTTTTAATATGTGAGAGAATATATCGGGGATATTTCATATGTCGGATTTTAAAGATTAATTTCTTATATAAATAATTATATATAAATGAAATCTTTTTTAAAAAAATTATATATATTAATGTATTAATAATTTAATATTTATTGAACTTCTAAATTTACCAAACTAGTATAAACATTTTATGTTACACGATTAATAACAGTATAACACATGGAAGAAAACAAGAGGAAGTCATGAAGTCGTGATAAAAATGAAAGATAAGGAACCTTTACTATAAAATCCAAAGGTCAAGTAGAATCGAAGTCAATGGTGGACGGGAGTAGAGAAAAAAATGAGAGGAATGACACAAAGCAACCTAGCAAAGAAACAATTTTAGTTTATTATTTATTAGACCATAGACATTAAATATAAAAAATTAAAATGAAACTACCGATATAACATCGGGATATATCAGTCGATATATCTACGAATATCTCAGTTGATGGCGGATATATCGGATGATATAATTCAAAATGATATTTTCGAAAAAAAATCAAAAATGTGTTGTTTTGTTCATGAAACTTTTATGTAGGTCGACATGTTGGCCATATTGGAGGATATCCACAAAATTGGTTTACAGTATAATACTAAGATCCCATTATGGGAGTTTGAAGTTTCACATGTTTTTCATGAAGGAAAAGGATCAGCCGACTAGCTAGCTGCCTAAAGGAATTTAATTGTATCGCGGTACTGTTTTCTCGAGAAATGAACTTAAATGTATATTACACCAATAAACTAGAATCCACTGTTAGGGCTCCTCCATGTGTATGAGAGTGTAGAGGTGTTCAAGTCATCTGAAGTGGAGTTATGGTTCTAAGGGGGCACGGGCAATCGAGGTGAGTTACCCGGGATGGGGTTGAAAGTCAAATTTGGCTGGTCATTGAGTTCGGCTGTTGGGCTATTTTGAGCAAGAGGCAGACTAACAAAATGAGAGATATCTAATTACAAAAAAATGTATCTTAAGTTTAGTGTTTTCTTGCAATTATTTTATTCTCGCTATTATGATCATCATTGCTTGGGAGATATATTTTTCCCTCAACATATTTGGCAAATAAATACATAAGCATATGTCGGGCAACCTTCAAGTTACAAATATGCTTATAGCAGAACAGGATTCATCTCATGAATGTGGTTTAGGAGGAGTGAATATTGTGAAAACCTGGGAAGTGCCGAGGAAAGAACAGCCGCAGCACCACACCAATGAAGGCAATCCATTTCCCAAACTCGCCCCTATACACAAAAATGTGACATTGAGCAGACTTGATAATAAATTACACAAAAAAGGAATGATAAAAACAACAAGGTTGTGTAATACCTTAAGACAGAAAATACCACTGATGGAAGACTTAAGAAAATGTAAGGAATTAAAAGAGAAGTCAGCATGTTTGTCCTCCAATTTGTCCTGTCCAAAATCAGTAGATATCTGCAGGAAGAAGTTCAATAGAGAGGAAAAAGTAATTCTAAATGAAACTCATCAGTCCTCCGTGATAATGCAGAGGGAAAGCATACAAATTATGAAAGGCCGTTGAAGTACAAAAACATTGCCACAAGTTCATGTTGACAAATATAATATGCAAAAATTTATGAACACACCTTCAAACTTCAGTCATGTTTTTTTAATAGTTTTTTTATGACACCATAACTATGGAAGGTGAGGACGACCACCGGCACCACCAGAGCAAAATAGGTGTTTACTAGAGGGGGATGGTGAATTCACCCAGAGTCAATACCCTAGCAGTACACCATTATCTATTTACATTATTTAACTTTTGCACATAAATGTTATTTTATTTTCACACTATTTACAATTTCACTATCCTATTGGCCTATATATGTAACCTGTTGTGTGAACTTGGGTATGCTTTCGAATATTGAAACGGAGCATACGGCTGGCTAAGGATCCTTGGTTTCTTTCCCCTATTTTCTCTTCTCTGCACAGCCTGTCTACTCTAAAAACTCTAGAGACAACGACACCTTATCTTTTATCTGCACTACTAGTTGTGCATGTGATGCATCTCCTCTATCTCTCTCTCCTCATCTTGTATATTATGTTGAAACATTGTTCGACACTCAAGTTGTTTGAGAATTGTTAGATATTAATATTGTATACATATTGTGTATTTGCTTTTCTTGTATTTTGGACTATATATATGCATCTTATACCACTTATGAGGTATGAAGTTCACCTAAAACCTGATCGACATGGTATCAGAGTACGGTTAGACAAAAAATGTGGCAGTCGATCCCTCGCTAACTCCTGATCCCGCTTCATCCTCCACTCGACAACGATCCCGCTTCATTCGGACAATGTCTGATCCCGCTCTGGCTTCATTATGACGACGCAGTGTTCACTCCGATGATGGATACCTTTGTGTGATCCCGCTTGTCGATCTATATCTATACAACGTAGATCTGATCTAAACCTCTCCTCTGGGCTGATCCCGACAACAGAGGTTTGATCTACATCCGTGCGACTTGTCTTCAAAGCGTAGGTCAATTAAACCTTGAGCCCCTCTTCTAAGTAGTGATACCACTGATCGACAAACGTAGGTCTCTCTTTCGTCAATCCATGATCTTCAAAGAATGACATTGTGGTTGACGGGCTCATTGTTGCTTATTCCATGGACCATCCGTGTCGTGATCGTCGGCCTCCCACAAGAATGCCTCTACAAAGTAAGTGTCTTATTACCAACCCTATGGAAGAATTTGTTCATTCTCCCTTCTATATCATGACAAATAACGTCAAGGAATCCTCATCCATGATTACTACCCTTACAACCATACTGCATGGGACTACAACAGTACACTCCCTCCAAATGCTATAATTGCCACCACCATTCTTACCTTATCGAACTTCCAATTATGGCAAAAGGGGGTCATTGTGTCTCTAGCTAGCATATGACATATGTACCACCTTACCAGGCTCCCAACCGAGACCGCGGGGAGTCAAGCGTATGAAAATTGGTATGGTGATGATTGTTGGATCTTTGCCACTTCTACAGAGTTCTATGGATCCCTCTGTTCAATAAATGTGTAAGAACTGCAATAGTACTAAAGAGTTATAGGATTTTTTTGCATATGATGTTCTCTCAGGTAAACAATCTCAACAGCCTTGGGGAACTCTTCCTTAAGGTTGTTACACTAAAACATGATGCTCGTTTAGTCACTGAATATTTTGTCGAATGGAAGATTCTTGCAGATGAGATTTTGGATCTTTGGGAGATCCCTACCACCATAGAGGAGCACCAGGCTCGGCGGGAGCACCTCACACTAATTTGGCTACTCAATGGCCTTGATTCAAAATTTTCTACAACAAAGACTGAAATGACTGCCTGTCTTCTACTCTGCAGAGTGCTAGTGCATACCATCATCTACACTTGGAGGGAGCCTCCTCTACTCATACTACTTCTGCATTGCATGCTTCCTCTGGTGATCCATTGACAATTGCTTCTCGTGGTGGGAGGAGTGACTGAGGTGGTCATTCAGGGCATAGTCATGAAAATGACACATTGCATTACACTCATTACGGAGGTCAGGGCCATACCAAAGACACATGTTGGGTTGTGCATGGAAATACAAAATGGGCATCCAAGCCCCCTCCTCCATATTCACGCTCTACTCACCTAGCTGACTCTGCTATGGATATGGGACCCAGAGGACTATTGAGATCTCTGAAGAGCAGTATCGTCACCTTCAGACCCTCCAAATTGAATTCCAACCCACAATGTTGTTGTTGTCTAAAATGCTTAGTTAGCATGTACTTCCCAGTGCCCTGTTCGTTGGCTGGAAGCTTTTGGGGCTTCAGATCATCTTACTTTACTTCAGGTATCTTACTAATACTTCGGGTATCTTACTAGTAAATCAAGTATCTTACATTCGTAGAAACCTCATGGTGGATCATCTATTACAGTGGCAGATGGATCAATTGTACCCATTGTTGGGTTTGATAGTTGTGATGTGACACCCAGCTAATTCTGACATCAGTTGCTCACGCTCATTAATTCTCTTATAACTTATTGTCCATTAGTAAGCTCGATCGTGATGTTAACCGCATTACTATATTTACGTCTTTTGATTGTGCATTTAAAGAACAGTCAACAAGTCGTATTATTGGTAGAGGGAAGCTGGGTGGTGGAGTGTATGATCTAGACGGAGTCTCGCCCTTTGTTCCATCAAGGTTTTGGATCTCCATTATCGCCATGGTCACTCGTCTATCTTTGACCTGTGTAATCTATATCCTGAATTGGGAATGTTTCTCATCTCAATTGCGAGTCTTATTATTTTGCTAACATCATAGAGTTAGTTATATTCCTTGTACTGATACTTGTGTTGCTACACTGTCTGATTTACTTCATTCTGATGTATGGGGACCGTGTCAGGACATAAAAATTATATTACTTTTATTGATGATTTCTCTCGCATGTCTTGGGTTTACTTAATGAAAAATCGTTCTTAACTTCCTTCTCTTTTTCAAAGTCTATGGAATGAAATATTTACTCAATTTTTTATTCGCATTAAATGCTTTCACACTGATAATAGTAGAGTAATTATCTCAATCTATGTTCTCTTTCCTTTTAAACAAGGGTATTCTGCATCAAACTACTTATCATGATACCCCTTATAAAATGGTTTGGCTAAACGAAAAAATTGCCACCTCTTTGAAGTTACCAGTATCATTCTTCATCACAAACATGTTCCAAAACACTTTTGGGTGGTGTTTTTCTTACAGCTACACATTTAATTAACTATCTTCCCTCTCATATTGTTCGGGGGGAGAAACTATATCATACTTTATTCCCTACACACGCTAGCCACTCCCTACCTTTATGTGTACTTGCATGTGTTTGCTATGTTAGAGAAGCTCATCCCTCCATTTCCAAACTTGGCATTCACTCCTGAAAATACTTATTCTTTGGATATTCACTCACTACTAAAGATTACAGCTATTATTATCCTAACCTAAAATGATACATTATCTATGTTGATGTAGTCTTTATTAAATCCACGGCTATATTCCTAATACTCATAGCTCTATAGCTCTTGACTCATCTCTTGATTATATTCTGGTACCACGTCTTGAACCCGCAGTGATTTCCACTGAGGACATTCAAAATCCTCTCCGAGGACAACTTTACTCTCATCGCCCCTCTGACAAGACATCTATGAACCACCTCAGTGTACCTCTTCCCATGGTAGTCCTATGATTATTCCTTTGGAAGAAGTTTCAGTTGAGACTATTAGTTTAGTATTAATATTGGTATATTAGTATGTGAGTGAGTTTAGTCTCACATCTTGAGTCAAGTTGTAAGTGTCAATGTATTTCCTATATATCTTATCCCCTATATGGATGAATAAGATCACTCAAGTATTTCTCCTCTTCCTTTCCACTTGGTATCAGAGGGATAGAGTTGGCTCCCGGTTCAGGTTTTGCTCGCTGCTTCCACTCACGGGACGCACTTTCGCCGCTTCGACCGCTCTCGCCTGCCTGCTGCGTTAAAGCTCTAATCCCGCGGCGCTCATCCCGCGTTCTCCTCCAACGCCTCACCCGCTACTGTCAACGAAGTCGATCGCTGATTCGGTCGACAGGAGCGGCTCCGATCTCGCCTACTTCCGCCGCGTGCCGTCCAGATCCCGTTCATCTCTGCCGCTGGAGCTTATCCCGCCGCCGATCCTGTTTTTACTCTGCCGCTGGAGCTTAATCTGGTATTGTCTGCTATCTTCTTCTCCGGCTCCGGGCCATCCTTCCTGATATCCCGCTGCAGCAACTGCTTCCTCTCCCGTGTGCTGCTACGCTTGTTCCCGTCGAGACGACGTCTGCTATTTCATCGACTCTGACGCTGACGCCTGCTTCTCCCATCCACGCTGAAGTCTGTTGCTTCCATCAACGTCGGAGACTGTGTCTTTGTTCCTAGACGCAGATCTCGCCGCTGGTCGTGATTCCTCTTATCCGTCGACAATGGCTGGTGCTGCTCCTGGAGGATCCCTGTTCCGGACGGATTCTTCCATCGATGCATTGACTATTGCTTCTTCTGTCGTCCCAGTCTGATCCTCTACCGTCGTGGATGTTTCTCTGTCGTTGCTGCTGCTGTGCCGTTGTTCTGCGTAGCTTCTTACTCTGCTATCTCTGCGTAGCTTCTTCGCGTTGCTCATCAACGATGCTTCAGCCACTGCAGACGCTTCCGAGGGTGTTGGTATCTCGCGGATGCTGAAGTTATGTTGTTTATCGATTGTTTTATGTGATTTTTTAATTTTCTGTTGTTAGTAGTTGATTCCTATCGTCGTGTTATGCATATATGCACGTGAATTTCGCGTGAGCGGGAGTGTTTGGGATGAGAGCGGCCTGGGTGATCTTTCCCGTTGTTCGCCTTAGTCCCACACAGCCTTTATGCTTATGTCGTGTGTTGTTTGTGTCTCCCCAAGTTTTTTCTTGATGATTGGTAGGTGGTATGACCTTTGGTGGCTGTTTTCCCCGTTCTCTCTTATCCCATCAGTCACGTAGATCTGTGTGTGAGGTGTTATCCCCGCAGTCTCGTAGATTCGTGTGTGGTGTTATCCCCGCGGTCTCGTAGACCCATGTGTGTGTGGTGTTATCCTCGTGGTCTCGTGCATTCGTGTGTGTGGTTTCTTTCCTGTGGGTGTACCGTGTGTGGGAGTATCCCCAGTCGCCCGTCTGTCCCACCTTTGCCCACCACATTTACCATTTCTATTGATATTGTCAAGCTTGAGGTTTCCCCTCCAGCTTGAGGGGGAGAGTTGAGATTATTAGTTTAGTATTAATATTGTTTTATTAGTATGTGAGTGGGTTTAGTCCCACATCTTGAGTCAAGTTGTAAGTGTCAATGTATTTCCTATATATTATCCCCTATATGGATGAATAAGATCACTTAAGTATTTCTCCTCTTCCTTTCCACTGTTTATCCCTTATTATCAAGGTTTATTTGCTTCTTATACTGCATTAATTTCCACGCTTGATCATTATAACATTCTTCCACTGTTATTGATACACAAGCTCATCCTAATTGGGCTACTATTATACAGGATGAATTTGATGCCCTACAACTAAATTAAACATGCGACTTAGTTCCCTTGCCCTCAGACAAACGTGTCATTGATTGCAAATGGATATACTCTATAAAAGTGAATGTAGATGGTTCCATTGATCAGTTAAAACTCCAATTGGAGGCTAAAGGCTATGCTCATATGTATGGAGTGGACTATGATCCCCGGTTGCCAAAATTTTCTTCATTCGCCTCCCTCACGAACCCTAATCTGATTGTAATCGCTGCGAAGATCAATTTTTGAGAATACATGGCACCAACCATCATATCAAATAAGTCATCCAACCGGGTAATGAGGAAACGATACTTAATAGTACTTTTATTAATGACGCTACTAACAATACGCATACGCCAACTCCCGTCCTTCTTCGAGGTGAGAAGGGCAAGGCTGGTGTAGGGGCTCAGGCTCTCATTTATGAATTTCTTCCTCAATAGCTTGACAACTTGCCTCTTGAGCTCAGCATACTCATCTAAATTCAACCTTGTAGGGATCGCTTGCGTTAGGAAAGAAAGTATAAAAGATAGTCATCAGGTGTAAGAAAACGTCAAATAATACCGACCGCCAGAGAGCGCTCGGTATCGCTCTCTCAACCGTCATCGGCAGTGGAAACAATCTCCTCATCAGTGACTTCCCCAACATCAGCACTAGGCCCACCTTAAACAAATAAATTTCTTGTGGGGCACGAGGCTACCATATCAACTCTGTCAAAGAAAAAATAGCATGAAACATTCTCTGGTCCGTATCCGCAGGAGGTCTGGTGGCGACATCCTTGCTGGGGGTAGGGTGGGGGTGGAACTGCGAATAGCCGCCTCCACAAAACAATGGATGTGTCATGTTGTAGGATCTTGACGAGCTTTTGAGGTTGCTTGGACGGATCTCGCGAACTCGATGTTGATGATGCAAACTACTTAGCGAGCGGCCCGAGAGGCCTCGCCAATTGGTGACCTCAAGAGGGACCTCGCCTGCAGGTGACCTCGAGAGGAACCTCAGCTACGGGAGACCTCGAGAGGAACCTCGGCTATGGGCGACCTCGAGAAGAACCTCGGCTACGAGCGACCTCGAGAAGAACCTCGACTATGGGTGACCTCGAGAGGAACCTCATCTATGGGCGACCTTAAGAAGGGCCTCGCCTCTTGCCCCTATGGTTGCTTTTTGTATATCCTCGTTAATGTCCTCCTTGGTCAATGGTCAACCTTGTTGTCGAGAACCTAAAACTAGGTTGGGCCAACCCTCGGCGAATACGAGTTGTACACAATCTCCACTTTTTGCGAGCTCGGAAAGAATCGTCCAATCCATATTCAGTGAGTTGTATGGGTCGAACTGACTCTCATGTGAGGTCTCTGGTGACTTTGGTCGCTAATTTCCCTATCAATAAATATGATACGGGGTACACACCAGTTTTACCTTGATTTCTAGTTGGTGATATGGACCTCCAGTCGGAGATAGCTACGCAAGTCGTTAGGTTTACTTCTTTTCTCTGGGACCGCTCTTCTCATAAGGAGAAGAAGCGCGAGAAGAAACAATAGAGGCGGGAAAGCAGAAAGCAGAAGAGGACTTTGTCAAGGCGTAGATCCCTATGACTTCGGGTCTTATGATGACCTTTCTATCGAGGATTACCTCGTCTCCTCCTCCTTAGTTAGTAATATTGCAATCACCTCGCCATGCAGACGCCTTTCCACGACCTATAGTTTCCAAACCATTTGTTTCTTATGATTTTAACTACTCATGGCAAATCATGTTCTTGTCGAGACCACTGAAGTCCCGCGAGACCTCGCCCCAGAATCTTCCTCGTGGATCCCTTTGTCAGGGCCCTTCGACAATCCATAGAGAACCCAGATCCATTGCTCAGCATGCTGCTTGCAACGATTTCGACCCCAGCGGACACACTTCCCGCTGAGCTGGTGTCTCCAGAGCAGGTGGCATTGCCCCGCCCCCTCCAGGTTTTCCTCCCAAAGGGGCGGTTCAAATCGCCGCACCTGAAATACCTCATCCTATGCGAGCTCCTCCGCACACTTCAATGAAGCGGCTTCATCTGGCGAGCCCCTCCGTAAGTCGCCTTCTCGCGGAAAGGCGCCTCTATTACCGCCTACCGATCTCGGGGCGGCGCAGCCCAGCAGGTTGCACATGCAATCTCCTTCGCGAGATCACTCTCGCCACCATCATCGTTCAATGCCTCTCCTCCACTCACCTCACCAGGAAGCAAGGCCATCTGACCCTCGGCCAGGTAGGCGACCTCGTTTTCGAAGGAATTTTTTCCTAAACTTATTGTCTTTTGCAGATTGTGCACCCTCTCCAGGCGGTGCGTTTATTGATGTCATAGGTGCCTCTCCTAGCGAGTTTCAGACTCGCCTAGCTTCTGCCTACCTCACCCTTGAATCAAAGGTGGATCGGCACGCAGCATGCAATCCAAATTGGTGCCTCGCCTCGCTAGAAGTTTGAGTGGCGAAGATGGAGGAGTTCGAGTACCGTCTTTCAAGGGCCGAGGTGAAGTACTTCGCCATTGATCTAAAAAGGTGTGTCGTCGAATTGGAGCATCGACAAACAGGCAGTAGGACGACCTTCATGGCCTTCGTGTATGTATGGGCTCCATTGACACATTATCGCAGATGAGGGAGAACATTCGCCGAGGCGAGGAGCACTTGGTGAGAGTCAATGAAGAGTTTAGGATGGCTAGGGAGCTGGGCTGGCAAGGTCGCCACGCCCAGATCCCGCACTGTCGCATCCCTCTTCCCATGATCTGAAGCATTTTTCTTCCCTTTTCTTTTTTTATGTTACATTTGTGTGATTTTGTTGTAACATATATAATATGATTGGTTGTACGATCAGCTCGCTTATGGGTTGATTAATATTTATCCTGTGATGATGTTTCTTTAATCAGCTCGCAACTGGGTGAACTTATTTTGCAACGGTTTTTAATGTTTTGTACTCTCTTAGTTAGGCTAAGCTCGGATGAATTTGTCATTTAAATTTAGCGAAATTCCAGTGAACTAATTCTCCAAACTCCTCACTTGGCGAGTTGACGAGGTCTCACTAACCCATCTGCAGCTCGTGCGGTCCGAGCGTCGTTCCGCTATCGTTCAACTCACACTGTCTAACTGTCGTTTAGCTCAGAATGGTCGACATCAACGGCCTTTGTCTATAAATAAAGGCCCCGGAGCCGAAATAAATGTGCTTTCTCCAGAGTTCCTTTTTGAGCAAGTTAGTTCGTGCGAGACACACTTTTAGTCATGTCTGTTGTAAGCGAGCACGAGTCAGGGCGGTTGAATTGTGCAAGAAAATTCACTGACCATGCTTTTAAGGAGTCCAAGACGTCGATTGATGACCTTGCAAACTTCAGATCGCGCTTCTTCCCCCGGGGTACTCGGTTAGGCAAGCTAACCAGGGCGAGCATATCAATACATTTCTTGAAGGCGAGCTCGCCTTTTCGCCGGCCCACTTCGAGATGATCCCGCAACTTCCACTCTTGACGGAGTTTCAGCAAATACTTTGAAGCTTTCAAGAAGAGAGAGTTCGACGTTGTCCGCTCCCGCCAGTGGGTCGATGCAGTTCGATTCATCAAATTGGGCGAAGGATAGTCTAGGCGAGCTTTTTGGCTACTCGCCCTTATTACCGAAGTGATTATCTTAACTAGAACGTACGTTTGTTGTGCATGTATTTGAACTGTACCCATCATCATTCTTCCCCTGATCGCTGATACGACCCCAACTATAGCAGGAGGGTCCCTTCCTAGTTGTCCTGCCAAGGTCATTGACCTCGGCGAGCGGGCGGACAAGCTCCCTTCAAAGCCACCTCTTCACATCGGCCTGAATGGCCACCACCATGGAAACGACGACGAAAGGTGATTGTGCACCGTCAACTATCCACCTCCAACGAGGGTGACGCCTTCAAGGACCCCGTAATGCATTTCAATTATGGCATTGGGTCTGGCAGTTCTGATATCTTAGGCAATCCACTCCTCACCTGAGATGTCGAGGAGAATAGAGTTCACCGTACCTCGCACCTACCATCCTGGATTGAGGATGGTGAGCCAAACAACGATGCTTTTAATGTCATGTTTGGTTTGTATGGGAAATAAGATGTTGACGTGTTGGCATGCCCTCGCCGACCAAAGCGCTCGATCTCTTCTTCGGAGTACCGAGCTTTGCCACCAAACTGCTCAGAACTACCTTGAAGCCTTGAGGAAGGCCGACGAGCTGGAAATGGCCCTCCAGGCCTCCAAGACTAAGCTCGCAAAGGATGAAGTCGAACAGCAGAGGCCGAAGCGTCATTGAAGAAGGAGAAATTGTCGAGACCACGGTAATATGGGATCCAATTACCTTCGTCTTGATCGTTCTTAAGAACTTTTACATGACCGCTTCACGTTTTATCTTGTAAGAGATCGAGCTCCTGGCAGCGGCGCATCTCTCCATATTGGAGAAGGCCTTAGCGGACTACTAAGTCGTGCTGGACAAAGCCCGAGTTCGCGTTGCCAAGCTGGAGACTCAACCTGTTGTAGCGTCCACTCCTGCAGAGACCTCTTCTCGGCTGAGGTCCTTGACACGTAAAACGACCTCTGAGCTGTAGGCCATGCGTCGACAGGCTGCATGGCAGAGTGGCGCGCTGATTCTGGTGTGACTTAAGGAGGCAGGTGGTCTGACTGAGGTTGAGCTACAGAACGAAGTTGACTCTCTCCCGCCCGAGCTTGTTGTCGTTGAACTGGCCATGTCCTCCAGCTCCAACAGCAACTCCAACTACTCCTCGAGTGAGGGCGACTCGGGAAGTAGCGGCTTTACACGCAAGGTCTCCAGCGACTCCAAAGAGAAGTCATTAATCTCCATTTGAAGACTCCTTTCTTTTTTGAACGTTTAAAAGAAAATCATAGATACATGCAAAATTTGCCTTTTAGTAATCTTTTTTAAAGGAAAAAATAAAAGACTATTTTGGGTAAGTGGATCGTTTCAAAACTCGAGTGACTAGAACTCTCCTGGTCTCAAAGGATCTCGCGAAGCGAGAGCTCGCTAGGTTCAAAGGACCTCGCGCCCTGAGATCTTGCTAGGTTCATAGGATCGCATGAAGCGAGAGCTCACTAGGCTCATAGGACCTCACGCGTTGAGAGCTCGCTAGGCTCATAGGATCGCATAAAGAGAGAGCTCTCTAGGTTTATAACTCAACATGTTTTTAGAATGCAAAAAACCTTCTTTGTCGTATGGATAAGTTCCTGCTTTTTTGAAAGCAGTTGTGGAGGTAAAGGCACTTGAGGGGTCTATCGACCAGCTTGCAAGAGGGAGCTGATCTCAGATGTTAATGTAAAGGCTTGGACTTAAAAGGACACACATAGAGACCCGAGGAATTGTCTCGTCACCTTTTTTAACTACGCTTACGGGAGGGAAAGGCACTCGAGGGATCTGTCGACCAGCTTGCAAGATCTGTAATTATGGCCCCATACTCAGCTTGGTTGTTCGTGATGGGAAAGAAGATCTCTATTGCTTGCATAATCCTCGTTTCGTGTGGGCTCACAAAGGCAATGTCCATACTGAGGGAATTCCTTCCCGATGCTCCATCAACACACATCTTCTATGGTATATATTATGAAGGGCTTGCTCCCTCCTCGGCCTCTGTGGAGAAATCTACCAGGAAGTCAGCTACTGCTTACACCTGTATGGCCATCCGACGTAAGAAGGAGATGTCGAACTCGCTAAGCTTTATCGACCACTTGGCTAGCCGACCCGAATGCTTCACCCCTTCCATGATGCTATACATGGGATGATCAATCACTATCCTGATGGTATGTGTTTGAAATTATGGCCTGAGCTTTCGAACTGAGATGATCAACGCAAAATCCAGCTTCTCCAAGATTGAATAACGTAGCTAAGCCTTTCACAAGACGGTTATGGGTCTACTCAGAGGTTGTCGGAGGAGTGGTCGGAGGTGAAGATGCTAGTGGCGGAGATACTATGGATCCATGACCGCGGCTGCCTAGGCGGGGTGTGCTCGAGTGAGAGCTTCCAAAATTTCTTTTAGGGTTTAGGAAAAAGACTTTCTTCATTCATAATCCCTAACACAAGACTCCATGGGTTTATATAAGACCTCCAATGACATGAGTGTAAATAACCTGAAAACATAACAAACTCGATGTGATTAATAAAACGAAAAGGATCGAATAATGCATTTGATTTGATACAATAACTTGACTCAATGATAATAATAAAACCATATAACTAACGTATAGGATCCATAACATCTCAATTGTCCTCGAAATCGAGTTTGCACTTAAGCTTGAACTTCACGTGGATAATTGATTTAGCTGGCATCTTGATCTCTCGCCAGAATAGCGCCTGATACTGTGTCGCGCCGGCGGTGGCTGCGGCAAAGAGCGGCGGGGCCATCAGAACAAGCAACGAATGAAATGTGTCTGGTGGGACTGTCGAAGTGGCAGTGAGCAGTAGCAACAAAGAGGTCGGAGGAACAATGGTCGGCAGCAGGAATGGATCCGACAGAGTGGTGGTGAGCAGCAGTGGCAAGGCTGCCGACCGAAAGATGGTCGACAATAGGAACGAGTCCGTCGGGGTGGCGGAGCGGGGGCCGTTGGAGCAAGGGTCGGCAAAGGCAGAGGGACGGCGGCCACAGTGACTGATGAAGGTGGCCCATGGTGGGGCAGCACCACTACGGGAGGTGATGACAGAGTGACAATCGTTGCGGAGAGCGGTGGGATGTCAACGCTCGACAAAGATGGAGACTACGCGAGGAGAGGTGACGGCGGCGACGGCGAAGGTGGAAGATTCTGAGGAAAGGCGACTATAAAATCCTCAGCTTGTGTAGGAGTACAGTCACATCGTCCTGACGACGTCCGTCGGCGTCTCGAAGACGTGCATCAATGAAGTTCATCATTTTCCATAACCACAGAGAACGACCTTATCCGCAGCACTAAGTTTCATGATGCAATATGTAATTAATTAATTTAAAAGTTAATTAAGTAATTAAATAAGTTGTGTTGACTGTTGGCATGAGGAGACAAGACCCGACAAGGGGCTAGGGGGCTCGAGGACAGCGGCTCGCTGGGATTAGAGGTGTGGGCTACTTAGGGAAGTGATGTAGAGACAGGCGGATCAAGAAGAAATGTTGGGATGGGCTCGAGAAGAATGGCGCACGCGTCGAGCTTGAAGAAGAAGGGTTGGTGTCGAACTTGTGAGGGATACGATGGAAGCACGTGGTTCCAGTCCTGTTGTCGACGATAGATTGCAGGCGAGAATGCCGATCGACTAGACGGAGAGGCCAGCGAGGAAGATTGCATCCACAGAGGGTGTCGTCGACAAAAGGATGACGTCGACTGGAGGGAAAAGTTTTGTTTCCACCAGGTGTTCGACGATTTGACGACGTCGTGGAATGTAGTTTGGCGATAAGCAGCTGCATTGACGATGACGAACATACGCTGATGAATGGAGCGTTGTTAGGGATGGGGGGGTTGTTGTGATAGTCGATTGGCTTGATGCTGGAGAGAGTAGATGTAGCGGAAAATTGCGAAAGAGGCGCGGAGGAAGGATGTTTGGTCGGAAGGGGGAGTAAAGTCCCTCTGATACCAATTTGTTATGGGCATACTCAGAGGATGTCGTAGGCATGGCCGAAGGTGCGGATGATAGTGGCAGATATATTATGGGGCCTTGACTGGGCTGCGTAAGCTGGCATTGCTCGAGAGAGCTTCCAAAATCTCTTTCAAGGTTCAAGAAAAAGAATTTATTCATCATAATCCCTAGCACAAGACTCCATGGGTTTATATAAGACCCCCAAAGGCATGGGTGTAAATAACCAGAAAACATAAAACACAACGGACTCGGCGCAATTAATAAAATGAAACGACTCGATTAATACATTTGACTCGATACAATAACTTGACTCAATAATAATAATAAAACAAGATAACAGACGTTAGGATCCGTAACAAAGACCTTGCTCACGTAGTAGATCGGGAGTTGCCTTTTCCCTTCTTCCCGGACAAGCACCGAGCTCACGGATTCTGATCTTACCCCAGAGTGGAGGACAAGCTCTTCTTCTTCTCGAGGTCTTTGCAGCAACGATGCCTGCCTCAACTGGCGCTTTAGGCTTTGGAAAACTTCTTCACACTCTGTCGTTCATTCAAACTTTTAACATTTCTCCTCGGTATTGGATATGAACCTGCTAAAGCCGGCCAATCTGTCGGTCAAGCGTTACACCTCTTTGGTATCTCTTGGCGCCACCATCTCCATGATGACCCTCACCTTGTCAGGGTTGGGCTCTGCTTTTACTGGAGTTAGAAGATGTCCCAATAGCTTTCCCTTCCCGGCTTAAAAAATACATTTTGCCGGGTTGAGACTCATTTTGAACTTTCGCAACATTGTGAAGGCCTCGATTAGGTCCTTGAGAGGCTCCTGGATGATTTTGCTCTTCACCATGAAGTCATCCACATAAATCTCCAAGTTCCGTCCATTCTGATCTTTGAAGACGCGGTTCATCATCCTCTGGTAAGTTGCTCCCGCATTTTTGAGCCTAAAGGGCATAATCATGTAGTTGTAGCATCTAAAATTTGTGATGAAGGAAACATCACGACAATCAGAAGGATGCATCTGAATCTGATGGTATCCTGAAAAAACATCAAGAAAGCTCATTATAGGAAAACCAACGACTGAATCAACTAGCGAATACCTTCTCATTACCCAACATATTCTTCTCATAAAAAGTGATCTCTGCCACTGGGGGAGGCACTAAGGAGGTCGAACCGACGATAGATGACATGGAGACTTCCCTTTCAAGAGGCCTCTGCTCTGATTCCTCCATGGATGACGTCGATCCCTTCACACATCCCGATATCCACCCGGTCTTCCACCTTCCCCGGACCAGTGTTGGAACCTATTCCCCTACAATAGGAGCTCATCGTTGGTGATCCTCCTGCTCTCCTCCTTGGGCCCTTCCTTCTCTGACTCTCCTTCTCGCTTCCAAGAACTCTGAGCATGTTGCAGTTGCATGCCCCTCTACTTAATGCAAATCATAGTAAGGAAGAACATTCCTACGTTAACGCATTTGATGTTGGTTCCTTCCCTAGTTTCGGTACTCTTGACAGGTTATTTCCATAGCTTTTGGGGGAGGAAATAGATTCTGCCTCCCACCTCGCGGCAGTGTTTCGGAAGGGTTGAAACAAGCTTGTCGCTCGGGAGAGAAATGTCTTCCTAGTCCCATTGGACGAGGTATTTATGCAGGTCTCCACGGCGGCCTGTTCATCGAGACCTGAAACCTCATGTCAGGTCCTCGAGGCTCTGAAGACATGACTAGCCTTCTAACCTCTTGCCATCTCTGCTCCTCCTGCCTTCTTTGCTCTGTCCTTTGTCTCCCTTTCAGAACATTGATCTCCTCAACCCTGGTCAACCTCGTGAGCAAGGCCAGAAGATATTGTTTGTAGCTTCTCCTTCAATGAATCGACCCGTTCGGTCGATCAAATCCTTGAAGGACACTGGCGGGTATCGACTCACCTCCATCTTGAACAAGTCCTCCAGCAGGTCAATAGTCAATGTAAGTTGCAAAGTAAAACTGTCAACCACTTGGATACTTGGGACTTCCTCCTAAAAACGGTCGATGTACCTCCACAGCGTCTCCTAGGATCCCTGCTTAAGAAGGAAAAGAGTTTTAGGCCTCTTTTTCCTCTTCTTAGGCATTGTGAAGCACATTATACGCTTTCGAGGCAACTTCTCAAAGCAGTAGATAGAACTCTCCGACAGCTAGTGGAATCAGTCCATCATCTTCCCTTTGAAGGAGATTGCAAAGAACCTGCACTTAAAAGCATCGATCATGGTCTGAATGGACATCACTTCTTCAAACCATCGCAAGTGTTGTCAGGGGTCATCCTTCCCTGTATAGTAACTCAGGGCAAGTTTCATGAACCCCTCGGGGACTGGGGCAGATAGGACTTGATCACATAACAAGCTCGTCGGTTCAAGATGGTGAGCTGGAGGGTTGTGATCCTGCTCAAATTTGGGGGCTGCGAACACCTTGCGAGCTCGTTGGAGGCTCGAGCTCACGGATGTGAATTTCGTGTGAGCTCGTTGGGGGAACTTGCGGCTGTTGAAGTCGTTCGAGCTCTTCTATAACGATCCCCTTGTTGTGTCGCTGAGACGGCTCTGGTTCTTCTGAGGGCGTGACGTTTCGAGGCGAGGTCACTGCCACCTTGGCGTGAAGCGAGAGCAGAGCTCGCAAAGTATCGTCCATTATCCTGGAAGTCCACGAAGTCAGCTCACGTGACAAACTCGTTATCTACTCACAAGTTGTTGGTGTTGGTCTCCTGCTCGCCATCGTGATTCATGACATTTTCTCACAAGAATTTCTTCATCTGGATACGGTCCACGCTCACCGCAACAAAAACTAGAGCCAAGAAACCAACTCACGAAGTTCAGACCTAAAAGGGTAAACTCAAGTTACTGACCCTGCGGTCTAACCCCACGGATTTGATGGAAAGAGAGATGGTTCTCGAGGACTTAAAAGTTGAACTACCTATGCACAGGACCCGCGAGCTGCAGTGAAAATGTCCTATTACACACCCAAAATATATAGGAACTTCCCCTCCTAAGACAAGACTGCACTAGGCACAAGGACATCGCCAGCTTGGCATATGGGGAACTATGGGGGGGGGGGATCAACGGGTGTCTTTCCTGTGAGCTTTGGGGTGTTATTTATAAGCAATTCAGATGGGGGGGGGGGGTAGCCTGCGAATAGCCGCCCCCGCAAAACACTGGATCTGTCATGTTGCGGACTTTGGCGAGTTGGTTGAGATTGCTTGGAGCGACTCGGAAACTCTATATTGATGATGCGAACTTTTTAGCGAGTTGCCCGAGGGACCTCACTAATGTGCGACCTCAAGAGGGACCATGCCTACGGGAAACCTCGAGAGGATCCTCGACAACGGGTGACCTCGGGAGGACTCTAGGCTACGGGCGACCTTGAGAGGAACCTCAACTACGGGTGACTTCGAGAGGAACCTCGGCTACGGGCGACCTCAAGGAACCTCGTCGATGGGCCACCTCAAGAGGGGTCTCGCATGTGGGCGACCTTGAGAGACTGTTTATCTTGTCCCTTGGCAGATTTTTGTATATCGTGGTCGATATCCTCCTTGGACAATGGTCAACCTTCTTGTTGTCAAGCGCTTATAACAAGGCTAGGCCTCCTCACGGCGAATACGGGTTGTACAATCATTTTAATGATGTTGACTAGAGTTGTTCGCAAACCAAATAATTTGTGAATAATTCGAGAATTGATTCGTGGAGATTCAATTAAGATTCACCTTTTCGAATTGTAATCCAAATTCGAATCTGAATCCAAATTCGAATTTGAATGGTAAAAGAATATCCAAATAGTGTAATTTCCATTGGCAAGATTTGCGAATAATAACAATATCTATATTATATATAAATATGATCCTAGTCGTCTGGTCACAGTCGATTTGGTCCTTCATTTGAAGCAAATTCGAATGCGAATTTAAGCCAAAATAAAAATTCAGATTCAAGCTTTCGGAACGATTCTGAATTCAAAAATTTGAATGAATTTGAATCTGAATATCTTCATTTTATGTTAAATTTATATTTGATTGAAGAAATATTTGATTCGATTTAGTTCGTGAGCACCCCTGATGTTGACTATCAGAGGCGGCTATAAAAGGGACTTTGAAACCTTATGCAAAAACTATATATCATTTGCTAAATTTTGCAAATGGTCAGCATACAATTCAAAGACAAAAAGAAATATTCAATCATGCGAACGCAGTTGAATATACGCATTAATAATTATTAATTTTTACGTTTCCTTTCCGTCATCGCTCCTATGTAATCCACGTGATATGTCACGTGTTGTGAACTTATATATGTATGTTATTGCCCGATTTTAGGGCATTCTAATCCCAAATACATCTTTTCACTTGGTATCAGAGGGAAAAGACCGATCCCGCTCCACCGCTTCCGATCGATCCCGCTTCTGCAACCCTTGCTTCCGACCGATCTTGTTGCGCAGGCGGGTGACGTAGCCAATCCCGCACCGCTGGCTCCGTAACTGCCGCTCCCGCGCCCTCGATCTCGCCGATCCCGCAACACTGCCGATCCCGAACCGCTGGCGTAGCAGATCCCGCTCCCGCACCGTCGCTCCTCCGATCCCGATCGTGCACCGCCCGCTGGATCTGTAGCCTTCTGCTCCAGAAGCTCCAGTCGCCTCCAGTCCATACCGCTACAGCCGTTGCGACCGCCTCCGCGTCTCTCTTCTTCCGATCCAGCCGGTTGTTTTGTCCTCCATGGGGGCTGCCGGAGACACCGTGCTCACATCCTCCGGTGTTCCTTTCGGCATCAAGATCTAAGGGACACCCGTAGGATGTGCTTTTGTTTGCTGTGAGCTTTGCATTCTCCCCGATGGAGGATCAATTTGACATCTCCCCTAGTCCTCAATATGACACTCTTCCCGGTTCCTCTGGCGATCCTCTACGGAGTCATGGCCACTCTGGCTCGTTGAAGATTACTATTGTTGTTTTGGATGACACAAATTATCTGGAATGGTCCAGAGCGGCCCAACATGTTATTCGCAGTCACCAGTTATATGGACTCGTTGATGGTACCACCGTTAAGCCACCTCGTGCCGATCCCTCGTGGAGAAAATGGGATTCGGACAATTCGTTGGGTGTCTCGTGGTTACTGCATTCGATGTCCCCTCAGGTGTATCGCAGTTATATGTTGTTGGACTCTGCTTATGATATTTGGACAAGGGCTCGTGAAACTTACTCTCAGGCCGGCAGTTCGATGCAAGTGTATGAGCTCACTCGCCGTGTCCTGGAGCTGAAGCAAGGAAATATGACTGTCGTCGCCTACTATTCCGAGTTTGAGCGCCTCTATCAGGAGTTGGATTTCTTCAACACATTTACTGCGGCCTGTACTACTGATGTGGTAGCCCTTCAGAAGGATAAAGATCGATTCCGGGTTCATGTCTTCCTTATGGAGCTCAAGATGGAGTTTGATGTTGTTCGCTTTCATGTTCTCCATCGTGAGCCGCTTCCTTCTCTTCGGGAGGCCTTCGGCATGCTCCTCAGTGATGAGAATCGTCGTCGCACTCTTGTCCCCCCTACTGATCACTCTGCGCTTGCTGGGATGTCTCGCGGACCACCTCAGACTTGTAGTCATTGTGGGAAGAAGGGTCATACCAAAGACTCCTGCTTTCGTCTGCACACGCACCTGGCACCTGGTGGTCGTGGCTCTGGTTGTCGTGGTCTAGGTGGATATGGTGGTGGTGGACGTCACTTTGGTGATCGCTCTCAGTCTTCTGCGCACTCTACTGAGGTTCTGGAGGACGTCTCCCAGGGCCTGTCTGCTGCTGAATTAGAGGCATTCCGCCGTCTGTTGCGCTCCCACACAGATCTTGACGGGGGATCTTAATCTCTCAAAGGAAGTATACTCTTGATCTTCTGGAGGAGATTGGGATGCTTGGGTGTGCCCCCGTGGACACTCCAATTGAGGCTAATCATAAAATTGATTCAGATACTAGTGGGGAGAAAGTGGATGCATCAAAATACCAACGATTGGTTGGGAGACTCATATATGTGTCTCATACTCACCCTGATATTACGTATGTTGTGAGCATTCTAAGTAGATTTATGCACTCTCCTTCTATACGTCATCAACAAGCTGCCTTTAGGGCGTTGTGATACCTCGAGAAGACACCAGGGCGTGGGATTCTGTTCAAAACAAATCAACCTTTGGAGGTTGAAGTGTTTACAGATGATGATTGGGCTGGTAGTCAAGATGACAGAAAATCTATCACTGGGTATTGTTCATTTGTGGAAGGCAACTTTGTATCATGGAAGAGCAAGAAGCAAAATGTTGTAGCACGCTCGAGCACCGAAGCAGAATATAGGGCTATGGCACAAGGAGTTTGTGAGGGATTGTGGTTGAAGACTATTCTTCAAGACATTGGCTTCCAGGTAAACAAACTTGTTACTATCTACTGTGACAACAAGACAGCCATCAGTATTGCTCACAATCCAGTTCAACATGACAGAACCAAACATGTACAAGTTGACAGGCATTTCATCAAAGATCATCTCGACAAGGGAAATATCTGCACTCCATTCGTGAACTCATTTGACCAGCTTGCAGATGTTTTCACCAAGGGACTATGTAGTGACAACTTCAAGGACAACACTGACAAGTTGGGAATGATCAATATATATTCCTTTCCGTTTCCTTTCCGTCATCGCTCCTATGTAATGCACGTGATATGTCACGTGTTGTGAACTTATATATGTATGTTATTGCCCGATTCTAGGGCATTCTAATCCCAAATACATCTTTCCACTAACTCAACGTTATATAGTTTGGTAGAACGAATGTTGACGTATTCAAGAAAATGGTTCTATTCTTTGAGAGATGACAGTACATTTTTCAAAAAGTAACACAATATTGTGCTGGCTACAATGACACTACATAATTATATGTGTAGACATTTATCATGTGCAAACTTAGATTTTTATGTATGTGGTCATAATGAGACTTTGATTTACTCAAAGGCACATGATATTAGGATAGGGAAAAATCAAACAGAATATAATCACTGCAAATGACGAAAATGTTGGAGATTCAAGAACTTGTGTATATGGCATGGTTGCACTACGTGATTGCATTGATGATGATCTACATCAAGCTAACATACACTGAATGTGTTACAATTGTCTTAACCAAACTCTATTTTATATTCATTTTATTTAACAATTGCTTAATTATTTTAAAGCTTTGTTATTAAATTTAATTTAGGAGTATTTTTTGTAATTTAAATTTAAACAACCACCACACCAGTGTTTTACGAAAAAGACAATTATTTTGTTCTTTTGAATTAGACAACAAACAAAGTTTATAAAAGTAATTTTCTCAGTTTTGAAAATACAGTTTCTCACAGCTTCATTTGTTACTGGCTTCAATTTGTAGTATGCTTGATGTTTATGGTGTGCACTAAATTTTCTTGGTATAAGGATGTAGATATGAAGAAGGGGAGACTTGGTGCACCGGTTGAGGTGTTGCCGTGTAACCTTGAGGTCACCGGTTCAAGTCCTGGAAGCAGCCTCTTGTAAAAATGCATGATGAGGTTTGCCTGCATTTCATCTTTGTGGTGGGACCCTTCCCCAAACCCTCGTTGTGTGGGGATGCCTTTGTGCACCGGGCTGCCCTTTATGGATGTAGATATGATCCATCTGACCATATAGCGGTCTTTCACACCCAAAAACAAGTTATACTACTTAGCATCAAGAGACATTAGTATCTCATAAACAACTCTAATTTGCACCCAAAAAAGAAGCATTTGGTAATAAATCAGGGAAAAGATCTGCAATCTTCAAGACCTATGAATAGAATTCTCCCATGATTGCTTCGAAATCAAGCCTCTACATAGTGCTACAACATGAGATCATGAGAAATACATCAAGTAAAATGGCTACCCCGATAAATTCTTTCTAGAACCATGAAATTGAATCAAAAAGCTATTATAATAAGCATTTAGATTCCAGTCAAGATCACAGCGCTCAACTTTATCCCTCACCATCCCACCAAAAGGCATCAAAAAGGCACCAACGACCACAATTAAAGGGGAAAAGGGGGGAATTGTCGAAGGAGTTAACCAGCAAAAACTAACAAGCAGCAGAAATAAAACAAAAAACATAGGGCGGAGCAGAAGGCATACATCGCGGCGATGGAAGCGAGGAACTTAAGAAAGGTGGTGCCGAAACCGAGGCTGCTTCCCAGAAGTAACGCATCGCCGGCGAGCTTTCTGACCGCCACTCCGAGTTCCCGCATATCCGATTCGAGAAGCTCGTCATTCAACAGATCCACCTTCATTGCCAGGTATCCCATCTTCCCCATTTCGTCAAACCCTAGTTTTCCGACTCCAACAAGCTCAGCGTAGGAATAAAAAGAAGAAGAAGACGGGGGTTTGATTGATCTGTGGCTCTGAGAATGATTAGAAGGCGCTTCGGCAAATTCAACTTGCGGACGAGGGTGAATCCTATTATTGGGCACGTCAACGGTGACACCGAGTCGTCCGGCTTCTGGCGGGGAAGAAAGCGGCTCGCCGGGAAGAAATAGAGTCCACTCTCTTCTGGACAACGGAAAAATAAGGTTTTTTTTTGGCACTTGCCTCGTCTGAATTACAGATTTTTGATATTTTACATTTTAAGGAGTTATGGGTATTTAAATTCTTGGCATCATCCAAAATATTCAACAATTTAAAAATAGTCAAAATAAAATAATTTAGAATTCAAAATATCAAAATGAACATTTTGTGTGATGCACGGACCTAAATATCCCTAAAATTTTAACCTTTGGATGCAAAGTGTCAATTATCTATAATTTAGGATGCAAACTATCAATTTTAGAAATTCTGGAGGCAAAGTATCAATATAGGATATTTCGAGAATGCAAAGTGTCAAAAAAATGAAAATTAACATGCAATTTTTGCACTAAACATCTTTTAATTCGTAGTTTTTTGGGTGGCAATTGTTTTTGCAGCTTCAAATACATACTTGCAAATTCATTAGATATTTGCAGCTCCTAAAAATATTTTATAATTAATTTTTTTATATATATCTTCTTTTTCTTGCAAGATATTTGTCTTTTTTTTTAAATTTATTCTTTCTCCCTGCTACTACATGTGTTTTAATGGGACCGTTACATTAAAAAAGTGATTGATATTAGTACTACACTTTTGAATATTTGCATTACGTTTACTTCTAATTTTTTGCGTCTTTTAAAAATATTTTTTGTACATGTATTTTTAGGAAAACTATTCAACACGAAAGTTGTAGATCTCGACGAGATCTACAACTTTTGTTTTGAACATTTTTTCCTAAAAATGCATGTACAAGACGTACATTAGAAAATACGTTCAGATTTCGCACCTTTTAGAAATACGCCTTATACATGCATTTTTAGGAAAAGTGTTCAAAACGAAAGTTGTAGATCTCGTCAATATCTACAACTTTCGTGGTGAACACTTTTCCTAAAAATGAATATACAAAGAGTATTTTCAAAAAACGTGAAAAATCAGAAGTAAACGTAATGCAAATACAAAAAGTGTAATGCGGATATCAATCGTCATTAAAAATCTGATGTGGTGTTTTTCAATGTCTGTATTTCCTCACCAATCATTAATCAATTAGAAATAGCTGCATTTTATAATGCATGGAATCTCGTGATATTAATTATATTTATCACCTGTGGATTAAATAGAACACCCTAATGAGTAGTTAGATTTATTTTTTTTAACATGTAATTTTAGTGTTAATGAGGCTTAAAAATAGCATTTTGGATGAAATAGAAAACAGAGATGAATGTTTGAAGCCGGTGGGTGATACAATTGGTGAACGACGATGTGGTGGGTGATACAAATGATGAATTTGAGTCTGCATTGGTTGGCTGCAGTAAGCCAGTAACAACATAGGGAGTATGTAACAGCAGTTAGCCGCGTGGCAGGCCATCATTGTCTTACTTGCAATCGGGCTATATATATTGGTCTCCTCTGTAATAGTTGGAAGGAATGAAGGAAGGAGTATTGTAGTTGTGTTAAGATTTCACAAGAGGTCAAATTGATAGATCTGATATCAAGTAAAACTCTCAAATCTATCAAGGTGACACCTTGATCAAATGGGAAACAGACGACGCAGGAACACTTCAATCCAAGTTTAGTAAATCAGATGCAAGAACAGTAACAAGCAGGTCATGCATTAACAATCTTCTTTACAACAAAAGGTATACATGACGAGACATGATTTCGCCAAGCACAAACAGGAAAGCAGAAAACGACATAAAACAGAAGCAGGGCGGACAGAGACTGAGACCGTCGAGACCTCTGCCCTGTCGAACTGAACAGCGAATCCTGCCGAGACCGCGAGGTCGCGTGGACTACCTGTTATTCAAGCTGAAAGAGAGAAGTCTGTCAACTGCAAGACGTCTGACCGCTGAGGTCGCCTAGCCGCCAGTTACTGCGAACACATC
This sequence comes from Platanthera guangdongensis, assembly GCA_039583875.1. NCBI lineage: Eukaryota > Viridiplantae > Streptophyta > Magnoliopsida > Asparagales > Orchidaceae > Platanthera > Platanthera guangdongensis. The sequence continues at coordinate 142,082,360 of CM077160.1, read as the reverse complement.
GCTGCCGAACTGATGAACAGACCGCTCAGACCACCAAGACCGGCGGACAGGTTATTGAACTGGAATTGCTGAGGAGAGAAGACCGGCTGGCCGCAACTGCGATCTGCTGCAAACCGCTGATTGTAAACCGCAAGCTTCACTTATCCCTGGCCGCAGTCAACACCAAAGTCCTGGCTTCTCAGTGCTAGCCGCACAACTTGCAAACATCAAACCGGTTAACATTCTCAACCCGCGCAGACAGAAAAACCGAGGCCGCAGCAATTAACCCGCGCTCAACTTACTGTTCATTCAGTTACTGTTGGTGTGACGGGGGGTCCTATTTATAGGCGCGGAGAGAAGTGTGGTCATCGCTCTAGTGGATAGAGTCATCACCCCAACCCGCAGCTAGCACCAAGCAGTCCGCTCAGTCCGCAAGGACAAGGCCGGACACCAGGCAATCCGCCAGGCATCGAGGCAGAAAGCCAGTCCGCAACCAGGCGGACATCGAACCAGTCTGCACGCTGTGGCGGACACAGCACCAGCCCGCGCAGCCCGCAACACCAAGTCCACGACCTACATGCATAAACCGTCCAGTCAACTGCGGACTCTGTGATCAATCTGGACTTCTCACAGAACATGACAAGTCCAGCAATCAGTGCACCTCTGGCGCGAGCTCCGCGGACACAAACATCAATCTGCTTAGTCCGCCAGAACTGATCCAGTTCGCCTAACCACGAACTTCGCAGTTACCTCCAAACCGCACCACTGCAGATCAAGGGCACATGTCAATGCCAATCTCGCGAGCACCAAAAAAGTCTGCATATAGCGGACTCCAAACCAGTCCGCCCAAACCGCGGATAGCCAGCCTATCCGCACAACTACCTCCAAGGACAAACCACCAGACCGCAATATTCAGACCGCTCAGACCGCATTACCAGTCCGCCAGACTGTCCACCCAGACCGCGCGGTCTGCTCGATCAACCCTCCACTTTCACTTCAATAATTTCAACAAGTTGTTGTTAGTATAGGTGTAGGTTAGTAAAAGCTGCAGGAGGGCATCTCCTTCATCTTCGGCGCACGCCGACGATCTTGTTACGGCCTAGACCGTAGCAGAGTAGCGGCCCAATGCCGGTGACGGCGGTGAGGATTATTACTCTATGCGGAGTTCACTGTGGCTAAACCACAAACACATGGTATGCACCTTTCAGGTTGGCTGTTTTCAGTGCTAGAAATGTCTTTTAAGTAACTCCTCATCAAAGTCCCAATTAGGAACTCACCATCATTCCACACAGAGGCAGATTGATCTGATTGCACAATTCATGGAAGAGATAAAAGCAAGGGAACATATTAAACACCTCTTGGATAGGGACGAGGAACGGGTGCTGAAAGGAAATGACGGCTTGTTTCTGCAAGGACCCGGCGTCTCATCCCCTAGAAGATGGCGGCGTCGGCAGTTTCTTCTCCGGAGGTGAAGGCTCCGTTTGGGGGGACTTATTTTCACTGGTCAAATAGTTACGACCTCAAATCATAATTAAGGTCCAATTCATGCGATCGTAACCGCTTGACCGGTGAAAGTAAGTCCCCCCCCCCCCCCCCCCAAATGAAGCCTAAATCTGATGGCGTCGGAGGACAACGGAAGTGGAGGCAAAGCTGGAACCTCGAGCGGAAGGGTGGAAGACCTGATTGTCTTGGCGGATGCGAGGTTTGAAAGGGGCTGCATTTAGACTCCCTTTGGGGGGGGGGGACTTATTTTCACCGGTCAAGCAATTAAGTCCCCCCAAGTAGAGCCTTATTTTCACCGGTCAAACAGTTACGAAGGCATGATATTAAAGTTCGGCTCAGGTTCATGCGTTCGTAATCGCTTAACCTGTGAAAATAAGTCCCACCAAACGGAGCCTTATATTGTTTTTAGAGTAAGAAATGAAATGTTTTAAGAATTTTGGACCGCAAATATAAGCGCCCGGCCTTTTTTTTACAATGCTTAAATATTTAATTTTGACACATTACGTCTTCAAAATCTTTAATTTTGACATTTTGCATCCTAATAAGAGTGTTCAAATGATAAAATTAAGATCTTTTGAGAATGCAAAATGTCAAAATTATAAATTTAAGATGCGTCCAAAAACTTATTAACTGAAAGCTACTCAGTGTCAAAAATGTAGAAAAACATCAAAAATCACAAATAATTATTTTATAAATATAAAAGTCATAATGTTGATAGAAATGATGAAGGGAAGGCTTTCTCGGGATATGCATTATCATTGTTTACAAATTATTTATTTTTAAAAATAATTAATATTTGTCACTATTTAAATTTTAAACTATATTAAATACAAAATTTTATAATAATAATTATTATTATTGGCACGGCAGCAAAAACTCTCCCATTTCTCACCATTTTAACTTCTTCCTTTTGCCATAGCAATATTGTCATTTTCTATGGCCAAGTTGTGGCAAATAGGGAATTATGATTTTTATTTTTTAATCTAAAGTGGGCCGCCCTCATTAGGGCTCCTTTTGGAGGGATTTATTCTGACAATTGTTAAAATTACCGCAATTTTGGCTAATCGTATCGCATTTAGATATTTTAGGCCTCAAAATTTACAGCTCTCGAAATTTAACTACACTCTTCCATTCTCGCACCGCAACCCTAACTCCCGATTTTTCGTCCGCCGATTCGCACGCGACGACGCGCCGACCCTCCCAACGCCGACGACCGCTGCATTTTCACCGCCGACACCGGCAATCGACGCCTGCCCTGCTCCCGCCGCCGACCGTGGTAGTGGATCCTGGTAGCGTCAGCCCTGTTCTTCATTAAGTCGGCAACCGTTGGCTCTGGGTAGTGCCGAGCGCCTCTTCCCGCCGCCTGCTCGCCTCCGGCCTCATCTCCTGCAGGTACTAAGCTTAGTCTCCTACCACTCTCAATCTCTACATTCTGGATTTAGGTTTTGTTACAAAATTTTGTCTCTCCATACACAATCCCCTCTTTGTTCTTCCAATATTAAGAATCTTAGAGGAGATATGGTCGAGAAAAAGATTTTGAGTGAATCATTCGATCTTATACTAAAAGCAAACATAGACTCATGCCTACACCTGAGATCCCAGCAAAATAATATTTGACAAATAAGATGATAACAACAGAAATTAGGATAAGCGAGATTCTAAAATATTCATTATGATATCTCAAACTTAAATGACCATATCTGGGAAATTTGAGCTCTAAACCATAATCAACGAGTCATCGTGGATGCTAGCAGGATATCAGTATCACGATATTAGTTACCTACATGGGTGTAAGTTTCACCCACAGGAGTTCAACAAAAACCTGTGTCAGACCAATCTAAGAGAGTCAGCTAATCCATTCAGTATAACAAAAACTCGTATGCATTAATGGTTGGTCAGACTGGTTCCATACTTCCATGCACCTCTATAGTATTCTGAATTTTATTTTGCTAGTATACATATATGTTTCTCCAGCTAATCATGTATAACAAAAACCTGTATCAGATCAATCTAAGAGAGTCAGCTAATCCATTTGTGCAGTATATGAAGGGTACTAGTATGGATGTTTCTCTTGAAATTGCCCCTTATAAAGAGATCCCAAAAGTTAGTAAAGTGGATATGGGTTCTCATTTTGCAACGAATGAAGTGTTCCCTACAAGAGAGGCATTGATTGAGTGGGGACAAAAAATTGCAAGACATTTGGGTTTTGTTATCACTACTACACGTTCAGATAAGCTAGTTGGTCGGCTCACGCCCCATGTTCTATTAGGCTGTGATAGAGGTGGTCATCACAGTGACAATCAAAATAAGAAGAATTTTGTAAAGAAGGGCATTCAAAAATCGTCTAACAAAAGATATGGTTGTTCGTTTTCTATATCCGGGAAAAAGGAAGCACATGTAGATGAGTGGAAAATAACGGTTATTTGTGGTTTGCATAATCATGACCTTGTTCACTTAGAGGCGCACGCATATGTTGGGCGATTGGACAAGGAGGAAGCTAAAATAATAGATGATATGTATACTTCAGGAGTAAAACCAAGAAAAATTTTAGCCGCGGTTAAAAAAATAGTTCTACATACAAAATAGTCATAAGAACTATTTATAACGAACGAATACGGCTACACAAAAAGGAGTTGGCCGGAGGTACACCGATACAATTCATATATAAGTCTATCATGTTGGCGGGTTATGTCAGCTTCAATCGGGTTGTTGATAGTACCGACCGTCTGCAAAGTTTATTTTTTGCACATCCTGTCTCCATCAAATTGAGTAACATGTCTTCGACCATTTTTCAACTTGATTGCACTTACAAAACAAACCGATATCGCATGCCATTACTTTGTATAGTGGGTTTGACTTCAACATATCAGTCATTCTTCTCATGTTTTTGTTTCATGTCCGATGAAACCGAAAGTAGTTATACATTAGCACTTGAATGTTTCCAATCATTGTTTGAACCATCATCAACACTGGTTGTGCTTGTTACGGATAGAGAACTCGTCCTAATGAATGCTATCAAAGCTACATTTCCAAGTGCCAAAAATTTATTGTGTCAGATTCACATTAACAGGAACGTGTTGGCCAATTGTAAAATATATTTCAGCAAAGGTATAGAATTTGATCGCTTTATGCGTGGATGACAAAGTTTAATCGAGGCACCAACGGAAAATGCTTTCACTACGAAATTCAACACATTTTTGGCCGATTTTGCTTCCGATTACACAGATGTATTAAGTTATGTTACGTCTTCGTGGGTTGATCCATACAAGCAATATTTTGTTTCTGCATGGGTTGACAAATTTCTGCATTTGGGTAGTACAACTATAAACAGGGTGGAGAGTGGACATAGTATGTTGAAAAAATTCCTTGAAGTTAGTATTGGTAATCTGACCACCATATGAAAGACGTTTGATCAGATGATCAATATCCAACATATAGACATTAAAAGGTCCTTTGGACAGAGCTGCATACATGTAAATAAAGATTTTAGCGGATTTCTGTACACAGATTTACTTGGAAATTGTTCTTTAAAAGCACTTGAGTTCATTAAAGAGGAAGAGGAACTATTACTCAAAGGTTCTCAAATGTTGCATGCTGAAAACTGTGCACATAGAAAGAGATTTACCATGGGTTTGCCGTGCTCCTATGAGCTGTTACCGTACATATTGCAATCAAAACCTCTCCCTCTATGAGTGGTAAATGTACATTGGAAGTAACTGACATTGCAAGAAGGAGAGAAAAAAGAAAAAGAGGACATTGATATTAACAACGAAGTTGAAGCCATTCTTATTAAGTTTGCGGCCTCAAGTTTTCAAAAAAAAAGCAATGAAAAAAAAACTTCGAGAATTTGTTGATCCCTCATGTAGCAAAACAGTTGAGCCTTTGGTGCCGATTCGTCTAAAAGGGGGACCAAAAGGGAGTTATAAAAAAATTCAGGATGACACGAAATCCACAAAACACGATCCTTCCTATTTTGAGTATGTTCTTGCTATGGAAGGTTCACAATCCGAAGAAAAAAAGATGAAGAAAGTGGCTAAATTGAATGCTCGAAAGAGAGCAACATATCAACTAAGAACCTCTTCTCAAGACGGGAACCTAATTATGAGTTCTTTTGTTCGCGAACAATTGGAATCTCTATTCTCCGAACACATTATAGATGTCGTTGATGTGCAAGGAGATGGCCACTGTGGATTTCGGGCTATAAGTAAAGGCTTGAATTTGGGTAAGGATTGGATGCAAGTAAGGAAAAGTCTGCAATATGAAATTTTAAAGCATGCAAAATTATATGATGATGTGTACGACACCAGTAAACGATAAGAACTCATAGATTCTCTTGATTGCACAATTACACCAGCACAAGTTGAAAAATGGATGTCACTTCCTGATATGGGTTTGGTAATTGCATCATTCTATAATGTTGTCGTAGTCCAGCTATCACGTGATCAGTGTTTCACATTTCTTCCACTGAATTCAATTCCACCGACAGAGCCTAAACTTATTTCCATTGGATTCATAAATGAGAATCATTTCGTGGCGCTAACTCTGCGTGATAATTGTCAATTGTCACCATTATTCTCGCCATGGAAAAGGTTTCATGAGGAGATTGCACAAAAGTGGGAATCCGCATATATGTCACGCATAATTCTTCCACTGACGAGTACAAAGAATACTTCGGTTATCGACTTAGATGACTTTTAACAAGGGTTAGTAAAGCTTACTTTATGTTATTATTATTTTGAACTTTATAAAATTACTTTGTTAACTTTTAGGTTGATTTATATAGGAAGATGAAGTTCAAAAATTTTTGGAGAAAAGACTATGTTTTTGGGTATCAAATATTGTCTTTTGGGTAAGAATTTTTTTAAATAAAGTTTACTTTCTTAATATGCAACGTGTATGTTGATTTAAAATTTCTTCCCTTATTTTTTATAGGAGCATGAAGGCCACAAAGAATTGGACAACACATTTGATGAATTTTTGGATCAATTATTTTCTCTATTTAGTTTGAATTAATGTTGTGATTCAATGAAAACATATTTTTACCTATTTTAATTCATATGTCAAGTGCGGTGCGTTTACCTCATATGCGGTGCGGATAACAATGTACAGTGCTTTTAACAATATATGAAAAACTGCGGTGCGTTTAACAATGCGGTGTGATCAGCCAAAATTACGGTGCTTTTAACAATTGCCTTTATTTTTATCGGCTAAATGTTTACAATTGCATGAATTGGACCTAGATCTTATGTGAGTCTGGCCTTAAGTATAAATATTAGGTTATCGTGTGAATGTGAATACTATAACAATATATTAAGAAACCTTAGCAATTGTGGAATCTATAAAAGTGCTTAAACTATTTGTTCTTTTCTTGGGTCAAATTTATGGGAGTTGTAAAAGGGTCTATAGCATAAGCTCGTTGGTGAAATTGTGGTGATTATTGTTAAATTTTCTCAACGTGGTCAGCAAGATAGCCCAAACGCCAAATTAATATCTTCGGAACTACCCAGTTCGCACGTTGAACCAGTGGAAACCAAGTACTAGAGGTACAAAGGTAAATCCCAACAAACAATGGAAGCACAAGCAGGTCTATTATTCATTCACTTCTTTACAATGCGAGGCATACATAGCGAGACATGATTTCGCTAGTATCACAGCTGAAAACAGAAGCACCAAAAACAAGCCGTGCGGACAGCACCGGAGTCCGCCGAGACCGCGAGGTCGCCGAGGTCGCCGAGTCCGCTGAGCTCGCCCAAGCTATGCTGCAATCCGCCGAATAGACACGGAGTCCGCCGAAGCCGCGAGGCCGCGCGGACACACCGTTATTCGCCTCCTGCTGACTTTGAACTGAGGAACACCCCTACCCGCCTGAAGCCGGCGGACAGGTTATTGAAGCTGACAAAGATGTAACAGAACTGACAGGCCGTAGAGCGACCTCCTGCTGAGTCCGCAGAAACCGTACACTTCCAAGCACTTGACCGAAGTCACAGCCAAACTCCTGGCTCCTTGAAGCTACCCGCGCGACCTGCACACAGCAAACGTCAGCACTGAAACAATCCGCGCGGACTGACAAACACAGACCGCAGCTCCTTGCACACCCCAACTTACTGTTCACTCTAGTTATTTAGGTTATGCCAGGGGGGTCCTATTTATAGGCAAGGTGATGAGTGTGGTCACCGCCCAAGAGATAGCGTCACCACCCCAGCCCGCGCGATAGCAAAAACACCGTCCGCCGAGTCCGCATGGACTTAGCCGGATACCAAGGAAAACCGCCAGGAGCAAGACAAACATTGGCGAACCCTCTCCAGTCCGCCCAAGCGATGCGGACAAGGCATCAGCCCGCAAAGCTCCAACCACTGCAAGACAGCAACCCCCTTCAATGGCAGTCCGCACCAACCCGAGGCAGTCCGCAAGACTCACACCCCAATCCGCCACAAGTCCACGACCAAAGAAAGACAACAACAGTCCGCCCGATCACAGCGGACTTGGCGGATACCGCGGACACCATGGCCTTGGCACAAAGTGTGACCAAGTCCAAAACCATCAAGGGCCAATGCGAGTATGGCGGACACAAATTCTCGTCCGCCAAACACCCTAGCACAGACCGCCAAGAGTTCGCGAGCTCCTCGCACTTCTGTCCAACACAGCAGCCAACCCCGGACTCCAAACCCAGTCCGCCAATCGATCTCCACAGCAAATCGCCTGCTATGCCACCAGAGCTCGACAAGGCCTCAGCCAAGCTCTAAGCCCAGTCTGCAACAGCCCACACCGCAGACACTCCAGTCCGCAAGCTACCCGCGGACACGAGCCAAAACCGCCTATCAGCACAAGCTTGCACCCGCGGCCACTGAGCAATGCACCAGTCCGCAAGCCTCCATCCGCTCAGGCTGCTCCTTGGCAAAGCCAATCAGCAAACACCTTATCCGCAGAAATCAGGCCGCATAGTCCGCGGACTCCATGCAACAAGCCGCTCAGAAGACAGCCGGCTTTCCACTAGACCTTCCACCAGGCCGCACATCTCAGTCCGCCCAGTCCGCCTAGCTGTCCGCCCCAGGCCGCCCGGCCTGTCCCGTCACCCACTTCCACTTCACAAATTTCAACACTCCCCCTTGAAGTGGGAAGTGATGACCAAGCCCAACAAGCTGCACAAGCGTTCAAAAGGCCCCTTTGACAGTGGCTTCGTGAAGATGTCAGCAAGATTATCTTCACTCCGAACATGCCCGACCAGCAGAGACCCCTCCAACACCTTCTCCCTGATGAAGTGGTGATCAATCTCTATATGCTTGGTCCTGGCGTGACACACTGGATTATTAACCAATTTGAGAGCACTCTCATTGTCACCCCGGAGTAAAGTAGGCCCTTGCACTTCTTCATAAACATCCTCTATAAGCCTCCTCAACCAAACGGCTTCCCGAGCTGCCAAGGCCGAAGCCTTATACTCCGCCTCCGTGGTTGAAACCGACACCGAGTCCTGCTTCTTGCTACACCATGAGATGCTAGCTGAACCGCAAGTGAACACATAACCTGAAGTAGACCTTCGATCATCCGAATCACCGCCATAGTCAGCATCCGTGTACCCGAGCAACGCAACCTCCGCATCCCTTCTATAGAGGAGTCCCATGTCAGAAGAAGCCTTGACATACTTCAGAATTCTCTTTGCCGCCACTAGATGAGATTGCCTTGGTTCAGCCATATACCGACTTACTCGGCCAACATCATAAGCAATATCCGGCCTTGTAATTGTCAGATAAATCAAGCTCCCAACAAGAGCCCTGAACACCAAGGGATCATGAAGAACCCTTCCCTCATCTCGTCGAAGCTTTAGCCCAGATTCCAGTGGAGTAGAGCACTTCTTCCCTTCGCCCATGCCAAACCGCTTCACAATGCGATCAGCATACCCTTTCTGGCTAATGAGAACCCCGCACTCCTTCCTCTCCACTTCCAGACCAAGAAAGTGGTGCAACTCTCCCAAGTCTTTCATCTCGAAGCGTATAGCAAGCTCAGCCCTGAGCCTTGCTACTTCCCCCTCCGAGTTCCCCGTGATGATCATGTCATCCACATACAGCAGGACCAAGACTCGTAGCTCTCCCTTCTTCTTGACGAACAAGCTTGAATCCGAGTTAGAAGCAAGGTATCCACAGAATTGCAAGTACTCTGCAATCTTCCCATACCACGCTCTAGGAGCTTGCTTCAACCCATAGAGAGCCTTCCTGAGTTTGCAGACATAGTCCGGATGCTTCTCAGAGACAAAACCAAGCGGCTGATCCATGAAGATGTCCTTATCAATCTCTCCGTAAAGAAAGGCATTCTTCACATCGAGTTGCCACAACCTCCATTCCTTGCTAGCAGCCAAGGCGATCACCACTCTTACAGAAGTCATCTTCGCAACTGGACTGAATGTCTCCTCATAGTCTTCTCCATACTGCTGTGAGAATCCTCTAGCGACCAGGTGAGCCTTGAACCGATCAATGCTCCCATCAGCCTTCTTCTTCAACTTATACACCCACTTGCAAGTAACTGGAGTAACGCCATCAACCTTGGGCACAAGGTCCCAGGTTTCATTCTTCTTCAGAGCATCAATCTCTTCCTTCGTGACATCATCCCACTCCTTTACTCCAGTGGCCTCGTTGAAGTTTGCAGGCTCTCGCTCATCCAGAGGACCTGCAAAAAAGCAGGAGACAAAGCTCACTGCATTCCCATCACAGTACCGAGCCGGTGGCTTAACCACCCTCTTCGATCTCCGAAGAACCGACTCCTTGCTCACGGCTTCCGTTGCTTCTTCAGGCTCCACTCCTACCTGGGTCAAGCATTGAGCAGTGCTCCCCCTGCTTCCTGAGCCAGAAGGCTCAGCCTCGGAGTTCGAAGCAACAGGAGCTGCTGGTGAAACAGCAAGCTCCTCTTCCAAGCCTTCAGCAGCCTCCATCGGTGCTTCATCACCCTTGCTACTTCCAGTTAGCTCCACCGAGCCACCTCCATATGACGTCAGCTCGTCAAAGACAACGTCTCTTGACACCACGAACTTCTTCGTCACAGGGTCCATGCACTTCAATCCCTTCTTCCGCTCATCATAGCCAACAAAGACAAGTTTCCTTGCCTTCGCATCCAGCTTTGTCCGTGAAGCATCCGGGACATGCACGTAGCAAGTTGAACCGAACACCCTAAGGTGTCCCACACTCGGCTTCTCCTTCAGCAACAGCTCAATAGGAGTCTTCATGTTGATAGGGCTGAGTGGCATCCGGTTGATAACATAAGCAGCACAAGACATTCCCTCCGCCCAAAAGGACCTTGGGATATCTTTCGCATGAAGCCAGCATTTGCAGGTCTCCGTCAGATGACGGATCTTCCGCTCCGCTACCCCATTTTGTTGTGGAGTGTGAGCACAAGCAAGCTCTCGTTGGATCCCGTGCTTCCTGCAGAAGTTAGAAAACTCGGAGGAAACAAATTCACCCCCGTTATCAGTTCTAAGCTTCTTAATCTGCAAGTCAAGCCGGCCTTCTACCAACTCCTTGAACTCCACGAACCACCGGAAGGCTTCCGACTTCTCCTTTAAGAAGTACACCCAAGTATACCTTGAGTAGTCATCAACCAAGACAAGCATGTATTTGCTTCCACCAAGGATGGCAGTAACCGTTGGTCCCATCAGGTCGCCATGAATACACTCCAGTGGTTTCTTGCTCCTTGTTTGTGATTTATCAAACGGAAGGCGATGTGCCTTACCGTATTGACAACCCGCACAAACATGCCCATCACCAAAGGAGGACAACTTTGGCAACCCCCTCACCAAACTTCTACTCGCCATTGCCTTCAGCTTGTCCATGCCAACATGCCCCAGCCTCTCATGTCAGATATCAGCGCTATCATTGGCCCTCATTTTATCAACATAAGCACTGGTGGAAAGAACAAATAAGTTCTTCACCCTCCTCCCAACATGAGCAACATCAGCATTCACCGCTGATACGTTGCGAAGGAACCTCACGTCTGTTGGCCCAAACAGAACGTGATACCCAGCGTCCACCACATTGGTCACCGAGAAGAGGTTCTTCTTCATGCCCGACACGTGATACACACTCCTTAACGTGAGTGGCCCCTGATCACTACCCAATGACACGACCCCCTCTTTCTCTACTGCATAAACAGTATTATCAGCAGTGATAATAGCTTCATTACCTGAGTAAGCCTGCATGGAGGTGAACTTTGATTTGTCTCCGGTGAGGTGATGACCACACCCGGAGTCCACGATCCACTCGCTGTTGAAGTCCTCAGCAGACAAGGCCCGGACACAAGTGACCGTCATGAAAGCTCCGCCCCATTCTGCTTCTTCACTTCTCGAGCAAGCTTCCTCCTTTCCCGCAGCATGCCCAGGCTGCAGTTTGACCTTGCAGTCCCGCTTGAAGTGCCCTCGCTGATGACACCGGTAGCACTTCAGATTCTTCTTCCAGTCCTTAGGAGCATTGCTCCTCTCCGGTGGATATGAAGTTGAAGTCTCCTTCTCACCAGCGGCCTGCACCTTCTTCTTCTTCTTCCCTTCCCATCCTTTCTTCTTTCCTGAGAAGAGAGCTTCGCTGCCTTCCTGATTCAGGTTCACTCCAGCCATCTGCCTTGCTAAGCTCTCCTGCGAGGCAAGCAGATTCTCCAGCTCCAGCAACGACGGCTGAGTAGCCCACCCTTGAACAGATGTGACAAAGGCCACATACTCCTTCCGCAAGCCGCGGATAATGTGCCTTTTCATCTTTGCCTCAGAGATAGGCTCATCAGGATCCAGTGCCGACAGCTCAGCACACAAGCTCTTCATCTTTAAGAAGTACTTGGAGATGGAAAGGTCTCCCTAAGTTGCCCTGGCCAACTCATTCTCCAGGAACTGAAGCCGCGCCACATTCTTCCTATTGAATAACTCATCAATGGTTGTCCAAATATCAGCAGCCGACTCACAGCCAATGATGTGATCAAACAGTTCCGGAGAAACGGCTCTCTTCAGAATGAACTCTGTCTTAGCATTTGTTCTTCTCCAGAGCCTAACCTGCTCAGCAGTACCGAAAGCAACAGTGACTTCCTGTCTGTCGTCACCACCGATGACTTCCCACAGCTCCTCGCCAAGAAGATAACTCTTCATGCACGACTTCCACTTCTTGAAGTTAGTCGGCGTTAAGAGTTCAATGCACAGACCTCTTGCAAAGCTCCCTTCCATTGCAACACCTGTTGGCAACCTTTCAGCAGCTCCGATCAACAACACAGGTTGATCACCACTCAATCACTGAGTAACAACACTGGCTGACTCCCGCTCACGCAACTGAACCTCAGAAACCTCGCTTTGATACCATGTTAAATTTTCTCAACGTGGTCAGCAAGATAGCCCAAACGCCAAATTAATATCTTCGGAACTACCTAGTTCGCACGTTGAACCAGCGGAAACCAAGGACTAGAGGTACAAAGGTAAATCCCAACAAACAATGGAAGCACAAGCAGGTCTATTAATCATTCACTTCTTTACAATGCGAGGCATACATAGCGAGACATGATTTCGCTAGTATCACAGCTGAAAACAGAAGCACCAAAAACAAGCCGGGCGGACAGCACCGGAGTCCGCCGAGACCGCGAGGTCGCCAAGTCCGCTGAGCTCGCCCAAGCTATGCTGCAATCCGCCGAATAGACACAGAGTCGCCGAAGCCGCGAGGCCGCGCGGACACACCGTTATTCGCCTCCTGCTGACTTTGAACTGAGGAACACCCCTACCCGCCTGAAGCCGGCGGACAGGTTATTGAAGCTGGCAAAGATGTAACAGAACTGACAGGCCGCAGAGCGACCTCCTGCTGAGTCCGCAGAAACCGCACACTTCCAAGCACTTGACCGAAGTCACAGCCAAACTCCTGGCTCCTTGAAGCTACCCGCGCGACCTGCACACAACAAACGTCAGCACTGAAACAATCCGCGCAGACTGACAAACACAGACCGCAGCTCCTTGCACACCCCAACTTACTGTTCACTCTAGTTATTTAGGTTATGCCAGGGGGGGTCCTATTTATAGGCAAGGTGAGGAGTGTGGTCACCGCCCAAGAGATAGCGTCACCACCCCAGCCCGCGCGATAGCAAAAACACCGTCCGCCGAGTCCGCATGGACTTAGCCGGATACCAAGGAAAACTGCCAGGAGCAAGGCAAACATTGGCGAACCCTCTCCAGTCCGCCCAAGCGATGCGGGCAAGGCATCAGCCCGCAAAGCTCCAACCACTGCAAGACAGCAACCCCCTTCAATGGCAGTCCGCACCAACCCGAGGCAGTCCGCAAGACTCACACCCCAATCCGCCACAAGTCCACGACCAAAGGAAGACAACAACAGTCCGCCCGGTCACAGCGGACTTGGCGGATATCGCGGACACCATGGCCTTGGCACAAAGTGTGACCAAGTCCAAAACCAGCAAGGGCCAATGCGAGCATGGCGGACCCAAATTCTCGTCCGCCAAACACCCTAGCACAGACCGCCAAGAGTCCGCGAGCTCCTCGCACTTCTGTCCAACGCAGCAGCCAACCCCGGACTCCAAACCCAGTCCGCCAATCGATCTCCACAGCAAATCGCCTGTTGTGCCACCAGAGCTCGACAAGGCCTCAGCCAAGCTCTAAGCCCAGTCCTCAACAGCCCACACCGCGGACACTCCAGTCCGCAAGCTACCCGCGGACACGAGCCAAAACCGCCTATTAGCACAAGCTTGCACCCGCGGCCACTGAGCAATGCACCAGTCCGCAAGCCTCCATCCGCTCAGGCCGCTCCTTGGCAAAGCCAATCAACAAACACCCTATCCGCAGAAATCATGCTGCATAGTCCGCGGACTCCATGCAACAAGCCGCTCAGAAGACAGCCGGCTTTCCACTAGACCTTCCACCAGGCCGCACATCTCAGTCCGCCCAGTCCGCCTAGCTGTCCGCCCCAGGCCGCCCGGCCTGTCCCGTCACCCACTTCCACTTCACAAATTTCAACAATTATTGTCTAATATCTAATAATTTTTGTACACATTATTCGTAACCGATAATGTGTGCATTTAGGAGGGTAAACAAAAGCGGAAATCACAACTACTTGCACATTCAAAAAGACTTTAGGAGTCGTCATAGTCTATTGTTATAGAAGATTGCTATAGTGCTTTCATTTGAAATGAGCTTTGTTTGCAAGAAAAATTGCTTTATGCACTATCTATGTTGAAAATTTGAGGACATCAGCGTATTTAGCAGTCGAGTTGTAGCAATAGATGTGTTTTTTTTTTACGGTGAGAGACAATAAAATATGTATTCAAATATCTCCCTCAAACTGGTAGCAATTATATCTATCACAATGTCTTTTTTCATTGAAGAGTTCAACTTCAACTAAAGAGAAGTTAATCTTATAGTGCTATCTTAGTTCAGAAAGCAGAGAAGATGCGAGAGCAGAGGAGCTTACAGAAGAGTCATCCTTCAACAAAGATAAATCGGTTTGAGGAGATTCGATAAAGACGAAGGTGTGTGAAGAAATTACGGTGACTGGAACAACAAATCTACTTGAATACCAATGAAGAATATAACTTCTTCTTTCATTGATCTCCTTTATAGAACAATATACATCAAAATTATATGATAACTGTTATTCGAAAATCATAAATTTCTATCTGCAGACCAATTTTTTTTATTTTTTTATTTGAGTTTACAAATTGTTATCTTTAGAACAATTTTAAACTTGAGGTTTTAATAAATACATTAATATATATTTATAGTTGACTGTTGTTATTCACAAATTACATTTGTTTATTCATAAATTTATTTATTCTCAGCTCTTGTGTGTTGAAGCCAAAAATGACCTCTGTGGAGTTCGGGATCCCTAGAAAGGGGACACCTTGCACCTACTACACTCAGAAGAACGTCACGTACCAAATGACCAAGAAACTAGAAACAGACCCTCGGCTCTAGCGCGGACGTCCCACCTCACACCCGGAAGACCTTGAGATCTCCCCCTCCCTAGCCAATGCTGAGCTAGGTGCCTTGGAGGAAGAGAGAGCAAGGGGATTTTTGTGGCTCTGAATGCAATGCTCTCCAAGGCACCCTCAAGGGTCTATTTATAGTTTTTCCAACCCCATGGCCTAAAATGCCAGAAAAACCCCTGGGGCCAAAAGGCTTTGGGCCAATAGAAAACAGCCACGCCGGGGGGCAAAGAGGTAATTCCACCCCGAGGGTACAACGGTAAAAGTATGGCCAAAAGGGGGCCAAGGATGGGGGAGCCAAACCCCTCATCTCCCTGGGCACCCGAGACGAGCAGGGGGAGAACCCGGCCCCGGGCCGGTCTCCCTCCCGCCAAGCCGCGAGGCGGGGCGAGAGCCCGGCCCCGGGCTGGTCTCGCCCCCGCCAACCCGCGAGGCGGGGCGAGAGCCCGGCCCCGGGCCGGTCTCGCCCCCGCCAACCCGCGAGGCGGGGCGAGAGCCCGGTCCCCGGCCGGTCTCGCCCCCGCCAACCCGCGAGGCGGGGCGAGAGCCCGACCCCGAGCCGGTCTCGCCCCCGCCAACCCGCGAGGCGGGGCGAGAGCCCTGCCCCAGGCCGGTCTCGCCCCCGCCAAACTGTCGCACTCGATCCCCCCAAAAAAGGGGCCACTGGGGGGGATAGATTTTTCCTCCCCATACTAGTATATTCCGAGGGCTAGGTCTAAATTGGCCACCAAGAGCTCAAATCACTCCAAAAGCTTAAAACCAAAAACTTGCGAATACGGGGTTGTACACAATCCCCGCTCTTTTCGAGGTTGGCACAAGCTCGGAAAGAAACGTCCAACACAACGTATTCGCTGAGTGTAAGTTTCTTGCGCGCCTCTCCGGGGAGTCAACCTGTCATGCCAGCTGATGGGAGCCTGGATGACGAGACCCCCTCCGGGTAAAAAAATACTTAGCCTCCCGGAGGGGTCAACCTGTCATGCCAGCTGATGGGAGCCTGGGTGACGAGACCCCCTCCGAGTAAAAAATACTTAGCCTCCCGGAGAGGTCAACCTGTCATGCCAGCTGATGGAAGCCTGGGTGACGAGACCCTCTCCGGGTAAAAAAATACTTAGCCTCCCGGAGGGGTCAACCTGTCATGTCAGCTGATGGGAGCCTGGGTGACGAGACCCCCTCCGGGTAAAAAATACTTAGCCTCCCGGAGGGGTCAACCTGTCATGCCAGCTGATGAGAGCCTGGGTGACGAGACCCCCTCCGGGTAAAAAAATACTTATTCTTCCGGAGGGGTCAACCTGTCATGCCAGCTGATGGGAGCCAGGGTGACGAGACCCCCTCCAGGTAAAAAATACTTAGCCTCCCAGAGGGGTCAACCTGTCATACCAGCTGATGGGAGCCTGGGTGACGAGACCCTCTCCGGGTAAAAAAATACTTGGCTTCCACGAGAAGTACCACCGGCCCTGCCCAGCTAGTGAGAGCCTGGGCAGCGGGACCGTCTCGGAGCAAAAAAGAACTTACTCCCCCCGGGGCACATTCGACCCAACCAGCTAGTGAGAGCCTGACCGAGGAGATCCTCTCCAGGGTGGGGCTTGCTCTCCCCGAGGCACATTTGACCCAACCAGCTAGTGGGAGCCTAGATGGGGAGATCCTCTTGGGGGTGGGGACTTGATCTCCCCGAGGCACATTCGACCCAACCAGCTAGTGGGAGCCTGGCTGAGGAGATCCTCTCGGTGGTGGGAACTGCTCTCCCCGAGGTACATTCGACCCAACCAGCTAGTGGGAGCCTGGACGGGGAGATCCTCTCGGGGGTGGGGCTTGCTCTCCCCGAGGCACATTCAACCCAACCAGCTAGTGGGAGCCTGGATGAGGAGATCCTCTCGGGAGTGGGACTTGCTCTCCTCGAGGCACATTCGACTCATAAAGCTAGTGAGAGCCTGGATGAGGAGATCCTCTCGGGGGTGGGGCTTGATCTCCCCGAGGCACATTCGACCTATCCAGCTAGTGAGAGCCTGGATGAGAAGATCCTCTCGGGGGTGGGGTTTGCTCTCCCCGAGGCACATTCGACCCATCCAGCTAGTGAGAGCCTGGATGAGAAGATCCTCTCGGGGGTGGGGTTTGCTCTCCCCGAGGCACATTCGACCCATCCAGCTAGTGAGAGCCTGAATGAGGAGATCCTCTCGGGGGTGGGGCTTGATCTCCCTGAGGCACTTTCGACCCATCCAGATAGAGAGAGCCTGGATGAGCAGATCCTCTCGGGGGTGGGGTTTGCTCTCCCCGAGGCACATTCCACCCATCCAGCTAGTGAGAGTCTGGATGAGGAGATCCTCTCGGGGGTGGGACTTGCTCTCCCCGAGACACATTCGACCCATCCAGCTAGTGAGAACCTGGATGAGGAGATCCTCTCAGGGGTGGGGATTGATCTCCCCGAGACACATTCGACCCATCCAGCTAGTGAGAGCCTGGATGAGGAGATCCTCTCGTGGGTAGGGTTTGCTCTCCCCGAGGCACATTCGACACAACCAGCTAGTGGGAGCCTGGACGAGGAGATCCTCTCGGGGGTGGGACTTGATCTCCCCGATGCACATTCAATCCATCCAGCTAGTGCGAGCCTGGATGAGGAGATCCTCTCGGGGGTGGGGCTTGATCGCCCCGAGGCACATTCGACCCATCCAGCTAGTGAGTGCCTGGATGAGGAGATCCTCTCGAGGGTGGGGTTTGCTCTCCCCGAGGCACATTCGACCCATCCAACTAGTGAGAGCCTGGATGAGGAGATCCTCTCGGGGGTGAGACTTGCTCTACCCGAGGCACATTCGACCCAACCAGCTAGTGGGAGCCTGACTGAGGAGATCCTCTCGGGGGTGGGACTTGATCTCCCTGAGGCACATTCGACCCATCCAGCTAGTGGGAGCCTGGATGAGGAGATCCTCTCGGGGGTGGGACTTGATCTCCCTGAGGCACATTCGACCTATCCAGCTAGTGAGAGCCTGGATGAGGAGATCCTCTCGGGGATGGGGAACCAGGTGTGTCACTTGAACTCGACCAAATCCAACATCCTCAAACGGGGAAAAAAGATAGGTTACATGACCCCCCCCCCCCCCCCCCCGACTCAGTTGGTCGGGGGTTGGACTCACTACAACATAAGAAACATACAGGACTCCGCCAGGGCGAGGCTTCTTCAGGGGGTCTGGGCATGATGGTTGTCATCCTTCCCCTTGGAGATCTCCATCTTGCTCAGGCTCTCTATGATCCTCTCCATCTCCTTTGCCTTAGCCAACCAAAAGATGGTATTGACGGCCGTAACGTAGCACTGCCTTAGAATCCTGGAGTCTCCCTTGACTCTGACCTGGATCCCTCTTGAGCTGAACTTGAGACATTGGTGGAAAGAAAATGGCACGCAACGGAAGGCGCTGATGAGGGGCCTTCGGAAGATGGTGTTGTAGCTGCTTGGAGCGTCAACAATGATGAACCGACAGTTCCTTGAAGTCCCCCCCCCAATTTTACTTGGAGTCCTACTCCACCCTCCACCTCCTTCCTCACCCCTGAAAATCTGAACAGGGGTCCGTCTGAGGCCAACACCCTCCTTGGCTCTACCTTCATCTCGTCAAACGCCTTCTTGAAAACGATGTTGACGGAGCTTCCGTTGTCAACCAAGATCCGAGAGACGGTGTAGCCTTCGATGACTGTCTGGATGACCAGCGCATCACAAAATGGATCCTCATGATCCGGCATGTCCTTCACTGAGAAGGTGATCTTCTCCTCCTGGGGCGGGGTCTGGGATGTTGAGGCGACGCTCCGTCGGTACATCATATGAAGGCTCGCCTTCCGAGTGGCCTCGATCCCCACTCCACCATGGATCACTGCTATACCGCCTCGGGGTCCGACATCGACCTGATCCTCGCATACATCATCCCCCTTTCTCTGGGTAGAACCTCCTCAACCCGCACCGGCGGCTGTGGCTGGGCAGGGCCTCTCGCCCCCTCACTTCCAGGAACTCGGGGCAAGTAGCTGTGGCGTGCCCCTCCACCTGGTGGAAGTCACAGTACGATAGCGCTCTTCCTCTCCTTCGGCGGGCTGAGCGTTCTCTCCTGTTATCTCTTCCTCCTCCTATCGCCAAGGCTTGCTGCGGCGGGGGTAAGAGCTGTCTTGGGGCTTGCCTCTAAAAGTTGAACCTCCCTTGGCCCCCATGGAAGTTCCCCCCATCTTGGACGTAACCTCTTCCTGGACCCTGAACGGGTCCTCCCTGCTGCCTCCAATCTGGTTTTGGACCCTCCTGAGCTCTCCGCTCCTCTCTCCTTCTTCCTTCCTGATGTCTCGAGCCACCTTGCTTCTTTGACTTCATCTCTGTTAGCTTTGCCAACTTCTTGACAAATGCCGGGTTGGCCGCCTCCATGGCTATTTCCTCGGCCGCCCTTTTCATCAGCTCCTCAAAGGAAAGGGGGGCCTTTCGAGTCAGGCTCATCTTGAAGAATCCCTCGCGCAACCCCACCGTGAATGTCATCTAGAAGGCATACCCTGACATCTCCTGGACCTCCAGGATCTCCTCTTGGAACCTGTCAACGTAACGAGCCAGCGACTCCTCGGACCCCTGCCTTATCAGGAAGATGGACTCGGGACTCCTCTTCCTCTTCTTGGACGTGGAGAAGCGGAGCTGAAAGCTCCGACTCAAGTCCTCGAACCCATAGATCGGCCTCGGAGGGAGTTGATGAAATCAGTCCCTTGCCTTCTCCTTCAACGTGATCGCAAAGAGGCGACACTTGAAGGCATCCGTCATCGGCCTAATGGAGACGGCATCCTCAAACCACTGCAGATGCTGGACGGGGTCATCCTTCCCGGTATAGTAAGTCATGTCTGGCTCTCTGAACCCCTCGGGAACGGGAGCTGAGATGATCAGCTCGCTGAAGGGTGACCCCCTAAGGGGTGGTCTCGCCACCTCCACTCGCACGACCTGCTCGCCTGGACGGCCGGTACTCGCCGGGTTGGAGAATAATTCCCGGCCGGTGAGGTATCGCTCGATCCCATCTCCCATCCTCTCCTTCCCTGGCCTTCTTCCTAGTGCACTTCCTTCTCCCCCCGCTGGGGTCATCTCGTCGAGAGGGGGGGGGGGAGCTAGCTCTTGGGGGGTCGGGGTGGAGCTGCCATCCTGAGGAGCAATGCTTCGCAGCATCTCCATGATGCCATGGATGGAGGCCATGAACTCTTGCCTCCCCACAAAGGGTCCTGGGCTTGGAAGCTCGCCGAGATCATCACTACCTCCCTGACCTCCAGTCATGACACTCTCCCGAGATCTTCTGTGCTGGTCACTCTCCACGCTCACCGCACCAAAAGTGTTGAAGCCAAAAATGACCTCTGTGGAGTTCGGGGTCCCTAGAAAGGGGTGACCTCGCACCTACTACACTCAGGAGAACGTCACGGACCAAAGGACCAAGAAACTAGAAACAGACCCTCGGCTCTAGCGCAGAGGTCCCACCTCACACCCAGAAGACCTTGAGGTCTCCCCCTCCCTAGTCAATGCTGAGCTAGGTGCCTTGGAGGAAGAGAGAGAAAGGGGATTTTTGTGGCTCTGAATGCAATGCTCTTCAAGGTACCCTCAAGGGTCTATTTATAGTTTTTCCAACCTCATGAACCAAAATGCCAAAAAAACCCCGGGGGCCAAAAGGCTTTGGACCAATAGAAAACAGCCACGCCGGGGGGCAAAGAGGTAATTCCACCCCGAGGGTACAACGGTAAAAACATGACCAAAAGGGGGCCAAGGATGGGGGGAGCCAAACCCCTCATCTCCCTGGGCACCTGAGACGAGCAGGGGGAGAACCCGGCCCCGGGCCGGTCTCCCTCCCGCCAAGCCGTGAGGCGGGGCGAGAGCCCGGCCCCGGGCCGGTCTCGCCCCCGCCAACCCGCGAGGCGGGGCGAGAGCCCGGCCCCGGGCCGGTCTCGCCCCCGCCAACCCGCGAGGCGGGGCGAGAGCCCGGCCCCGGGCCGGTCTCGCCCCCGCCAACCCGCGAGGCGGGGCGAGAGCCCGGCCCCAGGCCGGTCTCGCCCCCGCAAACCCGCGAGGCGGGGCGAGAGCCCGGCCCCAGGCCGGTCTCTCCCCCGCCAAACTGTCGCACCCGCTCCCCCCAAAAAAGGGGCCACTGGTGGGGGGGGGCTGATTTTTCCTCCCCTACTAGTATATTCTGAGGGCTAGGCCTAAATTGGCCACCAAAAGCTCAAACCACTCTAAAAGCTTAAAACCAAAAACCTGCGAATATGAGGTTGTACATTGTGGAAGTCAAATTTCTTATTTACAAATATTTTTGATATCCATAGATTAGCAAAGAAAATTAAAAAAAAAACTTTGGTCGCTCTCTTCGCCTTCCTCTTCACAGGGAAAGAGTAATCATAGTTATCTAAATCTTCGCAAACAAAACCGAAATCGCATGAACATCAAAGAGGTCGTCTTTCTTCCTCAACTCGTTCTCTATACGTGCATTCATTTTATGAATCGCGATCCGTACACACATTGAAGTGCTTCGAAGGCCGTCAGAAATGTTCCTTCGTTGTCGTGAACTGCTCAGGATAACAAAGACATCAGATACTCAAGCTTAAAATTGATCCTCAAATAACAATTTATAAACCCAAATAAAGTGATAAAAAAATGATTTGCGGATATACATTTATGATCCGCAAATAATAATATTCCCAACAAGAAGCTGATTTGATCATGTATAATTTACAAAATCATGTATAATTTACAAATCATTCAACTTCATTTATTCTTAAATATAAACAACAAATATCAATCCTCAACCATATTGTTCTTCTTCTCCTACTACTTTTCTCTGCTGCTGCTGTTGTTTTACATCTCAACAATGCCAGACAGTGTATCATCTCCTGCAAACAATGGATCAAGGAACCGGGCTACAAAAGCCCACATTTTGTACACATCCTCAAAGTTTGTGAGAAATCCAAGCGAGGCAGTCACAACCTCCATTCTGATAACGGCTTCCCTGCCGCCGTCTCCATGTCTGGAGCTGAGCTCACAGATGGAACAATCATTCATTTCAACGGTCTTCTCCTTCCCCACAAACCTTATGTTCCTGAGAAAACCCACGCCCAAATTGATGCCATTCTTCTCCGCGAGCTTCTGAACAGTTTCAGGGTGGATCAAACCGCCGCCTCTTCCCCTGACGTTAAACGCCACGGCAGCCCCTCTCTCATATTTGACTTTCGGCCCATAGATGCTTACCAGAAGCACTCCATTTGCTTCAGATTCTGAACCTGCAAACCGCAGTTGCAGCAATGAGGTTATGAGCCAGTTCACCAGATACCGAAGCCGCAGAGAAATTTTGTGTGAGCCGACCGTGTTGATGTGATCAATGTGTCTGCATACTATCTCCGGCTCTCTTTGAATCAGCTGTTGATCGTCATAGTCATCTTCATCCTGCCAACCATCCGCTGGATTTTGTGAGGCGGCAGCCTCCCAAGAATCCAAGTAATGGCTCAACTGTTTTGAAGGTCTGGTTCCATCATCAAAGCTGAAAGAAGCACTCTTGTCAATGTTTATGCAGAGCCCTTTAGTGTTTCCTTCTCTTCTCCCTAGAACCATGAACTCAAATTCTGTCTCCCTTCTTATGAGGCCTCCATTAATACTGTCTGCTCCATCAATCTCTTTCTGAGTCACACTGGTAAAATGCTCCACCTTTGGGTCTTTTTTCACTGTATTTAGATCAATGGATGCTGATAACACATGTTCATCAGAAATATCTGCTTTTGGTGGCAATCTCTTACCATTTTTTCCTTCAGAAAACGATGTAGACGATGAAGGGTGCACATCTTGCCCCTGTTAACCTGACCAGAATTTTCTGAACCGAAGGGACTCTGGCCTAAAGAAATCAAGCAAGAGCTTTCGAATGAGCCATCCTCACTGAAGATTGGGCTCTTCATAATCTCCCCAGTCGAATCAATCTCCTTTTCAATCACATGTTTAACCTGAGCCGCCGTGTAGGCCCCTGAGAATGCAGGGATTTTTGAACCTCGGAAACTATCAGGTACCATTGCTTTCTTGTTTGAAGCAATTACATCCTCCTCAGCCCAATTAAAACCATCCTCACCGTCTACAGAATCACTCAGATAACTTGGAGAATCATGAACAATCCTCACCATTCCAGAACCAGCACCGCCTGCGCTCTGATTCTGAAGACAATCCAAAACAGAGTTCTTAATAAGCAAACATCCAAAGCCAGTTGGGTCTGATCCAAACACCCTATAGAACGATGTGATAATGAAATCAGGCCTAAACAGGGATAACCCAAATGATTCCATGTCCTTGGGACCCAATGACCCAGCGTCCAGCAAAACATGCCAATTATACTGCTTCGCCAAAGCCATCCACCTATAATCATACTTCTCTCCACTGACCCTGGATTGAACAGGGAATATAAACAGCCCTGCTACTGAATCAGCCCTGCTCCTCTTCTTCCACGACAACATTTTAATCAGCTCTGCACGACAGACCTTCAGCAATGGCCACTTGAATTTCGCGTTGTAAACCTCAGCCCCCTTCTCCCTTGCCTTCTGAGCCATCAAAGCCACCGACTGACTCTCATGATCAAACATAGTCAGCAGCTTCTTGTTGTTCTGAAAAGGGTAAGAATCTGCGAGCAACTGAAATGCAGAGCCCCTACTAACTGTAAACACGAAGCTATACTCATTCTCGGAGGTATTCAAATAATCCATTATCGTGGCTTTTATATCATCCTCCGCAGTGTTTTTCCGAGCGCCGCCGTAGAGAGCATGGCTTCTCAAGTTGGCGGAGATCTTTGAAAGGCTAAAAGCAGAGGTTTTTGGAAGATGGGAGGCTTGAAGGAAGGAGAAGAGGCCAAAGCCACAGTAATCAAGACATACCTTTGCTTCAGGCTCGGCGAGGTGGAAATACTCATCTGAGCGGAGCTGGTCGAGTTGATTTGAGGATTGATAAGCGGGATACATGGCGATGAACTCGTTGAAGCATTCGCTGAGTTCAGGGATGGAGTGGGCGGATTCGATGGAGTGGAAATGGTGCTCAAAGGGAGAATCTTTTAAAGCATCCCTGAGATTGCTCGTGCGCAGAGGGCCGTGATTGGAGGGCTCCTGATCCTCGTGGGAGTCGTCGGAGAAGAGGGTGTCTCTATGCCGGCTCTTCCTGTTGAAAATCATGGAGGTGCAGTCGGATACATGAGTCCATGGAGATAGATGCATTCAGGCTCGGCTTTGAAGCAGCTTATTAATTTGCCCCTGAAAAGCTCCAGAAAATCATGAGAGCCCGGCTAGGGAAGCTTGAAATGAAGAAGATGGTGGGGAGGAAGAAACCATGAGATTGCAAGGGAAGGCGACAGATGACAGGAAGGAGAATCGCTGGAGCTTTGTTTAGATCGTCCAACGGACTTCAGTTTTGTGTTGTGAACAATACAATTGGCTACTTCCGCAGCCCAGGAACGCGGATTCTATTCTATACACAGGCGTGTATAAAAAAGTTATATACACCTGTAAATATATAATAAAATAATATTATTATAAAATAATGTTATTAAATAATCTTGAATCACCTGTAAACCCAATCCGACGGATTCCCTCCGCCGCATTTGCGACATCCAGCCACCGTGGTCGGCCTGTCACCATTTCAATCACAGCGCAACCCAATGCCCATACATCGGCAGACATCCCCTGCTCCTCCCCTCTCCCCGCCGCCGGCGCCATGTACATGTGCGATCCCCTGATCTCCCTCTCCCCGGACGCGATCAGCCGAGCGCATCCCAGATCCCCAATTTTCGCTCGGCCGTTGGATCCAATCAGGACATTCTCAGGCTTCACATCGCAGTGAATGATGCCAGCGCCGTGGTGATCAGCGAGGCCGGAGAGAATCTCGCGCGCTATTAAGCGAATTTAGTCTTCACCGAGCCTCCCGCCGCACCGCTTGATTTCATCGGCGAGAGTGCCGGCGGCGGCGTATTCGAGGAAGAAATTGTAGAAGAGACCGCCGCATGAACCAGGGGTGATGTCGAATCCGGGATTTCTGGATTTATGTTGATTTCTGGAATTTTATAGTGGGTCCGCCATATGTCAGCATTCTAAACGGTGTGTATAGAAAAAGTTATACACATGTGTGTATAGAAATCCTATCCGCAGCTCAGCGGGTATTTGATTATTTCATGTTTAATTTATTTAAAAACTGACTTTGTTTAATTTATTTAAAAACTGATTCTGTTTGGGGGACTTATTTTCACCGGTCAAGCGGTTACGACCGCATGAACCGCTT
This sequence comes from Platanthera guangdongensis, assembly GCA_039583875.1. Classification (NCBI taxonomy): domain Eukaryota; kingdom Viridiplantae; phylum Streptophyta; class Magnoliopsida; order Asparagales; family Orchidaceae; genus Platanthera; species Platanthera guangdongensis. The sequence continues at coordinate 142,056,682 of CM077160.1, read as the reverse complement.
GATCAGTGAAAATAAGTCCCCCAAACGGAGTCTATATATATTGTAGGCAAAATTGTTAAATCAGTTCCTAAACTTTAGGTTCTTTTTTAAATCAGTCCTTGAACTTATAAATGCTTCAAATCAGTCCTTAAACTACTAAATTTCTCCAACTTAGTCCCAAAGATATTTTTATGCTTATAAAACCGTGAAATGTATAATAACGGTTGTTTACGTTATTGATGGAATGAAGCACCATTTATATAAGAATGAGTGTGCACTTAACCATCTCTCTCATGATCCATCCTATTGTGGAGATCATGGGTTTGACTAGTCAAACCATTCCCCCATGATCTCCATCATAATAGGAGAAATCATGGTGACCTCCCATTCAGCAACTACCGCCAGCCTCAGGCCCGTCGCCCGCCCGCCGCCCCCCACCGGTCGCCCGCCCGCCGCCGTCTGCCGCCGCCGCCCGCCCGCCACCCGCCCCCCTCCGCTGGCGGCCGGCCACCTGCCGCCCGCCGCTGGCCTCCCGCCGGCCGCCCGCTGTCGTCAACCGCCGCCGCCGCATGCAAGTTGACCACCGTCTGATCATTACTGGGCATCTGTTGCCGTTCGATTTGCAAGTAACCACCTACTAAGCCACTAAGTTAGTGGGGGGGGGGGGGGGGGGCATCATAACTACCTCCTGGAGGCTATAAAAGGGCCTCAGACCTCCTCATTTCGGACCTTTTGGCCCCGGAGTCTTCTTCTTCCTCAGGCCAGAGCTCTGCTGAACTCCTCCCTCGAGCCGCCTTCAAGCCGCCTACGAGCCAAGTCCCCAAGTGCGCGGAAGAAGCAAGAAGACAACAACCGCCAACGTTCAAGCACACTGGCCACCAAGTTAGCATTTAGCACTCTTTCGGCGCAGCCTGTTGCCCGTTGCGAGTCAGGAAATTCTCTCTCACCTCTAAGTTGTAACGAGGTGCGGTCTGTCGCCCTCGATTCCCCAAACGCCATGTAACCGCGAGCAGATAGTGGACTTTGACCGGCACAGATCCGGTCACGTGGTTTTTTACCCAGTTGAGGGGTTTTTCCACGTAAAAACATCTTGTGTCAATTCGCTCTTTTCACTGACTGTGTGCGCGCTCGACCGTCCCGAGAGCTAAGGCGGTCCAGTTACTCCGGTCGGACTGGGACGCCGAGTTTGCCCGCAACAGTTATTTTACAGAAATAAATTTATTTTTGCTGTTTTGTGCATAAAAAAAAAATTTTATTTGTACTTAATCTATACTACTAATATTTAGATATTTATAAGAAATTTTACAGAAATAAAATTCCTGCTTGCAAATAATCAGCATTAATCATAGGTCTGAGATTGCAGAGTGTCTAACATCTCCTCTAATATAGTCACCATTAAAGCTTCATTTGGATAGGCGGCGGGACGTTGGTGCGGGAGCAGCAGAAGCCGCAAGGCGGTAAAACAAACAAGAGTTCCACGCGTGCTGCGACATTTGTTCCCACCCTACCTATGCAGAACACCACGTATCGCCAGTTTCCAACCGTAGCCCGCCCCTCTAGTCCCAGTTGCTGGTTCCAGTCACTGCGATACACGCCGTTCCGCAAAGGGAGGGCGGGAGCAAACGCCGCCACACGTGTGGAACTCTCGTTTGTTTTCCCGCCTTGCAGCGGCAGCTGCTCCCGCACTGACATCCCGCCGCATATCCAAACAAAGTCTTAATGGTGACTATATTAGATCGATGAAATGTGACGCTTTGCAATGTCATGTCTATGATTATTGTTGATTATTTGCAAGCATGATTTTTATTTGAGTAAAATTTCTTTAAAATATCTAAATATTAGTGGTATAGAATAAGTACAAATAAAATTTTTTTTGAAGCAAAAAAATAGCAAAAATAATTAACGTAAACGACCTTTATTTATATAGTTCCCGGTAATATAAGCATAAAAATAACTTTGAGATTATATTTGGAATGTTTTAGTAGTTTAAGGACTGATTTGAAACATTTATAAGTTTAGAGACTGATTTCAAAAAGTACTCAAAGTATAGGGACTTATTTAGTAATTTTGCATATATTGTAATTGCTCCGCTCAAGATAGTTCACTAAGGCTCATCGATGTGGAATGAGCTTATATAGTATCTCCAGCGTAGAGCCGTTACACTATAGTGACACGAAACCCAATGGGTCGTTCCGAGTCGGTCCTAACACGCGCGGACATATTAACCAGATATCCTAACAATCTCCTCCTATGTCCGCGGTGAGACCGACGTCGAAAAAAAGGGTGGTGTGTGTAATGTTCAAACAGAATTCGACTCAATACACAACCGTATCCACAACATTTGTCAGAATAAATTGGACTTAAAGAAACAGAAGTTAGTATGCACGCATAAGAATAAAACATAAACTCACCAGCAATACATCATAGTCAAAAGTACAATCAGAGAATGAGATACTAACACACCTAGTGTCTCATGACCAACTAAAAAGCAACAAAAATAGTCCAAACAATAGATAAAAGAAAAGAGAGCTAAACAGTGCTCTAAGCCAAAGACAAAAAATCAAACAAACACTCTAGAAGTCAGTGTCTAGTAGGTCATCCTCTTCTGGATCCCAACCTGCAAGTGCTCCTCCATCAGCAACAGCTCCTGTAATTTCCAACAGAGAAGTTCATTCAGAATGAATTAAATCTTGGAAAATATACAAGTATCTAGTTCTACTTATATGAACGTAGTACAGTAAGAGAAAACATGTGTAGAGTATTTAGGTTCTACCTCAGAATCCATTATCTATTTTCAAAGAAACGATGTTATGGACTTCTGGACACCGTAGGTGTATCTGTGTTCCTATGTGGAATGTCATGGTTACTGTTCTTCTAAAGTTAATTAGAACTTATCAAATGTGAAATGAAACCAATAAATAGAAGAAGAGCTAAACCTAGTCAGATTGTGTTATCAAATGTGGAATAACACCCTCCTCCTAGATAAGGAAGACGAAACTAGATGAGTTGTTAACATCAAATGTGGAATGAAACAACTCACCAGATTCGTACTCAATAACCCCGAACATCAGCGGAGCACAACACGCTTGCTTTTGACAAAGAAAAGTAGGAAAAAATCAAAACATTTGGACTAAGGCAGAACTGAATCGCCTAACCTTGAACTAAGGCCAAACTTAAATCGCCTTGAGTCTCATTTCCCCAACTGTTTTGATTGATCGGACTTTAGACATTCCTTTCCTCAGTAGATTAGCCAGATTATCCTTCGATCGCACATTTATTCGGATAATTTCTTGTTCTTTCAGATAATTCAGTAGAGCGTGTCTCAGTCGCACATGTCGCCTCTTAATATTAAAAAGAATATTTTTCATGACTTGAACTGCTGCTTGATTAACACAGTACATGCTCAAAGATTTGACTTGAATTCTAGACAAGGGAACGTCAAGAATCAAGTTTCTGATCCAATCTGCCTCTTCACCAACTGAAGCTAAGACAAACAACTCGGCTTCCATAGACGACAAAGCTATAAAAGTCTGTCTTTTGGATTTCCAAGTTACTGCAGCGCCACCCAAAGTGAAAATAAATCCACAGGTGGACTTGCTGTTCCCAACTTCTGAACACCAGGAGGCATTAGAGTATCCTTCCAACGTGGGAGGGTAATCAATGTAGCGCATAGCGTGATCTTTAATACCTTTCAAGTGCCTCATCAGCCGATCTAAGACATCCCAATGCTCTTTGCCTGTACTGCTGGTAAAGTGACTCAACATGCTTACTGAGAAGGCAGTGTCTGGTCTAGTGCAACTTGTGGGATACATGAACTTCAAATGATCTTTGAGTACTTTACTTGGTCAACGTTGGTCCCTTCATTCGGACTCAACTTGATATTTGGATTAATTGGTGTTTCAATATGTCTACAGTCTTTATAACCCCAAGTAGTGAGAATCTGCTCAATGTAATGAGCTTGATTTAGAGTGACACATCCATTATCTACTCTAACTTTTATACCTAATAGGGTATCTACAGGATCAAGGTCCTTCATGTCAAATGCTTTTGCGAGAGCGAATTTAGTATCCCTCACTACGACAAGGTCTGACCCCAGAATCAACATGTCATCCACATATAGGTATATGATGACTGTTTGATTTGACATCGAGCGGCAGTAGAGGCACTTGTCTGAGAGACTGGACTGAAATCCAACGCTCTTTACCAAATGGTCAAATTTAATGTGTCACATCGTAGGTGCTTGTTTAAGCCCATAGATCGATTTATCGAGCTTGCACACTTTATCTCTTAGATCCTTATGTACATAAAATTCAGGTTGTGCTATGTAGGTCTCTTCATCAAGCTCTCCATTTAAAAAGGTTGTCTTTACATCCATCTGATGAACTATAAAGTTCTCGATAGAGACTATGGCAAGAAGAATCCTAATAGTGGATATGTGACATACAAGTGAATAGACATCAAAATAGTCAATTCCTCCTTGTTGTTTATAACCCTTAGCTACTAGACGTGCTTTATATCTGGCTATAGACCCATCACTGTGCAATTTCTTCTTCAGTACTCACTTGCATCCTAGGATTTTAGTTCCTTTCGGCAAGTCAACTAGATGTCAAGTGTTTTTTTGTAGCAGCGAGTTCATCTCATCATCGATGGCTTCTGCCCACATTAACGCATCTCTAGATCTTATTGCTTCCTGATAGGAGAATGAATCATCATCTAAATGGTAGATGACGAAATTCTTACCAAAATCCTTAGGGATCCTATCTCTTGTAGATACTCTAAGAGGAACAGGTTCTACCTCTAAAGGTTGGGAAGCAGTACTAGAGGGGCCAGCTTCAGGTTCTACAGTAGATTCTGAAATCATGTCAGTAAACCCGGAGACGGTCAAGCCATGATCTTTGATAAATTTGTGTTCAAAGAAAATAATATCTCTAGACTCTATCACTGTATTAGTGGATAGATCCAGAAACCTGTCAGTTGCACTATCTTCTGAACTACCTAGATAAATGCAGGTCGTTGTTCTAGGTCCCACCTTAAGTCTCTTAAGGTCTTGTATTAAGCAATACAACCCCAAGTCTTTAGAGTATTATATCTACATGGATGGTCATGTCATAACTCATACGAAGTAGAGTTGAGCTTTGAGTGATGCACTGTATTTAGAATATGATTTGTAGTTAGGACTGCTTCCCCCCAAAAAGAATTAGGCATGCCCGCTGTGAGAAGCATAGAATTCAACATTTCTGTTAAAGTTCTATTCTTATGCTCAGCAATATCATTCGATTGGGGTGAGTAAAGAGCTGTGATTTCTAGGATTATACCCTCAGAGACACAAAAATCCTTAAACCCAGTTGCAGTGTACTCTCCTCCTCGATCACTTCTAAGTCTTTTAATCTTTAGATTTAATTGATTTTCTACCCGAGATTTGAAGATCTTAAAGGTCTCAAATGTCTCATCTTTCGATTTCAATAAGTAAATATGACAATATCTGAAAAAATCGTCGATGAATGTAATTAGATATTTCATTCCTCCTCTAGTGGCGTGACAACGAAAATCACAAAAGTCAGAATGTATCAACTCCAGAAGTTGTGTGCTCCTAGACACTGTCTTGTAAGGGTTTCTAGTGATCTTAGTCTGGGCACAAACGTCACACCTATCAAATTGAATAGAATGATCTAATGGGATGTTTTGAATTATTGCTAGATCTCACATTTTCTTATAGTGAATATGTCCAAGTCTATTGTGTAATAGCTTCAGATCAATCAGAGTTGAACTCACTTGGTTTATGCACTCGTTATCTAGGCTTAGTCTATACATACCATTGATCAGGTAAGCGCAACCAAAGTAGTGAGAATTAACAGTTAATGTCATTCTACCGTTCATGGTTGTGAAAGACATTGCAGCTTTATCAAGCAAACTCATAGAAATCAAATTCTTAGTTAAATTAGTAACTACTTTAACATATTGTAAAATTAAAGTTTTACCTGAAGAGAGTACTAGCTCTGCAGTCCCAGCATGAGTGACGTCTGTCTCTCCTCCATTGCAGTTTTCAACTCTATCCTTGACCGTTGTGACCTTTGAAAGAAGACCCCTGTCATTTGTGACGTGACAGGTAGCACCACTGTTCAGCCACCACTCAGGCGACGCACTACGACGACTACTCCTAATCATAGCCACAAAGGACTTGAGATCAGAGTTGTCGACTACCATGTTCGCCACATTTTGTGGGGCTTCCTCCTTTTGTTTCTTCGGACCCCTGCATTCAGCGGCCCAGTGACCCCATTTGTCGCAGTTGTGGCACTTGCCCTTCTTCCTTTTGAGAGAAGGCTTTTTCACCGCCAACTGTGTGGGGGCATCACTCTTAGGTGTTGGGGGCTTTCGAGAACGCTAACTAGGATGTGAAACGAAGTTGACAGCCTGTGAGGGCTGCGCAACCTGCTCTAAGCTTTTCCCGACGATGTTTTGGTCCTCAATATGGATGAACCTTTTGAGTTTGTCCAAAATAATCTTCTCTTTCAGTATATGCATCTTGATCTTGAAAAAGAGCCACTCAGAAGACAGCTTACTCAGAATCATATACACAAAGAGGTTGTCGTCCATCTTCAAATGATCATCATCCAGCTTCTGACGCAGGTTGACCAGCTCTAAGAGTTGAGAAGTGATAGACACGTTTGCTTTGAATCTGAAGTTGAAGAACTTCTCTCCAATGAGCGACTTTGACAGTCCTTTCTCCTTCTGAAAATGCGCATTCAGTCGATCTCATATCTCTTTTGCAGACTTGTAAGCGTGGTAGGTCAACGTGAGACGGCGATTCAGGGAATTCAACAGGTAATCCCTGCAGAAATCCTCATTCTTGTTCCACCGGTACTCGACCACGTCCTCGACGGTAGAAGCGAAATCGCTCTGAACAATATAGAAGATCTCGCATTCCTTCATTCCTAGTTGGACATGTATTTTCCAACTAAGAAAATCAGAGGCATCGAACGATTGCAACTTTATGGTGTCGAGCGCACTTTTCTTCGACATATTTCTAGATTCAAATAGAAAATTAAAGTTCTAGAATGGAGTCACCTGAGTCGTGTGAAGACGTCAGAAAATATTTGGATCCAATCTAGAAATAATTTATTGCTCTCCAATTGAACACAAATGACTCCCCTGATAGAGTCAAAGACCAAGATCAACTAAGTAAAGGCCTTGATTTCTCTGGCTCACTAGATCTGAATGATGATCTTATATACAACAAAGGAACTCTCAAGCCTTTCCTCCAACAACAGAGATATCTCATGGACAAGTAGAGAAGTCCCCACAGTTGCAGATCTGAATTCCAAAGGGTAGATCAGCCTATGGGATTTGCCTGTTGTGAGGAACAACAAATAAAGATTTCTTTAGCTAAGTGGATTGTCACAAAAAGGCGGTCAGATCTGAGCTCAGAAGCCTGATCAGCACAGATGGTGTTGGCATACTAGTAGATCTGAAAACAGTAGACCTGGTAAAGAGAAATCACCAACCGGATCCACCTCCTCCTCGACATGCGACGAGAACAACCGGCTACGCAGTAGGTCTGCGATCTAGAGACGACAGAGAAAACTCCTTTTGGATCGATAGATGTGGCGACAGATCGAAGCAGAAGAACAACCTAACGACCTGCGACGGAGATGAATCATAATCCTGCGACTACCCTAGACTGACGACAGGAAGAAATCTCAAAGATTTGCAGTGGATTTGGATCTTCCTCTTTGGATCATGAGCGGCGACGGAAGCACGAACCACCTGCGATCGGGAGCAGTGCACAGGATCTAAACGAAGATCCTTCTCTTCGGATCTATCGAACTTGACTGACGCCGACCGTGAAGACGACGATTGTGAATCGGGGAATCACTCGAAATCGCGATCAACGAAAATCGGAGCAGCGCTTCCTGAGGACTTCCACCTTCCGATCGACGGAAACCCAAAATCCCGATCGGGAGCGGTGTAGAAGAATACGATTTGCGAATGACGGTGGAAGAGAAAAATCGCGATCGATGTGTGGACGGGAGAGAGCCGAAACCCTAAACGAATATCTTGAGAATGTAATTGTTCCGCTCAAGATAGTCCACTAAGGCTCATCGATGTGGAATGACCTTATATAGTATCTCCAGCGTAGAGTCGTTACACTCTAGTGACACGAAACCCAATAGGTCGTTCCGTGTCGGTCCTGACACGCGCAGACATATTAACCAGATATCCTAACATATATTACGTCTTAAGGTCTAACACAATTAAAACAAAATATATTGATACTTTAAATTTAATTAAATTTACATTGACACACGTACATATGTATATTGGCGTGAGAGAGAGATAGTGCATGGGCGTGTTGGAATATGTGTTCCGCAACTCTTGTTTAGAGAAACAAATAAGGATATGTATTTGATCTAATCTTTTGTGTGTTTATTGTGTGTAGGTCATATAAGTATATAACACAGATTGAGAGATGATAAATGACGGAAGATATTCTGAATTGAGCGCTACCATGGGGCGGTGGCACCTAACGCTGGCGGTAGGTATGGATACCAAAGGATAGCTGGAAGAGTGCATTTGAACGCAAGGATTGGCAGGAGGTCTTGAAATTGTTGAAGCGGGAAGTATTGAAAGTCGGGCGGACTGACTGGACAGTCCACACATACCGTAGAGATCGCTCGAACTAGGCGGATAGCTTTGGAGGATAGCCTAGACGGACAGCCGGTTTCGGCTGTGATTTCTCTCTTGCGGTCTGGACCAGCAAGCACCCTAGTAAAGTAACTGGGCGGATAGGGATGTCTATCCGCGGGTTGTGGCGGACTCCTTTGGAGGTCGTTGAGTTCCGTAGTGGCGTTGTGGATGTGAGATCGCACTGACCGCAGACTCTTCAGGTTCTCTGGGTCGCAAGGAGGCAGTGGATATCGCGGACTGGTGTGGCCGGTTATCCGCTCAGGTCGCTGGTGCCTTCTCGGGCAAGATAGTTCAGAGTGCGCTGGTGTGGACTTGGTCATTTTGACAAGTCCAGGCTGCGGGGATTGGCGGACTCAGTTTGGAGTTCGTCGAGTCCGTCAAGTTTGATGTTGCGGACTTTTCTAGAGCTCGCCGGTGTCCGACATGTATTTGTGCTTGCGGTCTGGATGTTGGATCGTGGAGTTGGCACAATTGCGCGGACTGGTCTTGCCGGGAGACTGCGCGGTTTGATGGAGCAGTCCGCATTGTGGCGAACTGGTTCAGGTTGGCGGGATCTCGGTATCAGGTGACGTGGGTTCTCGGAGATCGCACGGTTTGATGGACTTGGTCTATGAGACTGAGTCCAGCTTGTTGTCTAGCTCGCCGAGTTCGCCTGGTTTGCGGACTGCATCTAGTGTTCGCCGAGTTTGGCAGATTGACTGGACAGTCAAGTCACGGGCTGAAGTTTGCGTGGACTAGAAGCAGTGCCCGCAGGGTTGGCGGACTGGTCGTCTATCCGGCCTTGTCGATGGTGCGACCTTGGCGGACTGGTGTTGGTGTCCGCACTGTGTGGATACATGGTGTTAGCCGACAAGGTTGACGAGCGGTTACCCTATCGCTATGAGTGGTGACAACACTCCTCCCCACACCTATAAACAAGAGTCATCGGCTCGTCATAAATAAGCAGTGAACAGTAAGAGTTAGCTCGGGCTTGATTTTTGCGGTTACGGTTTGCTAACCACTGCGACTAAGGAAGTTGATTTTGTGCAGCACTTTGGAAAGGAATAAGCTCGTGTACCTAGCACTCTATCTCCAAATTCACATATAGTGCATTTATCCTTATTCACACCAAACTTCTATTGATTCTTTGTCCTTGGTTCTAATCTACAACAAATGATGATAGTTTTGTAAAACCCCAAGTAAAAATAAATCGTGGTAAAAATAAATCGTGGTAAAAAAATGAATGATTTAAAGAAAGAGCAAGAGTTAGAAAATAGTACGTCTGCAGAAAAGGAAGAAAATAATGAGTTAGGTGAAACAAAATCAAGAAGACACTATTGAATAGTATAAGGCTCCCACAATGTATACACGGACAATGGGGATATAATGCATCTGCTGTAGAGATGAAAACTATCCGAGATCTTCTGTCTTATACATCGACGAAGGGTTGCAATATGATTTATGAAATCTGATTTACTGAATACTCTGCCGAACCAAACATGTCGTTAAATTAAAGTGTCAATTTAAAAAGGTGGTTGGCAGGGTTGTACATCAGAGATTTTTAAGATTGTTAAGCATGATAATTATTGATTTCAACAATGCGAAAAATCATTACAAACTCGTTTATGGTTCCACAACTGCAAGTTGTTTTATGTCTTTTTTAGTAAACTGCAAGTTGTTTTTATGACTTTTTTTAGTATTGTGTAAGTTGTTATGAGGAATACAAAGTTGTCTTAAATATGATTTTCTAGGGTCCCTAAAACAAATGACAACAAGTGTCCATTTTGTGAAAGATTGTAAGGAACCAAACACTCATGCGTGCCCATTTTGTGAAAAAACAACACGGTGGAATAGATTGAGCATCACAAAATCAAGTGGGTTCATGAATACTGTAGCATTTGGGATCCAAGTGCAGAAATATAAGTTGGTATAGGAATAAAAAGAAATCGCAGCAGATGATTTCCTCCCAGCTCATATGCTACCCCTGGCGGCGGAACATTTGTGGGTTTCTCCTCCCATATCTCGATGCTCAGCTCACGACAAGCTACTCCGGCGCCGCCTCTCTCTCTCTCGGCTCCGGCAAGTGCAGCTTCAGGTACTCCGATGAGCTGCCCCTTTACCGCCGCCTCTCTCTCTCCTCATCTCTCTCTCTTTTTGTTTCCAGATCTCTCTACCTTTCTATTTTTATTTTTAGCCAAACTCCACCTCCAGATCTCTCCCTTTCTACCTCTCTGTTTTTTCTTTTTTGTCAAACTCCATCTTCAAATCTCTCTAGATCCAAAGCTCTCCTCTCTCTACAAATATGGCCGACCCAAGAACCAGAAAACATCTGAAGAACAAATTTAATAGCACACATCAGAATCTCGTGGGTAGGGCAGAAGCCCGATCAATCTTGCCATTTGGAGTTAAAGAAGAGTAATCAACTGAAATGGAAAATCAAACAAATCATAAGGAAGATATGGCAGATAGAGAACAATTAAAAAGAAGTAAAAACAACTAAGGAAACAACTTAAAATCAGCCTAAAACTGGTCGAAAATTAGTATCGACAAAGATTGAAGTGGAAGAAGTAGAATAAGAAGATCTTACATGGACAGTTTCACCGCCGGCCGAGAGTGAGGAGCGAAGAAGAATGGAAGAAGGGAATAGGCCCGCGTGAGGGAGACGTGGGAGGAGACGCGATATGAAGAGCTCTGCTGCTGGTTTCGGCGGAGATGATGGAAGCGCTGCCGCTGCCCTGCTTTCGGCGGAGAAGATGGAGGTGGGCTTTGTTCAAACCAAAAATCAGTCTCTGTGGAGTTCGGGGTCCTCAAAGGGGCATGACCTCACACTTGCTTCTCTCGGACTAGCGCACTAGACCAAAGATTTAGGACCCCAGGAACAGAACCGAGATCTCAGCGAGCTGGACCCACCTTACACCCGGAAGATCTAAGATCGCTTCCCCTCTCAAGCCAATACTGAGCTTGGGCACCTTGGAGAATGCTCTAGGTTTGTTAAGAAAAGCCCGGGAAAAAAGAATATAAGAGAATCCGTCTCTCCAAAGGTGTCCCCTCGGTTTTATTTATATATTTTCAAATCTGATTTGTCAATAGCATAATTCTGCTGTCCTGAATTATTAAAGGCAGCATGATTGAGTCTGCCAACAGTGTAACTCCGTTGTTCTGAAAAGCTATTTGCAGACTCTCAAGGGCGTCCAGGTAATTTTATCTCTGGACCCCACTAGGCGAGAGGTCCACAAAGGCACCTCTCGCCTGAAGAAACGAATGTTGGGGTGAGCCGAGCATTCGTCACGCAGTTCCCCGAAGGGCGAGTGCGGGATCCTTATGTCATCCGCCTGATTTGGCGAAAATCTTTCTGCCTAATCCTATAGGCCTTCCGCTTGCCTGGGTGAAAGCCCTCCCGCCTGTCTTGGCGAAAGGCCTTCACACTCTGGGCGAGTGTGGGTCTGTTTACCCCACTCACCTCCTCCCCAAGAATCATAAGACTTGGGGATGAGAGCGAGCCTCTGCAGGATTATGCAATAACCGAAACATATATAATGTAAACATCAATTAGCAATTTATGCAGAAATCAAATGCATGAAATAATACAACAAATAAATGTGATATGCAAATACAAAAAATCAATTCATGAACTAAGGAGTATTATAAGCTGAAATGTAGAGGCAATTTAAACATTTAATCCACCAATGCATATTTAACTTGCAGACACTCAAACAAGTATTCATTGATATAGTTTGACCTTCGCTTCTAGCGGTATAGCTAACCCCGCGGGCCTAACTGTCGTGGCAAAACAGTAATAGTGGTCTGTCGCTCCACTTTTGGGTATGCTTGTACCTCACTACTTAGGCCCTTGTGCAACATGATGTACTCTGTGACGTGAGCGACATCCGACGATAATAATATCTAGCTAACTAGCGGAGGGACCCAACAAGACAATATATAATGAAAGATAACCTCCCAGGATTCATACACGTCATTGCACCGAAGAGTCGTCAACCCTCTCTTGCCGGTACGAACGGCTTATTGGCATGACCGACCTGACGCAACAATCATGTTCCGGTGAATATATAAGAAAGCATTATAAGAAATGAATCAGATGCAAATCCCCGCATTTAGATCCCGACGTTTGCTTTCCTTACTAAAAAAGGTAACGACTCGACAAGCAACTTGGACATAAAACTCGATCGCACTGCTTTACTAAACAAAGTGCATTAAACAAGTTCAAGCAATATTTAGGGTTAGCCTCAGTGGAATGTCCTATCTTCATGTTAACTCCAAATGCGACTACTATAAAAACAGTAATACAAAATAGAACAGTAGGTCGTAGCCAACAGAAGCTTCAAATAAAAAAAAAACAAAAGACATTGTAAATATGCTTTGTTTCGAAGTTATGCAAATCTCTTGCATTTCAATTTCCATCTTCATTTTACGAAGGCATTTATCTCCATTCCAAGGACGCATTCATCTACATTCCAAGGAGACATTCATCTTCGTTCCAATGAGGTATTTGGATTTGTCACTTTCATTGTGGTGTTGTTTATAACCATTTTGAATTTCATGGTTCATGTTTCACATTGCCCAAACCTGATAATTTTCATATGGAATTGTATTAAACATTATTTATGAGTTTTAAAATTATAATTTAGCGGTGCTTAGTTGATACGAGTGATTTCAGAACGATAAGACGAGTTTTCGACACTACGAATAGTTTACGTTTTGCAAACAAAACCTGATATTTTTTCTAATAATTTTATGGCCCCATTTTCAAATGTTAAAAAATTTTCTTCTTTGAAGGCAAATGGATAAATAGTGAACCAAATAATTTTTAGAATTATTTGAAGTTGAAATCCAATTTAAATGACCTAAAACCCACTGATTTGTCCATATTAAATAGAATTTTTTTTAATAAAAATTTATGATACACATATTTGGATAAAAATTCCCTTTTTAATAAAAATTTATATAAGGAACCCTTTGATAGAGGTCATTAAAGCCCTCTAATAAATAGTATAAAATTTCAGTTAATATAACCTTAAGATAGATCTTGAAGTTGATCAGTGGCTCAGATGGAGCCAGATAAATAATGTCCCGCGGCTCCCCAACGGATTAAGTGTCGATTTGTTGTGTGGCCAATCATTTGTTCGACATTGTTAAGGAAATCAGAGACGTTGGATCTTTGATCTGAGATCCAACAACATCAGCTTACCCACAGTGCAGTGGCCAAAACATTACGGGCCTTCGCCACTGTCAGTCAGCCAGCAGATGGCTGCGCTAACGCCTTCTGCTGATATTGGAACCAGCTTTTTGGTCCCTCCTAAAGTTCATAACTGAAGATGCAGCCCACAAGTACTCTTCTTGAACTACCCTCCCGACGTGAGTCGGAGACCTGGAAACAGACCAATGGGTCTCAGCTCGGAGGTCCCACCTCTTTCCTGGAAGAAACTGAAGATCTTCCCCTCCCTAGCCAATGCTGAGCTAGGTGTCTGTGAGGAAGAAAGTGGAAAGGTTCAACAACCATCCCAAGAACCTTATCGGTCTATTTATAGGCCTCTGAGTTTGATCTGCAAATATCCCTTCTGAACTAACCTGAAATGATCAAAATACCATGTGCTGGGTCTGCCAATAGCCAAACTCCGCTGTTCTGGAGGGCTATACGCAGACCTCCAGGGGTAAAAGTGTAAAATTACCTGGGGCAAAAAAGGTAAAATCCCTATTGGGGGTAAAAAGGTAAAAACATCTCTTCTCTCATGTGCCGAGTGGGAAAAATGACTGACGGGCGAGATGACCCCCATGTCCGTCTCGCCGGCCTCTCGACCTATAGGTCATCTCCCCCCCCCCCAGGGCGTCTCGCCTACTGCAGGTGGGCCTCCTGGTCTCACTCGCCTATCAAATTCATCTCGCCAGCCTCACCTTCTCGCTCGTTGAGCCACCTCCCGCGAGCCCAAGGTTGTACAGCTGACTCGTCGGAGGCAGGCGTTCCTTCTGGTTGTGGTCTGGCTACCTGGTGTCGTCGACAGTCGACGGGAAGATTTATCCGAAAGAAGAAATAATAGGCACCGTCGGAGCGTTGCTATCCAATGATGTTTCCTCCCGGAGGGTGTCGTCGAGCCCTCTACGACTAGGTGTTGCACCCTAGTGAGCCAAAAGGCATTGAGGAGACTTTTTTCTGCACAGTAGACCACCCAAGCTCAAAATAGAGCTCAGTAGAGCCGTGACATATAATAGGCCTATTTTCTAAAGACGCGGAACCCGGGCGAAACTATGCGATTCGCAATAGTTCCGTCCGGTGTCGCGTCTTTTGAAAATGTGACTACTATATGACATTATTTAAAAAAGTATTCAACATGAAAGTTGTAGTTCTTGCCAAAATCTACAACTTTTATGTTGAACACTTTTTCTAAAAATGTCATATATTAGTCATATTTTCAAAATGCGCGCAACCCGGGCGGAACTATGCGATTCGCAATAGTTCCGCCCGGTGCCGCGCCTTTTGAAAATAGGTCTACTATATGACATTTTTAGCAAAAATGTGTAACATGAAGTTGCAGTTTTCGTCGAAATCTACAACTTTTATGTTGAACATTTTTTCTAAAAATGTCATATATTAGACCTATTTTCAAAATACGTGTGAAAATCGTATTTAGCTAATTCATGGTTCCGTGTTTTTACACTTTTCCTAAAAATGTCATATGGTAGAACTATGGACTGTTATCTCTGATTTTTTGAGTTAATATAGTAATTAACAGTTGTTTGTGATTTTTTTTTAAAACTTATTTTTTGAGCTGCCAGTATTCATCGGGTTGTCAATAACCATTTATTAGACTGCCAATAATCATATAAAGACTGTCAATATAAACGCCCTAAATCAATTGCGAGAGCCAATTCAATTACAAAAGTCCTCTGCATGGCATAGCAAGAGAATATCCAGCCATTGTTGTTCGTTCCTGTTGAAGCTCTTTTTCATGCTCTTCAGTTTTTATTTTCAAGAAAAAAATTTTATATTAGACAATATATAATAGCAGGGAATCGCGTGAAACCCTACTACAGAGGGAAGCCCGACTCCATCGCATTTGCTGTCACCATGGGGGAAGGGGAGAAATCTATCACCTTCACTGTGGGAACAACAAAGGCTAATCTCTAAACCCTAAACTCTAAACCCTAAATCTTAAATTCATACTCCGTCACCGTTTTCGTGGAAAGGGGGAGAGTCGGGAGTCTGACGAGAACGGAGGGATTTCTAGGAGGGATTTCGGGGAGATGTGAGTCTAGAGGAGCAACGGAAATTTAACTCCCGTTAATTTCAGGACTTAAAATTAAGGCTCCGTTTGGTATGATGGCGACGGTCATGAACATGGGGTTAAATTGTCATTTGTTAACGTTCACTTAAGAAATTTTATTCACTTGGGTTTAAACGGATGATGTTTGTTTGGTGTTTCTTAAGGAATGACGTTTAAGAAAGAGGTGGAAGAACAAAGTTATTATTATTATTATTTTGGGTGATTTACTAGTAAAAGATTTTTTTTATAGTAATAATAATTTGCTAAAAGCGCAAATAAGTTTATTAATAACATCGTCCTTAAATAAATGTGATGAGGCCGTAATGATTTTTGTAGGAAATTGGGGTGCGGTTAGCCCGCTTCTCATGATCCTCACTAACTTAGTGAGATCATGGGGAAACTATCACGCACGCGATCGCCACACCCGATCTCTCGCGCATTGATCCCACTACAGCCACCATCGCGACCGGCCGCAGCTCCTCTTCCCTCGCCGGCGACTGTTCGCCGCCAAGGTGACCGCTCTTTCATGGTAGGCCTGTTGGAAATTTCCCGTTAAGTGGACTTGACTCATCGAGACGTCCCGGTGAATTCGTACGCGAGTATTTGCTCTATTCAGACTCTCACGAGCGCGCGTTATTTTAGTCGCGCGAATGATCGAAGCCTGTGATAGGTGGGCTAGATCGTCTCGTAAATTAAGAGCGTACACTCGGTCTCACCCTAGGCATAATTTTGATGGTCATGGGAATTCAATTAATTAAAGCAGTTAATTTGGGATTTGAGGAATTAATCACAATTAATTCCTCAATTGGTAACTCCATATGAGGCTATTCCTATTAATAGCCATAATGAATTTTCATTATCACTTGAATGGTGAACTAGGGCTGAAAACCCGATCTCCTTTTTCCCCTTCTTCATCTTCTGCGAAACCGCCACTCAGGGTAAGAGCCCTCTTTGCCGGATACATTTCCGATCAATCCGCGGCTTCATTCGGATCCTCATCTTCGATTGCCGACGAAGCTTCTCTTCGCCATCAGCGGCCCTGAAGAAAGATCGACACTTGCCTCTCTGTTTCGTGTCGACTGCCAGTGCTCTCCATTCAGTTCCGGAGAAAACCGAGACCCAGCAGCCGGCGATTTTCCTCCTAGTCGGCTACAACAAAGACGACCACTGTCGCCGGTGATCTTCCGTTTTGCGTGCTCCTCTGGGTTCGACACCAAGGGCAAAGGTTGTCGTCGTTCCGATCTCGACCTCCACCGCCTGGTCTGCAGTCATGGTGCTTTCAGTTCGGTTTTAGAACGCCATCACCATTCAGAACAAGAAGAAACCATCCGCTTTGTCTACCCGTGAGCATTCATAGGGTATTTCAGGTATGATTTGGGTTATATCAGTTTTTAACTCATTCATCAGTCCCTTCTAATATGTTAGAGATAATACTGCTCAAATTTGTCAATTGTCTGATAACAATCAGCTGTAAAGGCTTAGTTCCTTGTTGACGTATTTCTGATTATTGTTAATCAGAAGTTGTATTCTTCTATATATATATATATGTATACTCCGTGTGCTAATGATGTTCATTGTAGAGATCTATGAACTTAATCTATATGCAAGCGTGTTCTCTCAACGCCGCTGATTTCATTAGGAAGAACACGTCAAGATTATTGGGAATGGTCGCGACCATGAAACACGAGCTTGATTCCAAGAACGGTATATTTTGATTTTCCGCACTTCAGTTACCAATTTATTCAAGCTCACTTTATTTTGTGTTCTCAAATTAGAAAAATAAAAATTAGTAGAAAACTCCATTTTGAGATTAGTTGTGTTTGGTTAGTCGATCAATTAGGTCTATGTGTCACTGCATTTGTTGTTAACTTGGATAATATTGTTTTCACCGTAGCGACACATATACTATAAATTTCCATAACAGGGCCTTCCCCGCCGTCCGATCCTTCCACAACGATCGCTGTCATTCATTTCATGGATAACCACCCATTAACCATCATGATTAATGAGGGAATATCATTAATTAAATTATTGGTGTACATTTAGTAAATATTATGCAAATAATGTTCATTCCAAACTATACTAAAAATAATGATATGGGTGGTTACTGTGAGAGACGCTCGAAACATCCGAAGGAGAGTCAAAGTGGAACTTACTCCTCGTTGCCCCCAGCTAGGATTATATAGAGTTAAACCTAGGGTTTATTCGCACAAAGCCCCCGAGCCCGTTATTCGTCCGAATATACACTTACAATCTCCTCCTATATTCGTGACAAATAACGGTGACGTTTCGGGGTGCTGTAATGTAAACAAAATAATAATTCAAATTAAACAAAACATTCAGGACAGATCATACTAATTAATCAAAATAAAGGTTTTGCTTAAACGACAAACCATCACACAGATGTTATCCCAAAAACTTAGTCTGAATAATTATTACAAAACAAAACAAAGACATGAATTAAACATTTGATGATTCTACTCATCTAGTAGATCATCGTCATCCATGTCCAGGTCTACAGCTCCTCCATAATCTCCATCGTAGCCTGCAAGGAATTTCATGAGTCAGACTCTATGAATTCATAAACATATGCAGTAACATCTAAAGTAAACTAGCTCTTACTAAATGAGCTTAGCACTTCTAGCAACGGTGAAGTAACTCTGTCAGCATCTCATCCAGTTTAACTAGGACTAGTCATGTTACATTACTCATTGCAGATCAGTATGTGCCTCACCAACATATGTGAGCACACATCACGTGCAATATTATCAAATGTGGAATAATGTGTTGTGACCAATAATGTTTAGATTAACATTTACAGCGACTTTCAATTCTCAGATGAATAACTCTTGAATCAACTTACAATGGGAGGACGTTAGGTTATCAAGTGTGGAATTACCAGCATCCAACTATCTTGGGTTTTCATCAAGAAATTATTTGGGGTTTTCAGTCTGTTATTATTTAGATGCTTGAATATTGACAGCTATAAGCTCGTACGTATCAAAACATAAACGTTGGAGGAAAGTTTCATATTTATATGAACTTTAATCTCATTTCCCCTGATGTTTTGATTGTGAGTGCTCTTTTTAATCCTTTAGTAAGGGCGTCTGCAACATTATATTTTGACCTCACATCAATGAGGTTCACAATCCATTGACTCGTAAGGGAGGTCAACCAGACTTGTTTCATCCGTAGTTGCCTTCTTTTGCTATTGAACAACGCGTTCGTAGCAATCGTTTTAGTAGCCTGATTGTCACAGTAAACTGCAACAGAACTCAGTTTCAGGCTCGACAGTGGAATGTCCATCACCAAATCTCTTATCTATTCTGCCTCTTCACCAGCTGAAGCTAGAGCATAGAGTTTGGATTCCATAGATGAGAGTGCAATGCACGACTGTCTCTTGGACTTCCAGGCTACAACTGCTCCTCCTAGTGTGAAGAGGAATCCACTAGTGGACTTGCTGTCGTTTACTTCTGAGCACCATGATGCATCAGAATATCCTTCCAGAACTGGAGGATGACCACTATAACATAAATCATACTGTCGGGTGTGCTTTAAGTATCTCATCATCCTATCAAGGGCATCTCAATGGTCTTGGTCAGGATTGCTAGTGAACCTACTTAACATGCCGACCGTAAAGGCTATGTCAGGTCTCGTACAAACCATAGCGTACATGAGGCTACCAAGCAGTTTAGAATAATCTAACTGTCGAATCGCAGCTCCATCATTGGGCTTTAAGCGGTTAGAATAATCGTATGGTGTCTCAGCCGCTTTACGTTTACTGTATCCCCACGTGTCCAACATGGACTGGATGTAGTGGCTTTGACTTAGGGAAATGCCATGTTTCCCAATTCTCACTTGCATACCTAGTATAGTGTCAACTACACCGAGGTCTGTCACGCTAAATTCTTTAATTAGACCTGACTTTACGTCATCCACTTCAGATTGATCAGATCCAAGAATAAGTATATCATCCACGTACAAGCATATTATGGCGATTTTGTCTGATCTATGACGTATGTAAAGACATTTGTCCGAGAGACTCGACATGAATCTCATATTCTTTACAGTATAGTCAAACTTCTCATGCCATAATTTCGGTGCTTGTTTCAATCCGTATAGCGACTTTAAAAGCTTACAGACCTTGTTTTCGTGACCGTCTACAATGAAACTTTCAGGTTGACTCATGTAGATCTCTTCGGTCAGATCTCCGTTCAAGAACGCAGTCTTAACATCCATTTGATGAACAACAAAGTTCTCAATGGCCGAAATAGCAAGAAGAACCATAATGGTTGCTAAGTGACACACATATGAGTATACATCAAAATAGTCTACACCGCTTACATGTGTGAAACCTTTAGCCACCAGGCGTGCTTTATACTTAGCTACGCTACCATCGGGATTTAACTTCTTTTTCAGAACCCACTTGCACCCTACAGTTTTAGCCCCTTTTGGCTTATCAACCAACGTCCAGGTGTCGTTCTGAAGGAGAGAGGCCATCTCATCCTCAATAGCTTCTTTCCATAGTAGGGAATCCCTTGATCTCATCGCTTCCTTAAAGGTAGATGAATCATCCTCAACGTGGTAAGTGACAAAATCACTACCGAAGGTTCTGGGGGTTCTCTCTCTCACTGAAGTCCTCCTACACTCTAGGCCAGAGTTATCTACCGGAACGGAATAGGAGGTGCTCGGTACTGATTCAGGATCTTTCTCAGTAATAGTTGCTTGCATACCTGAGATCGTTAAGTTCTTATCTTTGAGGAATTTATGCTCGAAGAACACTGCATCCCTAGATTTTATTATGATATTATTAGAAATATCAAGTAACCTATCTGCAGCACTATCTTCAGCACAACCTAAGTAGACACATGTATTGGTCCTAGGTCCAACCTTAGACCGTCTAGGGTCAGGAACCCTGACATAGGCTATATAGCCCCAGGTCTTAAGTTTAGTTAAAGACAGGGGTCGCTTAAACCAAAGCTCGTAGGGTGTAACCTCTAACTTAGCATGAGGAACTTTATTCAGAATGTGATTCGCAGTCAAGACTGCTTCTCCCCAATAAGCGGAAGGCATGCCTGCAGTGAGCAGCATAGAGTTCAACATCTTTGTTAACGTTCTATTCTTGCGCTCGGCTATACCGTTAGATTGGGGGGAGTAAGGAGCAGTGGCTTCTACTATGATGCCCTGTGAAGCAAGGAAGCATCTGAACTCACTGGACATATATTCTCCTCCTCTATCACTCCTAAATCTCTTTATTTTCATGCTTAATTGGTTTTCTACCCTGGTTTTGAAAAGACAAAACTTTTCAAATGCTTCGTCTTTAGTTTTAAGCAACGAAATATGACAAAAACTTGTGTAGTCATCTATGAACGTGATGATATACTTCTTTCCACCTCTAGTGACAAAACTCTTAAAGTCACAAATATCAGAATGCATAAGCTCAAGAGGTGTTATGCTCCTAGTAACCGTGTCAAAAGGTTTCCTAGTGATCTTAGTCTGAGCACACACTTCACATTTTTCAAGAGGAGACTTAGTGTCTAATGTGATCTTGTGAGTTCTAGCTACTTGGAACATTTTCCTGTAGTTTACGTGTCTTAGTCTCTCATGTAAAGTCTTAGGGCTAAGTAAATTCAATTGAACTTGTTGCACTATCTCATTTGGTAGACTCAGACGGTACATCCTATTTTGGACGTAAGCACATCCAAAGTAGTGAGAGTTAACTGACAGAGTCACTCTACCGCTACAGAAGTTAACTGACATACCAGCATCACACAATAAACTAATAGACACTAAGTAATAGATAAAGAAGAAATAAATTTTACGTTCTTTAAAATTAAAGACTTACCTGAGGAGAGCATCAGAGTTGCGTTCCGCACCTTCAATACGTCAGCTGTTCCTCCATTGGCCACGGTCACTGATTCTTTTGCATTCTTCAGCTCTGTCAAAAGATTAGCATTGTTACAAACGTGTCACGTTGCCCCAGAATCCAGGAACCACTCCGTACTGGCCTACTCGTGTCCGACCATGACAACAAAGTCAGATGGCTTAGCTTGACTAACTAGATGGGCTTGGTTGCCCTCTTGTGGTGCCTTAGTTTTTTCCTTCCTCGGTAACTTGCAGTCAGATGCGCAGTGTCCCCACTTGTTGCAGTTAAAACATTTACCCTTAAATTTCTTAGAGGGTCTACTCGGTCCTGGAACCTGGGGGCTACTACGAGACGTTTTGGTCTTGTGAGGGGGAGGAGCACGCTTAGAGCTTGAAATCATGTTGGCAGCAGCCTTCTGCTTGCCAACAGCTTCCAAGGAGTGCTTCGTCTTGTTCTCATCCTCAATGCGTATGAAACGCTTGAGGTCGTTCCGACCAACCTGCATCTTTTTGCGGTACATTTCCGTTTTGAAATTGTACCACGAGGAGGGCAACTTATACACAATCGTGCCCGCAACAAAACTATGTGGCAGACTAATAGACTCACTATGCAAGAAATCAACTAAATTTTCAAAATCAGATACCTGGGGGAGAATGACTTTCTGTTCGTCGAAGCTGAAGGAGTGGAATTTATCCACCAGATGAGCCTTGGAGAGGTCCTCCTCCTGCTTGAAGTGCTCCTCCAGTGCTTCTCATATCTCCTTAGCAGACTGCATCTTGATGTAGTTCTTGGCCAGGCTAGAGGAGAGGCAGTTCAGCAGGTAATCCCTGCAGAAGTCCTCTTCTTCGACCCAATGTGCCTCGTCTTCAGTCCCAGCAACGTCAGCACGAGTAGTCTTGATGGTGTAGAAGACGTTCAGGTATTTCATTCCGAACTGAGTATTCAACTTCCAGTCGTTGAACTCTGTGGCCGTGAACTTCTCAAGCTTGTTCATGGGCACTAGAGAGGAGAAGCTGGAGTTCCTCATCCCTTCACTTGCTTGCAAACCCTAACACAAAATCTGCCGGAAGAGAACAAGGCTACCACTGAAGAGCAAACTGGATCGGCTTCACCTTTCCAGATCTGGATCGGCAACCTTGCCGGAAGAGTCAAGGCAGCAGGGCTGACCAAGATCGGGTACCCGGCGACGGAAGAGGCGATCGATGATCGGGATGACGCGATCGACGACTGGGAAGAGGCGATCGATGATCGGGAAGACGCGATCGACGTCTGGGAAGAGGCGATCGTCGACCGGGAAAAACGATCGTCGACCGGGAAAAAGTTGATCGTCGAACTCCTTGGCGATCGTCGAACGGGAAACAATCGTCGACCGGGAAAAAGTCGATCGTCGAACTCCTTGGCGATCGTCGAACGGGCGATCGACGACTGGGCGATCGACGACTGAAAAACGATCGTCGACTGCAAGCCCTTGTTCCGCGACGGGGAAGACGCGACGGCGAGCCCTTTGCAGGCAGCGGATCTGGCACCGGGACCAAGCGGATCGCGAAAACCAGTGGCGGCCTCCTTTGAGAGCAGTGAAACAGAGAGAGGAGGCGGCTTCCTCCTAATCCGAGACCAGGCGGCTGCGGTGGCGTCGAGGAAGACGCGAATCGCCGAACGATCGCAACGAGGAAGACGTGACGGCTAGGGCTTCGGGGAAGACGTGAACGGCGACGGCGTCCTCGTGCCATAAAGTCGCGACGGGAAAGCGGCAGCGCAAAACGCGATCGGCGAGCGCGACGACGATGGTCGGGAACGATGGGAACCCTAAAATCGGGATCGAGCGCCAGATGGGAGCTGTTTCGAGAATGTGAGAGGCGCTCGAAACATCCGGAGGAGAGTCAAAGTGGAACTCACTCCCCGTTGCCCCCAGCTAGGATTATATAGAGTTAAACCTAGGGTTTATTCGCGCAAAGCCCCCGAGCCCGTTATTCGTCCGAATATACACTTACAGTTACTGTGTGCGGATAGCCGCATACCTACCGTAACCATCTCCTGAAGGCTAAAAAAAGAGCTCTAAGCATCCTCATTTCTCATCTTTTTTCCTTCGGGCTTTCTTCCTACTCAGACCAAAACTCTGTTAGATTTCTCCTACGAGTCACCGCCTCTCCACCGGAAATTCGTCTAAGTCTACTGCCAAGAGCAAGTCTCGTGAGCCGTTCATAGAAGCCTCCGACGTGCGCAACATCCCACAAGTCCTCGCCAGCATTATACCGCACGTTCCGCGGTCCTGTTCAGCACCCGCGCGGCACCTAGGAGCGTCGTCATCGCCAAAGGATACATGCTTCAAACTTCGCGTGAGGCGGCATGTCGCCCACCGAGCACAAGTGTAGTCTTTCTCATCCCCAATTGTAACGAGTAGCGGTCCGTCATCCTTGATTTTGCAACAAATTTATAACCCGGAACTCATAGTGAAGTTTGGCTGTCACCGTACCGGTCACGTGATTTTTTACCCAGTTGAAGGGTTTTTTCACGTAAAAATTGTCTTATGGACTTCTACTTATTCTATGACAATGTGTGCGCTCAACCGCTCCACGGGCTAAGACGGACTAGTTTAGTCCGGTCTAACAGGAGAGTTGAGTTTGCCGCAACAAAATGATTGGAGAGGTACTCTAGAACCTGATAGAAACAAATTAAGGTCTTGTTTTACTTTTTCACTGCAGCCCGGGTGTGACGCAGGACGAAGGGGTGGCAAATAGGGCTGTGACACATCGACATTCGGCCATTCGGGTTGGTCTGGAGGCTCCAGCTCCATGTTGCGTTCCAACTCCATCTTGCGGCTAGCCAGGATCGGAGAGCCAAACTAGCCTTCAGTGTGTTTAAAACAAACTGCAGCACATAATGCAAACGATCACCATTTTGGAGTTTAGCCAAACACTTTGGTGGTGTTTGATTTGGCTGATAGCCTGTGGTGTGGTTGCGAAAAAACCGAGTTTTGAAAATAGCGGCATTTGGTTCGGCTCAATTCTAAAAAGCAGGTTACTTAAATCCACACTTTTACAATAACTCCCAACCGCCCTCCATGGGCCCTGTCCCACAGCACCATTTGCAACCCCCCCGCCCGATACCCTAACCCGGCAATATCTCCTCGCCTTTCTTCACTGACATCATCGATCCTCCGTTTTGGGGCTCCAGTCAGGAGAGAGCTCGAGGGCGATTTAGTGATGGTGACTGCAAGCTTGACTGGGAATCGACACCTCCTGCAAGCTCGGTGATGGATCGATGATTTTCGGCTCCTCTACCCGCTATTTTGCCGGCGTTGATCCCTTCATTTGGCCCTATTTTACCAGCGATGCCTTCTCCCGCACTTTGAGTAATCCCTCATTTTCATCAGTCAGTGATGTGCTTTTATTTGAAGTGTGTTGATTAGATTTTGTTCGTTCTCCAGATTTTAACAAGGTTTTGATTAGGCATGATGTTGTGTTTTCCTGATTGTGCAACATGATAAATATAGCAGAATAATTGTATGAAACTAAAACATAAACCAAAATTGTGAGAATAATTTCAAGACAGACATTATCTGTGTTTAGTATCATATTATGTTAAAAATTGTCTTTTTATATATTTTTTTGGCTGGTAATCATTTTATGTAAAAAAAAATTGTCTTTTTTTTTCCAAAATAAGTTTTTCAAAATCCTATTTTACAAACTTTATTTCACCAAAACATTTTTTCAACAACACTTTTTTTTTTCAAAAACAACACTTTTATCAAACTTCATTTCCTTTCAGTAACTTAATTTTTCATCAAAAACAATCCAACCAACCAAACGGAGTAAAATCTAGCCTCATTTAGTATGACGGGAGCCACAATCCCATGAAAAAAATTTAGATACGTTTCTCCCTGCCTAAGATCAAGAGTGGGGACGAGCATCAAATCGTTGATACTTGCAAAAACAATGATATTGATCGAAATAATGACAATACTGACAATAATTTTTCAATACTGCAATATTTCGCGAAAACAATTCAACCGTAGGATATCGGATCATCCGGCCGTATTGTGCAAATTTAAAATGTCATATTTATGTAGCTACATTAATTACGTAATATTTATTACATCATATTTATCAATACGTTTTTACGCAATATTTATTAAGACATATTTATTACATCATATTTATTGAGCGTCATACGAGTACAAAGGGATAAACCTGTTCACCAATATATATATCATTCCAAATTATTTTAAATTAATTTTTCCGGACTAAAAACGGAAAACCGGATTTTTAAAAAAGAGCATATTTAAGCTGAGAGAGATGACTACTGTTGTCAACGCAAACAAGGGGGGCAAAGTAGAAATGTCTGCACTCAAAACAAATTCCAGCGTAATGGGCCGTCTCATTAACTGAATCATTACGGATAACACTAATAGCAGTTCAATGGGATAAATTTGCACAATAGATCTGATAAAGAACCTAAGAATTTACTTCAAATATTTTTTAAAAAAATAATTAAAAATGAGAAACATTTTAATTGGTCAAGTATAACAGCATAGTTTTAATCTAATCACTTTTTAACATATATTATAATTTTTTTAAAAAAAATTTAAATAAAATACTTACTCAAATAATTCCACCCTATCCTTAAATTTAAAAAAAATAATAGAAATTTATAAAATCAAAAAGTTTTTAATACATTTCTCATACATGATAGACATTTATTAAACATGTCAACAATATTTTTTTTGAAGATCGTCATTTCCAAGAAGCTACCATTAAATTCAATTTAATTAAAAATGATTTGACATGCATAAAGATATATGCATAATAAGATTATTTATTAACAAATATCAAAAAGTGACTATTAATTAATTAATGGATAGGGGGCATAGCCTAGTGTCTATCACGGTTGGCCGTAAAGGCGGAGCCCTGTGACTCTCACAGTCTCACTCGTGTTTGAGTGTATATAAATAACAACTTTGAAATACTATTCATAGCTAATTAAGCTCTAATGATTGGTTCAAAGGTTGTTAGAAAACTCCTCATTTTGTAGGCAGATCACAGATGAGAGATGGGTGCTGAAAATCTCAATCGACCGGCAACTCGGTCAGACCTCCAGAACAGTTAAGCTCTGTTTATGAGCACGAAAAGTGGAATGCCTCCCAATTTCTCCCTCCCCTGCAGTAGTTATAGTGAATATTTTGTCTTAGGAAATCAACATTAAATGATAAAACTGAAGTAAGAATGACTAAGAAAAATGAGCTGGGCCACCGGGCTCCGCTTCCACAGCCAACCGCGATACTACTTGATTGTGATAGTGCGCGGGGCGGGCTTCTAATGCCCCGCGTGGCGGTACTTCGGCCACGACATTGCCCCGGCGTGACGGCGCTCCCGCCGATCGCAAACCCCCCAAACGCCATACTCCGTCCGTCGCTCGTTTTTTCCCTTTTAATGTAGTATAGGAGTTCATGTGAAGGTGAGAACATAAAATCTGGGTCATTGAATCAAAATCCAGCAGCGGCCGCCGGCGGAGGTCGCCCTCTCGGCGGTGACCGCACCTATGGTCGTTGCCGGCTCTTCCGTGCGGTGTCGGTCGTCGGCAAGTGCAAAAACCTGCTCGGAAAGGAGCTGATTTTCGCGGTGGCCGGCGGCTGCGGGCTCGCCAGCCCCCGGCCATCTTGGGTTCTTCGGCGTAAACCCCCGGCGAACCCAGGGCGTCCGAACCTATTTTAACCCGACATGAATGGCTCAGATTGGTTTCGGTTTTCTTGTCTACAAAGTCGAACCACCTTAACTAATAATTCACATGAAAATCTACTAATGCAATCATTCGAATTATGTTGTGAACTACATAGTGCATACAAGATAATGAGTTTCATAATTATTTGGATCTAAATAATCTTTTATGTAGATGCGCTAAACATTGAGAGGAAGTAGATCAAGATATTGAGTTGATTTTTTAAAAATATTACATACTCGTTTTTATATGAAAAACAGTCATATTTTTTTAATGCAGTATGATCAGTCGACTATAATACATTAAATTCAATGAATCTATCAATGTTTAGTTATATTACTTTTTTGATCTACATAAAAAAATTCTAATGGCATTAGACATGACGCTAAGTGTTTTATATTTCTTAATAAATTTAGGCTCCGTTTGAGATGACTTATTTTCACCGGTCAAGCGGTTACGGCCGCATGAACCGAACCTTAATTTAGGTCCGGTTCATGCGATCGTAACCGCTTGACCGGTCAAAATAAATTCTCCCAAACAGAGCCTTAATCATTAGATAGATTTAGACAATATTTCAGAATAGAAGTTAGGGTAAAAATCATATTAATTCCTGAGATTACAAGTAAATATCAAATTAGTACTTGAAGTATTAGTTGTGGTCAAAATAGTCCTTGGAGTTCTAATCTATGGACCTCTTCTAACACCTTAATTGCACTCAAAATAAAGCTGGATGTTGGCCAAGAGAATAAAAAAGACAACTTAAAAAATTTAGAGACCAAATTGATATTATCTTGCAACCTCAGGGTCTGAAATGATTTTTGTCCATAGAAGTTATGATATTAAAAAAAACTCTATCATGCAATGATTGAATGAGATATTTACTTAAGTATACCCGGTATACCATGGGCCTGTTGTCTCAAAGAAAATGTGAGAAAGCTTCCTGAGATTTGACTAGGCCAAGGGCGTCTACGGGTCAGCAAATTTTATTTCGACTTATTTTCAGTCGTTTGATGAGGAGACTTGAGATATGATGGCTAGGGATGATGACTGGAGCCTTAAAGCCGGTAAAAAAAGGTAAAAATTAGCAATTAACCATAGATCTTCTCTCTCCAAGCTTGAGAAAGGAAGGAGAAAAAAAAGGGAACTGAGGGAGATGGGAGAGTTCGATTGACGAGCTTTTCGAAGTTTTCATGGCTAAAAGAAAATCGAGAAGCGTAACAATTCTTCTCTTCCTGGTTTTAGTTTTACGTTGGTTTTCGCATTGATTTTCTCTTGCTATTGATTTTGTTAGAAAATCCCATATAAAATAGCCCAGTATTGGGCACATGTATTTTTTATTTCCTTCTCCTATTAGTCCCACATTATTGTATAGAATTTCTTCTCTCCTTTTCTCTCCTATATATTTGTATTCTCTCGTATTTTGATACACACGTAATACATACAAGTTTTGAGCTCACTCAACATGGTACCAGAGCCAACGATTCCGACCTCGCGGCTTCACTTTCTCTAACCGCCCGACCTGTCTTCCTCTCCTGTCCGCTATTCCTCTGCGACCTGTTCCTCTACTCGCACCGGGTAGTGGACTATTCTACCCGCCAGTTCCCTCTGCGGCTTCTCCCTTGCTGAACCGCTGCCTGCTCTCCTCTCCCTCCCTCCCGTGGATCCACCCCTCAGTGCCTTTTATAGCCTCTCCTCTCAACCCGTTGGCCCCACTTCCCGCTGCCTACTCTGTTTTCCTCTTACCGCGTGGCCTCCTCCTGCGGCTTATCTTACCGCTTGCGGTTTATCTCTCTTGCCGCTCGAGTTACTACTCGCGGTCTCCTTTCTAGCCGCTCGAGTTCTTACTCGCGGTCTCCTTTCTAGCCGCTCGAGTTCTTACTCGCGGTCTCTCTTCTTGCCGCTCGAGTTCTTACTCGGGGTCTCCCTTCTTGCCGCTCGAGTTCCTACTCGCGGTCTCCTTTCTAGCCGCTTGAGTTCTTACTCGCGGTCTCTCTTCTTGCCGCTCGAGTTCTTACTCGCGGTCTCTCTTCTTGCCGCCCGAGTTCCTACTCGCGGTCTCTTTTCTGGCCGCTCGAGTTCCTCCTAGCGGTTTCTCTCTCTAGCCGCTCGAGTTCCTACTCGTGGTCTCTGCTTCTGCTTCCCTCTTCTGGTCGCGTGAACTCTATTTCTAACCGCTGCGACTTCTCCTTGTCTCTTTCAAGCCGTCATCTCTTATCGCTCTTGATTGGCCGCTGGTGTTCTCTCAGTGACCGTGCGGGTTGTCCTTGCTCTCTCCCGCACCTGATCGCGACCTCCTGTCGCTCTCTCCCCTGTACTTGTCAGCGTGCCTATCCGCTGCGGCCTCTTCTCTCACCGCGCGCTCTTCTATTCGATGCGGCCTTCCCCGGTTCCATGGGCTCTTCCATCGACTCTACCGGGCATGCGGCTAATCCTCCTGCTGACCGCCCGGCTTCTCTTCCTGACCTTCGAGATGAGCTGCGGATCACCACTGTCTCATTATCTGGGAAGAAGAACTTTGTTCCGTGGGTCCACTCGGTTCGGCGTGTTCTTCAGGTCAAGGGCCTTGTGCTTCACCTTACTAACGCACCTCCTTCCCTTAATACGGAGGACTGGCTAGGAAATGACGGCCGCGTTCAAACATGGCTCCTTAATTCGCTGGAGGGTGAGCCATACCAAATGGTCATGTACCATGAGACCGCCAAAGCTATGTGGGAGGAGCTTCACTCCTTATACTCTGGAAAGGATAGTCTTCAGCACCTCTACGACATTATTACCGACCTTCAGACTCTTGATGCTGGCGGGGCGGCTGACATGACCTCGTTTGTTTCTCGTGCCAAGACTCTGGCAGAGGCCTGGATCCATCATCAGCCTTCTACAACCGACCTTGCTGCTCAGCGCGTGCAAAAGGAGGTCGTACGCATTGCCATGATGATGGCTCGTGTCCCGCCTCACCTTCAGAGCATCCGGGCTCAGGTGTTGGCCTCGGCCTCTACTCCCTCCCTCTCTGATGTCTGCTCTATGCTCCTTCGAGTATCACCACCCCTGGATTCTCCGGCACCCTCCTCTCCGGCTCTCCTTCAGCAGACCCTTCCCCCCTTACTTCCCCCACCGCCTTCTGCTCGCGGTGGACGTTCCGGCTCTCGCGAAAGGGGACGTGGGGATCGGGGCCGCCCCAAGTGTTCATATTGCGGCCGGGATGGCCACACGGATGCCGTTGGCTACAAGAAACATGACTATCCTCCTCGCCCCACTGCGGCTGCTGCCACTGATGGCTCCTCCACTGGTACCGACCTTGAGGCTGTTCGCCTCCAGCTACAGCAACTCCAGGGGCTTCTTATCCCTCCTCCTGCTTCTGTTGCCTCCATCTCTACTGCAGGTATTACTTGTCTTTCCTCCGGTCCGCGTTGGATCTTGGACTTGGGGGCTACTCATCACATCACCTCGATGCGGCCCCTCCAGTACTCGAATGTTCCTTATCCGAAATCTATCACAGTCGCTAATGGGGCGACTGTTCCGGTCTCCGGCTGCGCCGACATCTCTCTTGCCCCCTCCATCTCTCTTCGCTCGGCTTTTTATGTTCCGGGCTCTCTTTTTAATTTGCTTTCTGTTGGTCGCCTCACTCATGATATGAATTGCTCTGTCACATTTACTCCCTCTTCTTTTTTTGATACAGGATCGGCGGACGCAGACTACCATTGGTAGAGGACGACTGCAGAACGGGCTCTATCTTCTTAATGCCTCTCCCCCTATTCTCTCCTCTGTCTCCGCTGTTGACTGGCATCGCCGTCTTGGGCATGCCCCTCTACCCGATCTCCAAAAGGCGCTGCCTGATGTATCTTTTCCTGCTTTCAAATGTGATTCTTGTGTTTACGGCAAACAACCGCGTACTTCTTTTCCTGCTCATTGTACTAGGAGCGCTGCTCCGTTTGATTTACTGCACACCGATGCCTGGGGTCCTTTTAAAGTTACAAGTATCTCTGGATACCGTTATTTTATAACCTTCATTGATGATTATTCTCGCACCACATGAATTTACCTACTTTGTGATCGCTCTGAGCTCCCTCGCATATTTCGCGCCTTTATACAAGAAACTCGCACGTAATTCTCCAAAACTATCAAAACCGTGCGCACTGATAACGCTCGCGAATACACCGGCCATGAATTTGTCAATCTCTGTGAAGAATTTGGTATTATTCATCAAACCTCATGTGCCTACACCCCCCCACAAAATGGCGTTGCCGAACGAAAGAACCGCCACCTCGACGTTGCCCGCTCCCTCATGCTCCAAATGAATGTTCCAAAAATTTACTGGAACTTTGCGGTCTCCACTACATGTTTCCTCATCAACCGCTTCCCTTCCTCGGTTCTCAACTCTGCCACTCCATTCAGCCTCCTATTCCCCTCCACTCCGACCTTCCCTATCACACCAAGGGTCTTTGACTGCATTTGCTTCGTTCACCTCCTGGGTTCCTCCTCGGATAAGTTGGATCCCTGAGCAGCTAAAACTATTTTCGTCGGCTATTCTCGCACTCAGAAGGGCTACCTGTGTTACTCTCCGGTCACCCGGAAGGTCATCGTCTCCGCCGAAGTTACTTTTTGGGAAGATCAACCTTTCTTTTCCCCACCTCATGCTCCTTCCTCCCCGACGACATCTCCACCACTGCCTATACCCCGACCTGTCATCCCTACTACTGCGCCTATTCCCCTACGTCCTTCTAACCCTGCTCCTGCTCCCTCCAAGCCACCAGTTATCCAGGTTTACTCTCGTCGCCTTCCTCCTCGTTCCGCTACCCCTCTGCAGTCGGTCTCTTCCTCGGCTACCGTGCGCCCTGCTGATCAGGTATCTCCCTCTACCGCTCATCCTCTGGCGAATTATGTCTCCCTGCATCGCCTCTCTCCCCCACTACACACATTTGCCACTTCTATTTCCTCCACTTCGGTTCCTAACACTGTGCAGGAGGCGCTACAACATCCCGGTTGGAAGGCTGCCATGGAGGAGGAAATGGCTGCTCTCTGGGCTAACCATACCTGGACTCTCGCACCACTTCCCCCGGGTAAGAAACTGGTTGGGTGTAAGTGGGTTTTCGTCATCAAACATGTCGTTGATGGGACGGTTGACCGTCTGAAAGCTCCGCAGGTCTCCCGGGGCTTCACCCAACAACACGGGATGGACTATGAGGAAACCTTCTCTCCGGTGGCCAAACTCAACACCGTTCGGGTTCTTATCTCGGTGGCTGTCCATCGCCGGTGGCCCTTACTGCAACTGGATATTAAGAATGCCTTTTTGAATGGCGACTTGCAGGAAACTGTCTATACGCAACAACTTCCCGGGTTTAAGACCATGGGGGAGTCTCAAGTTTGTTGCCTTGAGAAAGCTCTGTATGGCCTCAAACAATCACCACGGGCATGGTTCGACAGGTTCAGCAAGGCTCTTCGGGAGGTTGGTTTTTCTCGAAGCACGGCAGACTTCTCGATGTTCACTCACCACCGTACAATGGGGATGGTTCTTCTGTTAGTATATATTGACGACATCATAATTACGGGAGATGACTCACAGGGAATACAGAAGGTCAAACGACATCTCGGTACAGTTTTTCAAACAAAGGATCTGGGACCCCTCCGGTATTTTTTGGGCCTTGAGGTTGCTAGACGAGCAGATGGTCTCGTCCTTTCCCAGCGGAAGTATTGTCTCGACCTTCTTCATGATGCAGGTTACTCGGGTTGTAAGCCGATCAATACCCCAATGGATGTGAATCACAAGTTATGTGCTCAGGCTTTCGACTCAGATCTCTTACTTGAGAATCCTGAATACTATCGCCGTCTAGTTGGAAAATTGATCTGCCTCACGGTAACTAGACTGTATATATCTTTCGCAGTTGGTATTGTCAGCCGATATATACATTCCCCGCGAAAATCTCATCTTCACGCCGTTGAACGCATTCTCAGATACCTCAAAACGGCCCCGGGTCAAGGATTGGTCTACAAGACCTCATCTTCAGCTCCTACATTGATAGCTTACTCTGATGCTGATTACACTGGTTCTCTTGATGATCGACGGTCAACCAGTGAGTTTTGCACATATTTTGGAGGACACTTGATTACGTGGCGTAGCAAGAAACAAGCTGTTGTAGCTCGATCATCTGCTGAGGCTGAATACCGGGCAATGACGTCTATATTTTCTGAACTAACATGGCTGGAGAGTCTTCTTACCGATCTGGGTATAAAACTTCCTTCCCCAGCCCTTCTCCTTTGTGATAGCCAAGCGGCGATACATATTGTCAAGAACCCAATATTCCACGAGAGAACAAAACATAATGAAGTTGATTGCCACTTCATCAGAGAAAATGTTCAAATGAAGAAGATTGACCTGAAGCATGTTCCCGGGACAGAACAAGTTGCGGATGTGCTCACTAAAGCTCTTCCCAGTACATTCTTCTATCAGTGCTTGTCCAAGCTTGGTGCATACGATTTGTACGCTCCAGCTTGCGGGGGAGTGTTAGAAAAGCCCATGTCAAATAGCCCAGTATTGGGCCCATGTATTTTTTATTTCCTTCTATTAGTCCCACATCATTGTATATGATTTATTCTCTCTTTTTCTCTCCTATATAATTGTATTCTCTCCTTGTATTTTGATACACAAGTAATACATACAAGTTTTGAGCTCACTCAACAGATTTAATGGTGACATCAAAATTCTCAAATTAGAGATTTATGGTTGTCATGGTTCACTGTGAATCACCGAGATGTGGGATTGTGTCCTCGACATGTTTGCACTAGAAATGCGAAGAGTATTGTAGATTACACATGACATGTGAAGCTTATTTGTGTCAGTTGGCACAAATCAGTGATGTTTGGTGCTTTGCTTGCACGTTGTGTTAGTGTTTGTTTCACACAGGTGTTAAAGCTGCCAAAGCGCTGTTATAATGCCAAATTTTTGTGAAGCTTAACTAGCTTAAGGTTGGAGTAAGGTGATGATAATGTGGGAAACTTAATGCAGGTATGGGAGGAATTGTCTCATTTTATTGTCTTGAACGCTTTAGCAAACCCTAGCCATGGGACTTTATTATGCTTACATTAATATTCATGATGCTTGAATTGTTAGATGAGATAGGGAAAAGTGATGTAAAGGCCCATTTATACGCACATTTCTCTTTTCACCTTTACTCCCACATCCTTTGCATAAGATTCTTTCTCCTTCTCTTCCCCTATATATTTGTATTCTCTCTTGTATTTTATACATGAAGAAGTATCTATAAGGTTTGCCCATTGTTTTCTACATAGTATCAGAGGGAACCGGTCTGACCTGTGTCTAACCGCTCGGTTCTCTGCTTCCCTAACCGCTCGGTCATTCTGTTTAACCGGGCGGCTTGGTCCTTCCTCTTACGGCTCGACTTGTGGCTTCTCTACTTTTCTAATCGCCACCTTCTCTCCCGTGCATCCACCTTCTCTTCTACTACCCCGCTATTTTATAGTCTTCCTTTCTCTGGCTCGTGGACCCCACTTCAATACCGTTAGCCTTCTAACCGCTTGGTTTTTCGGCCTGTTTGCTACTCTCTTCTTCTCGCCGGCCTTATCCACTCTTTGCCGCTTTGCCGCTTTTCCGCTCTGCAGCCTTGCTGCTCACTACGGTCACTTTATCCGCACGCTCTGTTCTTCCGGATTGCCGGATTGCCGGCTTCTTCTCTCCGTTGCGGCCTCCTTCTCTGTCTTGTTCTTGCTCTTTACTCCCTGCTCGCCGCGACTTCACTTAGTCGTTGCGACTTCTCTTCACTTATCGCAGCGAGTTGTTCCATACCCGCTGCGAGCTCCGCATCTAGGTCGCGACATCGTCCTTTGTCGCTGGTGTGCTCACCGTGACCGTCCGGACCTCTCGCGTGGTTTCTTCCCTTGATTAGTCATTGCGGCTTCCCCTCCCGCTGCTGCTTTCCCTACCCGCTGCGACTCCCTCCAGTCTATTCCCTGGTCTATGCGGACTTCCCGCACAGACTTCTCTTTGCTGTTGCAGCTTCTCTACCCGTTGCGGGCCCGCATCTTGATCGCGACCTCTTGACCGCTGGTGTGTTGACACTGAGACCATGCGACTTCCCTTCTCCGCTCCGTTTTCTTCCGGTTGCGGTTTGTTTTCTTCCGGTTGTGGTTTGTCTCTTCTCGAGCGGCTTGTTCTCGCCGCTGCTTCTTCTCGCACCGCTGCCTCTTCTCGCGCGGCTGCCCTTTCTCGCGCGGTTTGTTCTCGCCGCGGCGGCTTGTTCTCGCCCCTGCTTGTTCTCACGCGGCTGCATATTCTCGTTGTTCTCAGTGCTTCCACCGTAGTAGCCATTGGTTATGTCGGGCAAGCCGCTTGCCTTCTTGCCGCCCGGTCTTCGTAGCTAGTCGCTGATAAGGATTATGGCTTCTGCCTCTACCACTGCTGATGATATTGATGTGTTGCGTGCTCAACTCCATCAGCTTCAAGAGGTGGTTCGTCGCTCCTCTGGCTCCATGGCCTCGATCTTCCAGGAAGGTATATTGTGTCTCTCAAACAGCTCTCAGTGGATTGTGAACTCGTGTGCTACAAATCATCTCTCCGCAACAGCCGCCCAAATACTTAACTAATAATTCGCATGAAAATCTACTAAAGCAATCATTCGAATTATGTCGTTAACTACATAGTGCATACCAGATAATGAGTTTCATAATTATTTGGATCTAAATAATCTTTTATGTAGATGCGCTAAACATTGAGAGGAAGTAGATCAAGATATTGAGTTGATTTTTTTAAAATATTATTTACTCGTTTTTATATGAAAAACAGTCATATTTTTTTAATGCAGTATGATCAGTCGACTATAATACATTAAATTCAATGAATCTGTTGAGACTATATTAGCCAGCAGGACACGTGTGTGTGAGACCGCATATTTGGGCTTTCCCCACCGCGTTCCTGGTCTGGGTGTTGACCCCGGTGGGCCCCCCTTGTGTGGCGGAATATCCCCGCGGTCCTGTGGTTGGGCTTAGTCCCACATCGCCTGCAGCAGGCGATCCTTTGTGTTTATGTACCCCCGTCCCCCCTTACCATCACCTCGGGGTTTTGGGAAGATGTGTGGTGACGGGTGGTTTCAACATGGTATCAGAGCGAGGTTGTCCTGCTGCGGGGGTGTGTTGAGACTATATTAGCCAGCAGGACACGTGTGTGTGGGACCGCATATTTGGGCTTTCCCCACTGCGTTCCTGGTCTGGGTGTTGACCCCGGTGGGCCCCCCTTGTGTGGCGGAATATCCCAGCGGTCCTGTGGTTGGGGTTAGTCCCACATCGCCTGCAGTAGGTGATCCTTTGTGTTTATGTACCCCCGTCCCCCCTTACCATCACCTCTGATACCATGTAGAAATGGAGAAAACCAACCTTGTATATATGTCCACTTGGTAATAGTTACAAGTATACACACACTTATATAGGAGAAGAAGGAAGGGAGAAATCCTAATACATGATGTGGGACTAATCCAAGAAGAAAAACAAGAAACAACATGGGCCCTTAAATGGGCTTTTCTAACACTCCCCCGCAAGCTGGAGCGTACAAGTCGTAGGCGCCAAGCTTGGATAAGAACTGATAGTAGAGCGGCCTAGAGAGAGCTTTCGTAAGAATGTCCGCAACTTGGTCGGTAGCAGGAACATGCGCCAAATCTATCTTTTTTGACTGTACCTTTTCCCGGATAAAGTGACAGTCAACTTCGATATGCTTTGTTCGTTCGTGAAAAACCGGATTCTTGGCAATATGAATTGCTGCCTGACTGTCGCAAAATAAGGTTGCCGGAGATGAGAGACGAACACCTAAGTCTCTCAGAAGGCCTTCGAGCCAGGTTAACTCAGAGACAACAGCTGCCATAGCCCGGTACTCGGCTTCGGCAGAGGAGCGCGCAACCACATTTTGTTTCTTGCTACGCCAAGTTATGAGGTGTCCACCAAAGTAAGTACAGAATCCAGTTGTGGAGCGCCTATCATCAATAGATCCTGCGTAGTCAGCGTCAGAATACGCGACGAGAGAAAGAGATGTGGATGGCTTATACACAAGTCCTAGTCCGGGGGCGAGCTTGAGATATCGAAGGATGCGCTCGACAGCTTGAAGATGAGATGTCCGAGGAGCGTGCATGAACCGGCTCACAACTCCCACAGCAAATGAGATGTCTGGTCGAGTCACCGTAAGGTAGATCAGCTTCCCAGCCAAGCGTCTGTAATATTCCGGATTTGTAAGTAGCTTGTCAGAGTCAGAGCTATGGGCCGAGAGCTTGTGATTTGCGTCCATAGGAGTCTCCGCAGGTTTGCACCCAGAATAACCTGCATCACGAAGGAGGTACATACAGTACTTCCTTTGAGATAACACAAGACCATCAGGGCGTCGGGCGACCTCGAGCCCAAGAAAGTACCGAAGGTTGCCCAGATCTTTGGTTTGAAAGACAGAATTCAACTGTGTCTTGGTCTGTTGTATTCCTGCCGTGTCGTCGCCAGTAATCAGGATATCATCAACGTAAACCAGAAGAATCACAGTCCCGGTTGACCGATGTCGGGCGAAGAGAGAAAAATCAGTCGAGCTCCGAGTGAAGCCACTAGCACAGACCACTTTACTGAACTTTTCAAACCATGCACGCGGGGACTGTTTGAGACCATAAATGGATTTCCGAAGGTGGCATACCAAAGACTCCCCCGTGGTCTCAAACCCGGGCGGCTGCTGCATATAAACGGTCTCCTGGAGATCGCCGTTGAGGAAGGCATTTTTGATATCCAGCTGATAAAGGGGCCAGTGACGATGAACAGACAAGGAGAGAAGAACGCGGACCGTGTTCAATTTGACCACGGGAGAGAAGGTTTCCTCATAATCAAGGCCATGTTGCTGAGTAAACCCCCGTGCCACAAGACGGGCCTTCAGACGATCGATAGTGTCATTCGCCGCATGTTTAATGACAAAGACCCATTTGCAGCTAACAGGGGTGTGGCCAGCAGGAAGAGGAACCAGATCCCAGGTCTGGTTAGCCCAGAGAGCCTGCATTTCATCGTGCATAGCAGCCCGTCAGCCAGGGTGGTGAAGCGCCTCCTGCACATTAGTATGAAGAGAAATAGAGGAAAGGGAGGTGACAAATGCGTAGAGAGGTGGTGTTAGCCGATGTAGAGAGACGTAGTTGGCCAAGGGATGAGCTGTAGAGACGGAAGCGTGATCGACCGTAGCGGAGCTATTGCTGGCAGCAGGGAGCTGGGTCACGGGCGCATCCTTGGATGGGCGACGAGAGTAGACACGGATTAGCGGTGGAGGAACCCGAGGAGGAACAGGGGGAGAGGAGGAAGAAGACGGCACAGATGGCGTGACTGGTACAACAGGCCGGGGAAGAGAGGGAGCAGAAGACGAGGGAGCAGAAGACGAGGTGGTGCCGGGTAAGTGGAAGGGCTGGTCTTCGCAGAAGGTGACATCTGCAGAAACGACCATTTTGCCGGTAGTAGGAGAGTAGCAGACGTACCCCTTTTGAGTGCGGGAGTAGCCAACAAACATATACTTGGCGGCCCGAGGAGCAAGTTTGTCGGAAGGAGGGCCAAGAAGGTGGACGTAACAAACACACCCGAAGATCCGTGGTGTGAGAGAGGTGAGGGGGATAGAGGGATAGAGGAGTTGGAGAGGTAAGGCAAAAGCAAGGACAGAGGAGGGAAGGCGGTTGATGAGATGACATGTGGTGGAAACAGCAAAGTTCCAATATTCGGTGGGAACGTGCATTTGGAACATAAGGGAGCGGGCAACATCGAGAAGATGACGATTTTTGCGTTCTGCCACCCCGTTTTGCTGAGGGGTATACGCACATGAAGTTTGATGGATGACACCAAAGTCAGTGCAGAGAGTGGAGAAGGCACGACCCGTATACTCCCGAGCATTATCAGTGCGAATGACTTTGAGAGGAGTGGCGAACTGCGTACGCATCTCAAGTAAAAAGGCGCGAAAGACAGAGGGAAGTTCAGTGCGATCACGTAGGAAGTAGAGCCACGTGGTACGGGAGTAATCGTCAATGAACGTGACAAAGTACCGAAAGCCAAAAATACTAGGGAGTCGATAAGGACCCCAAATATCAGAATGAACTAACGACAAGGGAGTAGTACTCCTGGTACAGGCAGGGGGGAAAGAGGAACGGTGTTGTTTGTCGTAGACACAAGATTCACAGGAGAACTCCTGTAAAGAGAAATCAGGAAGAGCCCGCTTGAGAATCGAAAGGGGAGCATGTCCAAGGCGGCAATGCCAATCAACAGTAGAGATGGTGGAGAGAAGAGTTGGTGGGATATCCAAAATGTACAACCCATTCACCAGCTGCCCCTGACCAATGGTACTCCGGGTACGGCGATCCTGCATAAGAAAAGAATGGGGTGAAAAGGTAATACAACAGTCAAGGTCGTGTGTGAGACGACTAACTGATAATAAATTGAAGGGAGACCCCGGAACGTGAAGAACCGAGGAAAGAGAAAGGGTTGGCGTAAGCTGAAGATCAGCGGAGCCAAAGACGGGGAGGGTTTCACCGTTGGCCACAGGTATGCGAGCAGGATGAGGCGTGTGGAGATATGCTGGGGGCTTCTGGGAGGAGATATGGTGAGTAGCACCGGAATCAACGATCCAACAAGGACGATGAGAGAGGCAGGTGATACCCTCCGTAGAGGACACAACAGAGGTGACAGCGGAAGCAACAGGTGCCATGCGGAGAGCAGAAAAAAAAACTGGTGGCGAGCAGAGGCGAGGCCAGGCGGCGAGCAGAAACAGCCCGCGGCGGACTGGAGCCGGTCGAGGCGAGTAGGGCAGACCGCAGCTGCAGAGAGAGGCCACGGAAACAGAAAGAGGCCGCAGCGGGAAGAGAGTCCGCGCGGACAGAGACAGGCCGCAGCGAGCAGAGACAGCGGACTGGACGAGGTCGCGGCGAGCGGGAGTAGGCCGCGGCGAGTACAGGCACGCTCAGCAAGGAGCGGGCTATGGGAGGCCGCGACGGACTGGAGGAGGCCGAGGCGGACTGGATCAGACTGTGGCGGACTGGTTCCGGCCGTGGCAAGCAGAGCACAACAGCGGGCCGAGAAGAGAGGGCAAGCTGGGGGAGTTGGGCAAGTCGCGGGAACGGGGCAAGTCGCGGCGAGCTGGAGTGGGTCGCGGCGAACTGCAGGAGAACGCGGCGGACTGGAGGTAGCGGCGGACTGGAGGTAGCGGCGGACTGGAGGAGGCCGCGATGAGCACAGACGCTCAGCAAGGAGCAGGCCAAGAGAGGCCGCAGCGGACAGGGAAAGAGAGCTGCGGACAGGACGCTATGCTTACGACGGACAAAGGAGACCAAGAGATGGAGGTCGCCGAGGTCGCGCCGTACAAGAAGAGGCCGCAGCGGACAAGGGGAAGCAGTGCGCAAGAGATGGCGGA
The DNA here is from genome assembly GCA_039583875.1 of Platanthera guangdongensis. Classification (NCBI taxonomy): domain Eukaryota; kingdom Viridiplantae; phylum Streptophyta; class Magnoliopsida; order Asparagales; family Orchidaceae; genus Platanthera; species Platanthera guangdongensis. The sequence continues at coordinate 142,015,785 of CM077160.1, read as the reverse complement.
GAGAGAGTCCGCGAGCACAGAGGCTCGAGCGGACAGAAATAGAGCGAGCTAGAGGGAGCAGTCCGCGAGCAAAGAGGCTCGAGCGGACACAAACAGAGTGCAGCGGACAGGAATGATCGTCCGGAGCGGATAGAGAGAGGTGGGCCCCACGAGTCAGAGCAGAAGATGGCTATAAGAAGCCTGAGGAGGGTGGAACCACGGAGGGAGAGAAGAGGAGCGGAATCAGAAGGGCAGTCCGCACGAGACCGGAGCGGACAGATACAGAGGGGCAGTCCGCAGAGAGGCGGATGCAGGAAGGCAGGCAGTCCGCACGAGACCGGAGCGGACAGGAAGGCAGTCCGCAGAGAGGCGGATGCAGGAAGGCAGTCCGCAGGAGACCGGGCGGACAGAAAAGAAAGGGCAGTCCGTAGCTAGACGGAACCTGGCTCTGATACCATGTAGAAATGGAGAAAACCAACATTGTATACATGTCCACTTGGTAATAGTTACAAGTATACACACACTTATATAGGAGAAGAAGGAAGGGAGAAATCCTAATACATGATGTGGGACTAATCCAAGAAGAAAAACAAGAAACAACATGTGCCCTTAAATGAGCTTTTCTAACAGAATCTATCATTGTTTAGTTATATTACTTTTTTGATCTACATAAAAAAATTCTAATCGCATTAGACATGACGCTAAGTGTTTTATATTTCTTAATAAAATTAGGCTCCGTTTGGGATGACTTATTTTCACCGGTCAAGCAGTTACGGCCGCATGAACCGAACCTTAATTTAGGTCCGGTTCATGCGATCGTAACCGCTTGACCGGTGAAAATAAGTTCTTCCAAACGGAGCCTTAATCATTAGATGGATTTAGACAATATTTCAGAATAGAAGTTAGGGTAAAAATCATATTAATTCCTGAGATTTCAAGTCAATATCAAATTAGTACTTGAAGTTTTAGTTGTGGTCAAAATATTCCTTGGAGTTCTAATCTATGGACCTTTTCTAACACCTTAATTGCACTCAAAATAAAGCTGGATGTTGGCCAAGAGAATAAAAAAGACAACTTAAAAAATTTAGAGACCAAATTGATATTATCTTGCAACCTCAGGGTCTGAAATGATTTTTGTCCATAGAAGTTATGATATTAAAAAAAACTCTATCATGCAATGATTGAATGAGATATTTACTTAAGTATACCCGGTATACCATGGGCCTGTTGTCTCAAAGAAAATGTGAGAAAGCTTCCTGAGATTTGACTAGGCCAAGGGCGTCTACGGGTCAGCAAATTTTATTTCGACTTATTTTCAGTCGTTTGATGAGGAGACTTGAGATATGATGGCTAGGGATGATGACTGGAGCCTTCAAGCCGGTAAAAAAAGGTAAAAATTAGCAATTAACCATAGATCTTCTCTCTCCAAGCTTGAGAAAGGAAGGAGAAAGAAAAGGGCACTGAGGGAGATGGGAGAGTTCGATTGACGAGCTTTTCAAAGTTTTCATGGCTAAAAGAAAATCGAGAAGCGTAACAATTCTTCTCTTCCCGATTTTAGTTTTACGTTGGTTTTCGCATTGATTTTCTCTTGCTATTGATTTAATGGTGACATCAAAATCCTCAAATTAGAGATTTATGGTTTGTCATGGTTCACTGTGAACCACTGGGATGTGGGATTGTGTCCTCGACATGTTTGCACTAGAAATGCGAAGAGTATTGTCGATTACGCATGACATGTGAAGCTTATTTGTGGCAGTTGGCACAAATCAGTGATGTTTGGTGCTTTGCTTGCACGTTGTGTTAATGTTTGTTTCCACGGGTGTTAAAGCAGCAAAAGCGCTGTTATAATGTCAAATTTTTGTGAAGCTTGATTTGTTAGATGATATAAGGAAAAATGATGTAAAGGCCCATTTATACGCCCATTTCTCTTTTCTCCTTTAGTCCCACATCCTTTGCATGAGATTTTTTCTCCTTCTCTTCCCCTATATATTTGTATTCTCTCTTGTATTTTATACACGAGCAAGTATCTACAAGGTTTGTCCATTGCTTTCTACATGGTATCAGAGGGAACCGGTCTGACCCGTGTCTAACTGCTCGGTTCTCTGCTTCCCTAACTGCTCGGTCCTTCTGTTTAACCGGACGGCTTGGTCCTTCCTCTTACGGCTCGTCTTGCGGCTTCTTTACTTTTCTAATCGCCACCTTCTCTCCCGTGGATCCACCTTCTCTTCTACTACTCCGCTATTTTATAGTCTTCCTTTCTCTGGCTTGTGAACCCCACTTCCATACCGTTAGCCTTCTAACCGCTTGGTTTTTCGGCCTGTTTGCTACTCTCTTCTTCTAGCCGCCCTCATCCACTCTTTGCCGCTTTTCCGCTTTGCTGCCTTGCTGCTCACTACGGCCTCTTTATCCACGCGGTCTGTTCTTCCGGATTGCCAGATTGCCGGCTTCTTCTCTCTGTTGCGGCCTCTTGCTCTGTTTTGTTCTTGCTCTTTACTCCTTGCTCGCCGCGACTTCACTTAGTCGCCGTGACTTCTCTTCATTTATCGCAGCGAGTTGTTTCATACCCGCTGCGAGCACCGCATCTAGGTCGTGGCATCGTCCTTTGCCGCTGGTGTGCTCACCGTGACCGTCCGGACCTCTCGCGCGGCTTCTTCCCTTGATTAGTCATTGCGGCTTCCCCTCCCGCTGCTGCTTTCCCTACCCGCTGCGACCCCCCCCCCCAGTCTATTCCCTGGTCTATGCGGACTTCCCGCACAGACTTCCCTTTGCTGTTGCGGCTTCTCTACCCGTTGCGGGCCCGCATCTTGATCGCGACCTCTTGACCGTTGGTGTGTTGACACGGAGACCATGTGACTTCCCTTCTCCGCTCCGTTTTCTTCCGGTTGCGGTTTGTCTCTTTTTGAGCGGCTTGTTCTCGCTGCTGCTTCTTCTCGCACTGCTGCCTCTTCTCGCGCGGCTGCCCTTTCTCGCGCGGTTTGTTCTCGTCGCGGCGGCTTGTTCTCGCCCCTGCTTGTTCTCACGCGGCTGCATATTCTCGTTGTTCTCAGTGCTTCCACCGTAGTAGCCATTGGTTATGTCGGGCAAGCCGCTGACCTTCTTGCCGCCCGGTCTTCGTAGCTAGTCGCTGATAAGGATTATGGCTTCTGCCTCTACCACTGCTGATGATATTGATGTGTTGCGTGCTCAACTCCATCAGCTTCAAGAGGTGGTTCGTCGCTCCTCTGGCTCCATGGCCTCGATCTTCCAGGAAGGTATATTGTGTCTCTCAAACAGCTCTCAGTGGATTGTGAACTCGTGTGCTACAAATCATCTCTCTCCGCAACAGCCGCCCAAATACTTAGATACTGTTAACCCCAAGCACATCACAGTGGCCAATGGTGACACGCTCCCGGTTTCTGGCACTGCTTATCAGCCTCTTGCTCTTTCCCTCTCCCTATCCTCGGTTCTTCATGTTTTGTGCTCTCCTTTAACCTTCTTTCTATTAGTCGTCTTACCCAAGATCTTGATTGATGTGTTACTTTCTCACGCTCTTCATCTGTGGTGCAACATCGACTAATGCAGAATATACTTGGTAAAGGGCGACTGTCTAACGGGGTATATCTTCTCGACATTTTTCCTAATGCTCTCACCACTGTCTTCACCATTGATTGACATCATCGTCTTAGGCATGCCCCTCTTCCCATTCTCAAGAAAGCTCTTCCTACTGGCTCTCTTCGAGAGTTTTTTTGTGAATCTTGTATTTTCGACAAACAACACCGTGTCTCTTTTTCTCCTTCATGTATCCAGAGCGATGCTTCTTTATCCGTAGTACATTATGATATCTGGGGGCCCTATAAGGCCCCCAGTATCTTTTGGTATCGATACTTTGTTACATTTATCGATGATTACTCACGGGTTACCGGGTTGTATTTACTTTGTGATCGTACCGAACTCACAACCACGTTCTGTATGTTTCTTACGAAAACTCGCACTCAGTTCTCTATCTGTGTCAAAACTCTTAGTACAGACAATGCTCGAGAATATACTGGTCGCACCTTCTCCAATCTATGCGCTGAGTTCAGTATTATACATCAGACTTCATATGCCTACACCCCTCAATGTTGAATCCAAGATTCGGTTCCACCTAAAGTTCGTACCTAGGGTGCAGCTCACACCCACTTCTCCCAAGCCGTCCCTTGGTGAGAGACCTGAATTTGAGAAATGACACTTGGCTCTACCACGGAGGTCCCACCTCACACCCGAAAGACCTTTGAGATCTTCTCCTCCCTAGCGAATGTTGATCTAAGTGCCTTGGAGGATGAAGGAAGAGGATGAGGAGTGGTGAAAACGGATCCCTCTCCAAGGCACCCCAAGGGTCTATTTATAGATTTTTAGGGATGACCTGCTAATAGCGCAATCCTGCTGCTCTAAAATTACTGAAATACCCCGGGGCTGGTCTGCCAACAGCCAAACTTCGTTGTTCTGAACAGCTATTCGCAGCCCCTAGGGGCAAAATAGCAGACCCTCAAGCCGGGCGAGACGGGCGGGTGCCGGCCTCCCGCACCCCCCCCCCCCCCCCCCGCCTAAAAATTGGGCAGGGGCGGGTGTCGGCCTCCCGCCGCACCCGCCCCCTGAAATGGGGTCGGGGCGAGTGTCGGCCTCCCGACGCACTCGCCCCCCAAGATGAGGCTGGGGCGGGTGTCGGCCTCCCGACGTACCCGCCCCCTGGAATGGGGCCGGGGCGAGTGTCGGCCTCCCGCCGTACTAGCCCACAAGATGAGGCTGGGGCGGGTGAATGTTGCTTAACAGAAAGTTAGCTAATCAGCTAGAGGGGGGGTGAATATGTATTTGAAATCTTATTAGTTCTTTTGCTGATTTCAACTTAATCTATCTAGAGCTTATCCTTAGATCTTGCAATAAGAATAAAAACAAGCAACACAACAAACACACAAAGATATTTAGTGATTCCCCAATTGAGTATATTCACTTTCCCTCCCACATATTCAACTGATTTGTTGGACTAGGCACACACTCCACCAATCTGCTCCTTAGAGCTTACACCTCAGGCTCTCAGCCTTATACACAGATTCTTCACAGAATCGAAACTCAGAACCACAAGGGTTCCTACCTCAGAGCTCTGCAGAGCTCCTACACCTCAGTGATCCACTGATCACCTACCTTAGCCTTATTTCTAAGGTCGACAACTCAGACTCTTCAGCCCTATAGCTTCAGGCACACAACCCTACTCTCAGAGTGCTGCAACACTCCTACACTCAGTACCCTTTCAGGTACCTACAGCTCAGCCTCCTCCAAGGCCTACAACTCAGTGACACACTTGTCACCTACAGCTCAGTGACTCTTCAGTCACCTACCTCAGGCACAAGGCCCTACACTCAGGCTGGGAGGACAGCCCTACCTCAGATCCACACTTGGATCCTACCTCAGAGAGCAACACTCTCCTACCTCAGACAATTAAGCCCAACAGCTCAGATCCACACTTAAATCATACCTCAGTACCCCAACAAGGCACCTACCTCATTGACTAATTAGTCACCTACCTCAGGCACAAAGTGCCCTACACTCGGATTCAGATAAACTGAACCTCACAGGAAGAATACAAAATGTTTAAGAAAATAAAACAACTGACTAAGAGATAAATCTCTGAGTCTACCTTGCTGGACTAAATAGATATCAGTCCAGCACACTTGCTGTAGAAGGAATTAGTCCTCTTCTACAACTAACACTTTTATGCTGCATAGATGAGCAGCAACCAGCTTGCTGAATGGATGAATCAGCTTCTCTGTTCTGGAAAGAACTATCTTGCTGAGCTTGAAGAGCTTCAGCTAACTTCCTTTGCCTTTCAGGCTATCTCTGCTGAACTTGAGCTTTCAAGCTTGATGAAGAAGAAGATGTCCAGCCACCTCTAATTCCCTTTTTGTATTTTCTGCGTTTGTTCCGTTTGTTCGTTGCCCTAATCCTTTTTTTCTCTTTTTATATGCGTTGATTTGAATCAACGACACAAATGTATGTGAGCCCAGCCAAGGATTGGAGAGCGCTATCTCCATCAGAAAAGGACAAAACAGCTTTCGGCGCCACTGCAGCTTTCTCGCAACGGCTACATGTAAGTTGACTTTGATGATGTCAGCAATGGTCATCACCATCTGGACTTAGAAAATATTTCATAATTTCATAAATCATTGAGTGATGTTAAGTCACTCAACGTCATCTGTCTTGATTCTCAACGCTTCTGGACTTGTGAATTTTCTCTGGATTTATCTCAGCGGTTCTGTCTCAGCGGTTTCTTCTTAACAGCTGAGACAAAATTCTGTCTCAGCGCTTTCTTCTTAACAGCTTAGACAAGTTTCTGTCTCAGCGGTATCTTCACAGCGGTTTTTTGCTTCACAGCTGAGACTATCTTCCGTCTTAGTGGTTTTCCTCTTAACTGTCTCAGTGCTTCATTCTTCATTAGAAGCGTTGAGTGAACCTGCTTCACTCAACGCTTCTGAACTTAGAGAAATCCAGCAAGTTTTGTCTCAGCGGTTAAGCTGACACATTCTTCTCAGTTGTCCATTGTAAGGGACCTGAGAAATTTGTCATTCAGCTCATAGGTGCTGAAGACTCTTCCATATGTTCTCAGTTCATTAACAGTTCTGAAAAATCTTTCAAAACTTCCAGCAATGTCCTCAGACTTTCCTTGTCTGAAAGCCTCATATTTCTGGTTCAGCATGGATTTTCTGTCATCCTTCACCTCTTCTGAACCTTCCATGAGCACAACTAGGGTGTCCCACATCTCCTTGGAGGTCTGACAGTGCAGCAGATTCTGGAATGTAGAATCATCTACTGCACTGACAATGATATTTTGAGCTCTCTTGTCCATGGAGGCAAGGAGGAGCTCATCTTTGTTCATTTCTTCATAAGACTTGGGTGTCTGGATGTTGACATCCAGAACTGAGACTTTCAAAAAGATGAAAGGTCACTCTTTGACTGTAATGTATATTTTAGGGTCAGCAGCTTCCATGAATAGTCTAACCCTTTCCTTACAGAGGCCAAAGCCTTCCTTTCTGCAGATTGGTAATTTCATGGCTCTCAATTTCTTATAGTTTACACCAGATTCTTTATCTTAGGACGAACCTTGGAAGTATACTCAGATTGTTAAATCCTTTTTTAAGTAACCTCCCTCTGATACCGTTTAAAAGTTGTTTAATAGAAGGTTAGCTAATCACTTATAGGGGGGATGAACAGGTCTTTGAAATCTTATTAGTTCTTTTGCTGATTTCAACTTAATCTATCTAGAGCTTATCATTAGATCCTGCAATAAGAATAAAACAAACAACACAGCAAACACACAAAGATTTATAGTGGTTTCCCAATTGGGTACATCCACTTTCCCTTTCACCTATCCAACTGATTTGTTGGACTAGGCACAAACTCCACCAATCTGCTCCTCAGATCTTACACCTCAGCCCCTCAGCCTTATATACACAGATTCTTCACATAATCCAAACTCAGAACCACAAGGGTTCCTACCTCAGAGCTCTGCAGAGCTCCTACAGCTCAGTGATCCACTGATCACCTACCTCTGCCTTATTTCTAAGGCCTACAACTCAGGCTCTTCAGCCCTACAGCTTCAGGCACACAACCCTACTCTCAGAGTACTGCAGCACTCCTACACTCAGTACCCTTTCAGGTACCTATAGCTCAGCCTCCTCCATGGCCTACAACTCAGTGACACACTTGTCACCTACAGCTCAGTGACTCTTCAGTCACCTACCTCAGGCACAAGGCCCTACACTCAGGCTGGGAGGACAGCCCTACCTCAGATCCACATTTGGATCCTACCTCAGAGAGCAACACTCTCCTACCTCAGGCAATTAAGCCCTACAGCCCAGATCCACACTTGAATCCTACCTCAGTACCGCAACAGGGCACCTACCTCGGTGACTAATTAGTCAACTACCTCAAGCACAAAGTGTCCTACACTCAGATTCAGATAAACTGAACCCTACAGGAAGAATACAGAATGTTTAAGAAAATAAAACAACTGACTCAGAGATAAATCTCTGAGTCTACCTTGCTGGACTGAGCAGATATCAGTCCAGCACACTTGTTGTAGAAGGAATTAGTCCTCTTCTACAGCTAACATTTTTTTGTTGCACAGATGAGCAGTAACCAGCTTGCTGAATGGATGAATCAGCTTCTTTATCCTGTAAAGAACTATCTTGCTGAGCTTGTAGAGCTTCAGCTAACTTCCTTTGTCTTTCAGGCTATCTCTGCTGGACTTGAGCTTTCAAGCTTGATGGAGAAGAAGATGTCCAGCCTCCTCTAGTTCCCTTTTTGTATTTTCTGTGTTTGTTCCGTTTGTTCGTTGCCCTAATCCTTTTTTCTTTTTCCTTTTTATATGCGTTGATTTGAATCAACGACACAAATGTATGTGGGCCCAGTCAAGGATTGGTCAGTGTCATCTCCATCAGAAAAGGACAAAGCAGCTTTCGGCGCCACTGCAGCTTTCCCGCCACGGCTACATGTAAGTTGACTTTGATGACGTCAGCAATGTTCATCACCATCTGGACTTACAAAATATTCCAGAACTTCATAAAGCATTGAGTGATGTTAAGTCACTCAACGCCATCTGTCTTGGTTCTCAGCACTTCTGGACTTGTGAATTTTCTCTGGATTTGTCTCAGTAGTTCTGTCTCAGCGGTTTCTTATTAACAGTTGAGACAAGATTCTGTCTCAGCGCTTTCTTCTTAACAGTTGAGACAAGTTTCGGTCTCAGCGGTATCTTCACAGCGGTCTCCGTGGTTTTTGCTTCACAGCTGAGACTATCTTCCGTCTCAACTGTTTTCCTCTTAACTGTCTCAGCGCTTTCTTCTTCATTAGAAGCGTTGAGTGAACCTGCTTCACTCAACGCATTTGGACTTAGAGAAATCCAGCAAGCTTTGTCTCAGCGGTTAAGCTGACACATTCTTCTCAGTTGTCTCAGCTGTCTCAGAGGGTCTCAACGCCCTCTTCTCAGCTATCTCAGTTGTCTCAGCGCTTCTTGCCTTAGTCAGTTTTTCTGAATTTAGCTGCGTTCGACGATCTGTGGGTGAGCTCGACGAACTATGATCTTCTCAGCGGTCTCAGCTTTTTTTGCCTTAGTTTATTTTTCTGGCTTTTAGCTTGACAAGTGTTGAGCTGAGCTCGACGATCTGTAAGCTGAGCTCGACGAACTGCAACCTGAGCTCGACGAACTTCAAGCTGAGCTCGACGAATTTTGAATCCTGAGCTCTTGAGCTTATTCCAAGGAATGTTGACCTGAGCTCGACGACCAGTGTGCTGAGTTCGACGAACTGCGAGCTGAGCTCGACGAACTTTGAATCCTGAGCACTTGAATTTAGCTCTTGAGGAATGTCGACCTAAGCTCGACGATCTGTGAGCTGAGCTTGACGAACTGCGAGCTGAGCTCGACTAATTTTGAGTTTACCACCAAACTCATTTTCTTCACATGTCCAATCATGGACAACATGCATGCAAGAACTAAGGCACACATCAAATACATTATGTGTGTATGTCATTGACCCGTTTGACTTCTTACAAATCTGGGATATTGAGATCAATAGACCCAACAGCGGGTGTCAACCTCCCGCGCTCTAGAATGGGGTCGGGGCGAGTGTCGGCCTCCCGCCGCACTCGCCCCCCCAAGATGAGGCTGGGGCGGGTGCCGGCCTCCCGCCGGACACGTCCCCTGAAATGGGGACGGGGCGAGTGTCGGCCTCCCGCCGCACTCACCCCCAAAGAGTACACCAAACACTAGCAATCTAGGCAAGTCTTTCGTCCGCCTACTTGTATATCATGCAGATCAACAATAAATTTGACCTCAAGAGTGCAAAACCCCATAAAAGCTTACAAATGTGTAGCAATTCTTGCGCCTGTCTGGGGACCCCGCTCCGCGAATACGTGGTTGTACACAATCCCCGCTCTTTTCGAGCAAGTTCCACGCTCAGAAAGAAACATCCAACCCAACATATTCGCTGAGTGTAGCAGCACTCTTGGTACCAAAAATACTTGGTTCTCCGAGGGGTGAACCTGTCATGCCAACAAACAGGAGCGTGGGTGGCGAGATCCCCTCCAGGTATAATTCACTTAACCTCCCCGAGAGGCCAACCTGCCCTGCCAGCTAATGAGAGTCTGGGTGATGAGATCCCCTCGGGATAGGAACTTTCTCTCCACCGAGACACATTCAACCCATCCAGCTAGTGCGAGTCTGGGTGAGGAGATTCTCTCGGGGTTGGAACTTACTCTCCACCGAGGCACATTCGACCCATCCAGCTAGTGAGAGCCTGTGTGAGGAGATCCTCTCGGGGTTGGAACTTTCTCTCCACCGAGGCACATTCGACCCATCCAGGTAGTGAGAGCTTGGGTGAGGAGATCCTCTCGGGGGTTGAACCTTCTCGCCACCGAGGCACATTCGACCCATCCAGCTAGTGAGAGCCTGGGTGAGGAGATCCTCTCGGGGTTGGAACATTCTCTCCACCGAGGCACATTCGACCCATCCAGCTAGTGAGAGCCTGGGTGAGGAGATCCTCTCGGGGGTGGAACCTTCTCGCCACAGAGGCACATTCGACCCATCCAGCTAGTGAGAGCTCGGGTGAGGAGATCCTCTCGTGGTTGAAACTTACTCTTCATCGAGGCACATTCGACTCATCCAGCTAGTGAGAGCCCGGGTGAGGAGATCCTCTCGGGGTTGGAACTTACTCTCCACCGAGGCACATTCGACCAATCCAGCTAGTGAGAGCATGAGTGAGGAGATCCTCTTGTGGTTGGAACTTACTCTCCACTGAGGCACATTCGACCCATCCAGCTAGTGAGAGCCTGGGTGAGGTGATCCTCTCGGGGTTGGAACTTTCTCACTACCGAGGCACATTCGACTCATCCAGCTAGTGACAGCCTGAGTGAGGAGAACCTCTCGGGGGTGGAACCTTCTCGCCACCGAGGCACATTCGACCCATCCAGCTAGTGAGAGCTTGGGTGAGGAGATCCTCTCGGGGGTGGAACCTTCTCTCCACCGAGGCACATTCGACCCATCCAGCTAGTGAGAGCGTGGGTGAGGAGATCCTCTCGGAGGTGGAACCTTCTCGCCACTGAGGTACATTCAAGTCATCCAGCTAGTGAGAGCCTGGGTGAGGAGATCCTCTCAGGGTTGGTTTAAGCACGTCATTCGAATCATACTAAATTCAACATTCTCTAACGGGGAAAATTTTCAAGATACATGACCTCCTGACCAAGCTGGTCATGGGTAGAGCTCATTACAAAAACATAAAGGGAAAAAGATTTTACCGAAGCACGGTTTCTTCAGGCTGCTTGGGCATGATGACCGTCATTCGCCTCCTCTAATACCTCTATCCTGCTCAAGCTCTCCATGATCTTCTCCATCTCCTCTGTCCTGGCTAGCCAGGAGATGGTGTTGACGGTCGTGACGTAGCACTGTCTTGTCATCCTGGGGTCTCCCCTGACCCTGACTTGGATCCCTCCAGTGTTAAACTTGAGGCACTGGTGGAATGACGATGACACACAGCGGAATGCGCTGATGAGGGGTCTTCCGAAGATGGTGTTGTATCTGCTCGGAGCGTCAACAATGACAAACCGACAGTTCCTTGAGATCCCTCTCAACTTCACCTGGAGACCGGCTACACCTTCTACCTCCTTCCTTTCCCCTGAAAATCCGAACAGGGGTCCGTCCGAGACCAACACCCTCCTTGGTTCCATCTTCATCTCATCAAACGCCTTCTTGAAAATGACGTTGACGGAGCTCTCGATGATTGTCTGGATGACCAGCGCATCGCAGAACGGATCCTCATGATCCGACATGTCCTTCATTGAGAAGGTGATCTTCTCCTCTATGGGTGGGGTCTGGGATATCGTAGCGACGCTCCGACGGTACATGACATGGAGGCTAGCCTTTCGAGTGGTCTCGATCCCCACTCCACCGTGGATCGCTTCTATACCTCCTCGGGGTCCTATGTCGACCCGGTCCACACATACGTCATCTCCCCCCTCTCAGGGTAGAACTTCTTCAATCCGTACCGGCGACTGCTGCTGGGTTGGGGCTCTCGCCTCTCTCACTTCCAGGAATTCGGGGCAGGTAGTTGTAGCATGACCCTCTACCTGGTGGAAGTCACAGTATGACAACACTCTTCCTTTCCTTCTTCGACGGGCTGGGTGATTCCTCCCGTTACCTCTTCCCCCTCTTCCTATCTTCATGGCTTGCTGCGGTGGGGGTAGGAGCTGCCTAGGGGCTTGCCTCTGCAAGTTGAACCTCCCTTGGCCTCCATGAAATTTCCCCCCACCCTGGACGAGACCTCTTCCTGGACCTTGAGCGGGCCCTCCCTGTTGCCTCCAACCTGGCTCCGGACCTTCCTGAGGTCCCTAGAATACCTGAGCTCTATGCTCTTCTCTCCTTCTTCCCTCCTGATGCCTCGAGCCACCTTGCTCCTTCGACTCTGCCTCTGTTAACCTTGTCAGCTTCTTGACAAACGCCAGGTTGACCGCCTCATTTCCTATTTCTTCTGTCGCCCTTTCCATCAGCTCCTCGAAGGATAAGGGGGCCTTCCCGGTCAGACTCATCTTGAAGAACCCCTCACGCAACCCCACTGTAAACGTCATCTGGGGGGCATACCCCGGCATCTCCTGGATGTCCAGGATCTCTTCTTGGAACCTGTCAACATATTGGGCCAACGACTCCTCCGCCCTCTATCTTATCAGGAAGATGTACTCGGCACTCTTCCTCCTCTTTTTAGAAGTGGAGAAGCGGAGCTGAAAACTGCGGCTCAAGTCTTCGAACCCGTAGATCGATCTCATTAGGAGTTGATGGAACCAATCTCTTGCCTTGTCTTTCAACGTGATCACGAAGAGTCGACACTTGAATGCATCTGTCATCGGCCTGATAGAGACCGCATCTTCGAACCACTGCAGGTGTTGAACGGGGTCATCCTTCCCGGTATAGTAAGTAATGACAGACTCTCTGAACCCCTCGGGAACGGGAGCTGAAACAATCAGCTCGTTGAAGGGTGACCCCCAACTTGGCGGTCTCGCATGCTCCACTCGCGCGACCTGCTCGCCTGGGAGGCTAGCACTCGCCGAGCTGGGGAAAAACTCCCGACCGGTAAGGTCTCGCTCGACCCCCTCTCCCATACTTTCCTTTCTGGGCCGTCTTTCTGGTGCACTTTCTTCTACCCCTCCTGGGGTCATCTCGTCTAGACCCCTGTGAGCTGGCTCACCGAGACCCCTGGAGGTTGTCTCGCTGAAATCCCTGGAGGTTGTCTTGCCGAGACCCCTGGAGGCTATCTCGCCGAGACCCATGGGAACTAGATCCTGGGGGGTGGGAGTTAGGCAGTCATTACGAGGAGCAATACTTCGCAACATCTCCATGATGCCTTGGATGAATGTCATGAACTCTTCCCTCCCTACAAAGAGTGTTGGGTTGGGGAGCTCGCTGGGGTCATCACCACCTTCCATGATCTCCTGCCATGGAACCTGCTTAGGAACTTCTGTATGAGCCGCGGTCCACGCTCACCGCACCAAAATGTTGAAACCGAGATTTGGTTCCACCTAGAGTTCGGACCTAGGGTGCAGCTCACACCTACTTCTCCCAAGTCGTCCCTTGGTGAGAGACATGAATTTGAGAAATGACCCTTGGCTCTAGCGCGGAGGTCTCACCTCATACCCAGAAGACATTTGAGATCTCCCCCTACCTAGCCAATGCTGAGCTAGGTGCCTTGGAGGATGAAGCAGGAGAATGAGTGGTGAAAACGGATCCCTCTCCAAGGCACCCCAAGGGTCTATTTATAGATTTTTGGGGATGACCTGCCAATAGCGCAATCTTGTTGCTCTAAAATTACTGAAATACTTTGGGGCTGGTCTGCCAACAGTCAAACTCCGCTGTTCTGAACAACTATCTGCGGCCCACTATGGGCAAAATAGCAGACCCTCAAGCCAGGCGAGACCTTCAAGCCGGGCAAGCTGGGCGGGTGCCGGCCTCCCGCCGCACCCCCCCCCCCCCCCCCCCCCGAAAAATTGGGTCGGGGCGGGTGCCGGCCTCCCGCCGCACCCGCCCCTGAAATGGGGCGAGTGCCGGCCTCTCGCCTCACCCGCCCCCTAGAATGGGGCTGGGGTGAGTGTCGGCCTCCCGCCGCACTCGCCCCCCAAGATGAGGCTGGGGCGGGTGCCGACCTCCCGCCGCACCCGCCCCCTGGAATGGGGTCGGGGCGAGTGTCGGCTTCCCGCCGCACTCACCCCCCAAGATGAGGTTGGGGCGGGTGCCGGCCTCCCGTCGCACCCCCTGAAATGGGGTCGGGGCGAGTGCAGGCCTCCCACCGCCCTCGCCCCCAAGAGTACACAAAGCACTAGCAAACTAGGCAAGTCTTTCGTCCCACTACTTGTATATCATACAGATCAACAATAAATTTGACCCCAAGAGTGCAAAACCCACTAAAAGCTTACAAATGTGTAGCAAGTCTTGCGCCAGGCTGGGGACCCCACTCCGCTAATACGGGGTTGTACACTCAACAAAATGGCATAGCGGAACAAAAAAATCGACACCTCTTTGATGTGGCTAGATCTCTCATGATTCAAATGCAGGTTCCTCCCCTCAGACCCTTCTATTGGAATTTTTCAATCTCTACTGCTTGTCACCTCATCAATCGCATGCTTTTGTCTGTCCTCAACGTTGTAGCACTCATTACTCTCCTTTACCCATCCACGACTCTCTTCTCTCTCACACCTCGTGTTTTTGGGTGTACCTGTTATGTCCACCATCTTGTTCCTTCCAATGACAAGCTAGCCCCTCGTGCTACCAAAGCTATGTTTGTTGGATACTCCCGCACTTAGAAGGGGTATGTCTGCTTTTATTCTATCACTGGTAAGGTGGTTGTGTCTGCTGATGTCTCCTTTCATGAAGACCAACCATATCACGCCAGTACTTCTGGTCCCCTTCTTCCTCCTCCGCTACCTCGACCCATCATTCTCGTAATGTCTCCACTTCTCCCTACTCTGCTTCTGATTCCTACACCACCACCAGTACCCTCCAAACCAGTCCCCTCCAAACCTCCTATAATTGAAGTTTACACTCGTCGTCCTCCACGCCCAGATGCCAAGCAACAGTTTCCCTCTACGGGTGTGATCTGGCGTCCTGTTGGTCCGGTATTCTCCTCGACGGCTCATCCCTTGGCAAATTATGTCTATCCACGTCGGCTCTCTCTACCTCTTCTTACCTTTACTCTCTTTATCTCTCCTCTATCTCTATACCTCACTCTGTGCAGGAAGCTCTCCAGCATCCGGCGTGGCGTGCCGCCATGGATGAAAAAATGACGGGTATGTGGGGTAATCACACTTGGGACCTTGTGCCTCTTCCTCTTGATCACAGTTGCGTTAGCTGCAAGTGGATCTTTACTATCAAACATGTCGCGGATGGGACAATTGGCCGCTTAAAGCAAGGTTGTCAGGATCACGATCCGGATCATAATATCTTACGATCCTACGATCAAGATGTTGTAAATCAATCCTGATTTTGTAAAGCGATCCTCGATCTGAACTTACTAGCTGATCCGATCCTACCTCACAATGATCTCATCTAGGATCTCGATCCTGACAACCTTGGCTTAAAGGCTCGGCTTGTGGCCCAGGGTTTTACCCAACAGTATGACCTTGATTATGAGGAAATTTTCTCCCCGGTCACAAAATTGAATTTGGTTTGGGTCCTTCTTGAACGACGATTTATTGAAACAGTGCACATGCATCAACCGCCCGGGTAGGGCTGATATCGAGTCGAGTTCGACCGATTTTGGCTCGGCTCGAAATCGAAATTTTCGACTCGAACTCGGTTCGAAATCGACTCGAAATCGAAATTGATTTCGAGTCGAGTCGGCTCGACTCGAAATGACTCGATTCCGAGTCGGCTCGAAATCGAATCGAGTAAGCTCGAAATCGAATCGGATCGGCTCGAAACCAAATCAAATCGGCTCGAAATTGAGCAATTTTTCGTTTTATTCCTAATTTGCTCAAAATTAAATTGGGAAACCTATAAATTTAACAAATAAAACACTTAAAGCCTTCATTTTTTTATTTAAATTTAAATTTTGTTATTTTTAATCTTAAAATAAGAATATATTAATAAATACATAATTTTTTTATTTAATTCGAGTTGATTCGAATCATATTTCGAGCGATTCAGGACTGGCTCGAAATCGACTCGAAATCAGATTCGAGTCAAATTGAATCGACTCAAATTGAGTCGAATCAATTTTAACCGATTCCGATTCGGCTCAATTTTCGAACTATTTTCGAGCGACTTTCGAGTTTCGAATAATATGCTCATCCCTACGCCCGAGTTTGAGACCACTAGGGAGTCTCGGGTACGTTTACTTCGCAAGTCTATTTATAGTCTCAAACAGTCTCCATGGCGTGGTTTGGAAAATTTAGCAAGGCAATACGTGAGGTTGGCTTCAAACAAAGTTCGGCAGATTCCACTCTCTTCACTCGTCACCAATCAACTGAGACTATAATACTTCTGGTTTATGTGGACGACATTCTAATCGCTGGTGATGACTCAGCTGGGATACACCGTGCGAAGCAACATTTAAACTCTATCTTTCAAATCAAAGATCTGAGAAATTTTCGCTACTTTCTTGGACTAGAAGTAGCACGACGACCTGATGGTCTCGTCATATCCCAACGTAAGTATTGCATTTACCTTCTGCAAGATGTTGGCCTCTCGGGTTGCAAACCTACGACAACCCCGATGAAAGTCAACATGTTGTGTGCTCAGGGATCTGAGAATGACTCTCTACTTCCGAATCCGGAATACTATCGTCGTCTTGTGGGAAAACTGATATACCTAACAGTTACAAGACCTGACATATCATTTGCGGTTGGTGTGGTCAGTCGGTTTATGCATACCCCACAGGTCTCTCACCTCCAGACAGTGGAACATATCCTCAGGTATCTAAAGACTTCTCCTTGGCAAAGACTTATGTATAAGACATCCTCCTCTCTCTTATTGCATACTCAGATGCGGATTATGCGGGCTCGTTGGATGATCGACGTTCCACTACTGGCTTATGTACTTTGGAGGAAATCTTATCACATGGTGGAGTAAGAAGCAGGCGGTGGTTGCTCACTTGTCTGTTGAGGCCGAGTACCATGCGATGGCGGCTGTTACATCCGAAATAGCTTGGCTTGAAAGTCTTCTAACAGACTTGGGAGTAAAATTATCCTCACCTTCAACGTTGTTCTGTGACAGTCAAGCTGCGATACACATTGCAAAGAATCATGTGTTTCATGAGAGGACTAAACATATTGAGGTTGATTGTCACTTCGTTCGAGAAAAGGTTCAATCAAAGGAGCTAAGGCTTGAACATGTTCCTGCCTCTAGGAAAGTTGTTGATGTCCTTACCAAGGCATTGCCTCGCAAGTTGTATTATCAGTTCTTGTCCAAGCTTGGTGCCTACGACTTGTACGCTCCAGCTTGCGGGGGAGTGTTAGATGATATAGGGAAAATGATGTAAAGGCCCATTTCTCTTTTCTCCTTTAGTCTCACATCCTTTGTATAGGATTCGTTCTCCTTCTCTTCCCCTATATATTTGTATTCTCTCTTGTATTTTATACATGAAGAAGTATCTACAAGGATTGTCCATTGCTTTCTACATGATTAAAGGAGGTGATAGAAGGGCCCAATGGTGGGTATAACCGGCCGCTCCTTTAAATGTTATGAATTGGGAGGTGGTAAAAGGGCCCACGTGGGGTGGGGGTGGGGGGTGGGTGGGGGGGGGGCTCTCCCAAAATAAATGTGATAGGAGTTGGCATAAGGGCTCGATGAAGGGTATAGACGGCCATTCTGAATGCTAAGGTGTTGGTATGACTGCTTTAACACTTGCAAAAAAAAATCCTAATGAAATGTGCAAGCAAATATCACCAATCTATGCCAACGACCAAGAATAGGAAAATGTCATCGAATTTTCACCCAGAAATAGTAAAGGTTGAAGAAAGCCACCGGGACTCTGACATTCCCCCTTTGCTTGACCTAACTTCAAGCTAGTCAAGCTCCACAAAAATTCAACATTATAACCATGCTAGGACTGCTTTAACACCTGGGAAAACAAAAAACCTAATGCAATGTGTAAACGTTCAAGAATAGGCTTCACACACCATGCTTAATCCACATAGCTTTTTGGATTTCTAATGCAAGCATGTCAAGGAAGCAATCCCACGTCCTGGAGGTTTGCAATCTATGTTGTTAAAGGCTCGCCTCAGGCACATCTAAGGCTCCAGGCTCACCGGGCTCATCAGGCTCAAAGGTTTGCGCCTTTTTTGCGCCTTTGGACATTAAAGACGCGTGTGGGTGTGATTTTTGTTATAATTTTCTTTTCAAAATAATGAAGAAAAGAATGCAAGAATTCAATATTTTTTATATGATTTAGTGTTTTTGAAACATAATCGATCGCTGACTTAGATATGATCCAAGCGATCATATTGATTTTATTGTTTAAAATATATAAATGATAAAAATGAATGATTAATGAGTAGAATATATGAAGAATATGTTCAAGAAGATGAACTGATGTTTGATGTTGATTATTTAAAATGAATGTGGTTGCGCTTTGCCTTCTTCGGGTGCGCGCCTGCACCTTGAGCCTTGCGCCTAAGCTCCAAGATCTCTTTGCGCCTTAGTGCGTCTTGCGCTTTTAATAACTAAGCTTGCAATGAACCATGACAATCAGAAATCTTTAATTAAAGGATTTTAATGCCACCATCAAATCAACGACAGGATAAAATCAAAGCAAAAAAACAAAGTAAACCTAAAAGCAGGAAGAGAAGAGTCATTACCCTTCTCAATCTTCTTCAAGTCATAAAAACCTTAAATGGTTTAGATGATCATGACCAGGGAAGCGAGCTCTAATTACTGTCGCAAATGGCTCGTCAATCAGATTCTCGTATCTTTGTCGCCGCCTTTTTCTTCCTCCTCCAAAGCCTCTTCTTCCTCCTTTCTTCTCAAGCTTGGAGAGAGAGAATTTATAGATAAATGATATTTTTTACCTCCTACTTTAAGACGTCAGTCATCATCCCAAACCATCAAATCTCAAGTCCCCTCATCAAATGGGTGAAAATAAGTCAAAAAATAAAACTTGCTGACATGTACATGCCCTTGGTACACGACATGTACTAGGAGCGAGTTTGAGCATTCCAGCAAGAACCAACCTTGGGAAGTCTCGGTGAGCCTTCCCACACATTTTCTTTGAGACACAGTAACACTCCCATGGTACATGGCATGTACATAAGGCGTGTAAAATAAAGAGGATTTATATTGGGCTTAGTTCCCCAACATCTAAATTAGTAGAACAATAAAATCAAAAACCAAACTAAAACCGACACCGATCAGTACGATTTTGGTTTGGGTCCAAACCAAAATATTTGCACCCATACCCAACATATCTGAATGCAAAGTTTGAAAAAAATTGCACTTCTGATAGAACTAGCATGATGAAATATTTTTTATATGCTCCATCACATCATATTGATTTAATAACGAGATAATTTACTTTTAAAGTCGGACAAATAAACAAATTGAGCATAAAATTTCATAAGGCCAAATGAGGCATGCGAAAATAGAATGTCATCGATGATAACATGGGAGGAAACTGATAAGGACCCCTGATATAAATCTCGTTTGTGGTCAGGAGAGGGAGAAATCTTGGAGGGGATTGGAGTTTCCTTTCCTGGATCTAGGAGTGTTCACAAACCGAATCGAATAACTCTTCAATCGAATCCAAATTTGACATAAAATGCAGAGATTCGGATTCGATCGAATATTCGATGTCGGATTTGGATTCGTTATGAAATGTTGGATTCGAATTTGGGTTCCAATTCAGATTCGAACATGGATTCGAATTCGACTTTTATATTATTTAATTTAATTTAATATTGAAATATTATTATATTTAATATTAATTTACATATAATAATTTTTTAATATATATTCCTGTATTCGCAAACTATTCACGAATCCTTCGAATAAGAATAAAATTATTCGGATTCAGATTCGAAAACTATTCGAATCCGGAATTCGGATTCGCGGATTCGAAAAATACAAATTTTAATCAAATTTTTACAAATTGCATCCCAAATTATTCACGAACTATACTATTTGTGAACAGTCCTATCTGGATCCTCGGGAACCTTGAACGGCAGCGGAAGTGGGAGGGGAAGGAGAGAAGAATGTCAGAGACGTTCCAAGGGATCGACATGCGGCGAGGTCTTAATCGGGATGGATGCCAACCGATTGCGTGCCCCAACGCTAGTATTGGGGAGGATGAGAGAGAGAAAGAGAGAAATGAAGAGAGAGAGAGAGAGATAGAGAGTGTTGATTGACTTAATTATTGCATTTTCATTTCATTCCCAAGCTTCTTCCTTTCAATAGGGTGGCTAAAAAGTGTAAAATGCATGTCGTGGATATGTGGTACCCCATCATGAATCCGTAGCAGAATCATTTAAAGACCAAGGTTGTCAGGATCGAGATCCTAGGTGAGATCATTTCGAGAATGGATCGGATCGAGGATTGCAAGATCCTACAACTTTCATAAGTTAAGTTTAAAAATATAAAATTGAATTTTGTATCATTCAATTAGATGCTCAATTAACAAAAAATTAATAAATTGAGTACTATGTGAATAATTATATTAAATTTGTTTGAATAATAATATCAAAAAAATAACATCATACTAAGTTCACTTTCAGTTTCAGGTAAGACACTCAATGTCTACTAAGAATAAAAAAATCTAGACTGATGGATTGGTGGAAGCATAGAAGCAGGAAGACAAACCCAGACTGTTGGATTGCTCGTATGCTGGAAGCAGGAAGCTTGAATTGCTCGTATACTGGATCTCTAACCGTTAGATTGCTCATACATTAAAAAGGAAGAGAAGACATCGGCCTGAAAGTAGGAAGTCAACAGATTATCAACAACTGGATTGCACATACGCATAAGTATAAGATAAGATACTAACACAACCTGAAATGGAACATAATAAGGGAGGAAAAGAAAGACATTGTCTGGACTGGAAACGATAAAAAACATCGCTATTAGTCTCCGTTTGCGGTCGACAATCGACACTTGCGATACGATAAAGTAACATGATGTGATTCTGTGATAGGGTATGGGGCGGGATTGGGACAAGGAATGGGTTATGGGTTGGAACATACCTGTTGGATTGGTAAAGTATTGTTCGGTAGAAGATCCATTGTTCCAACAGTATAACCCGTAATTCATCGAGATTAGAAATGCCTAAGGAGACGCCTATTCGCAAACCTCACCAGGTGAGCATGGGGCAAGTAGCCCTTGTAAATCATGAGTATGGGCGAGGGACCCTTGTAACTAGCAAGTATAGGCGAATAGCCTTTGTAACTCGCAAGTATGGGTGAGTATCCAAAGCCCTCAGAGGTAGTCTCGTCAACATACCCCCTCCCTCTCTTCGCCTCCCACCTCCCCAGGATTTGTATACAAATAGATCTCCAAGGGTATCAGGAATGACACTTTGGAAGACGTTAAGATCCCCACAAGTGTGATACTCGCCTAGTTCGTGCTTTTCTCGTAGCTCGCTCAGCCTTTAGGTTGTGGAAGGGAAATTTCTCTCAAACTTCCAGGTACGTAGTGGGATCTCCCTGCTGAAGCACCTAGGGTGTGATTGTAGACATCACTCGCTCTTGCACTTGTGCTATCCGAGCTTTGGCGTTCGACCGCAGGATCAATAACCTCAAACTGCACTTAGATCCAAATATTTGGAGTAGGCATTTTCACGGCTTCAACACGTTGGTGTGGTGAGCGTGGATCATAGCCGAGAAAGAAATTTTTACGAGAAGACTTCATAACACAAGATGGCGAGCAAGATACTAAAGACGCGATCATGGACTTCGATCGCCCATCCGGGTAGCGGATCACCGCCTCCTGCGGGTGTACACGCGAGTGGGTCGTGGCGCGCCGTCAGTATCACTTCCAAAATGAATTACAAAAGGCTAAAACTGCATGCCAAAAAAATCAAAGATTGTGATTGTGCCGCTCTCAGTGAGGCAAACTCAAGGAGCCAAATCCAGCAAGGTCTAATTGGAGCCTATAGGAAGTAATGAAATAGAAATATTTGGTGCATTTTATTCTTCCACAATGAGGGCAATATATAGGAATACAACATGACTCGCAAACCTAACCCACGATGTGGGACTAAACCTTGAACGTATTAAAATACTCAAATATAACTCTAACACTCCCCCTCATGCTGGAGGGAAAACCTCCCGCTTGAACACAACATAAAAAAGAGAGGTAAAAGATGGTTCGCACAGTGGGACAAAACAACAACCACCGATTCCCAACTGCATGTCACCAGGGATACTCCAACCAGGAATAAGCCACAAGACATTGGTCCACAAACCGATCATGATCACGATGGATGCTCCCGGAGCTGTAACTAGATCAACCAAGAAAGGTCAAACCAATCCTATCTCAAATCAAAGAAAAAGGCGGGAAGACACAAACAACAGGCAAAATATGCCTGGGGGCCATGTGTGACTAAGGCAGGAGTCGGGAAAGAGAATCTGAGTAGCCGTTATCACAAACACTCCCATCATGTGGATCATGTGCATGAAGACGTAGGCTACACCTGGAGGCCATGTGTGACAAAGAAAGGAGTCGGGAAAAAGGCATCGGAGTCGTCGTTATCACAAACAATCCCCCTTACGTGGAACACGTGCATGAAGGCATAGACAACACCTGGAGGCCATGACGTACACTCTCCCTCACGTAGAACACGTTCGTGAAGGCATAAATCACATAGAGACACAAACAAAGACAAACACAACAACACAACACCAAAAAAACTTTAAAAAAACATCAGCACCATCAACGACAAAAGAAGCGGGCAGCGAGATCTATATCCCCGGCGAGTAAGAGACTGAGTCAGAGGAAGGCCTGTTGTAGGAGAACAACAACGACAGAGAAGCACGACCAGAAAGGGAGCATCGGGAGCATCCAAAAGCTCATCCGGAAAGAAGATTTAGAGGCTCGGACGCAGCAGCAGCGGGGATCCACCGGAAGACAGGAGCAGTAACCCGACGGAAGCAGCACCAGCGACTGCCGACGGGAGAGGAGGATGTATCAGCAGTAGTCGTCGATGGCAGAAGAAGCAGTCGGTGAAGTTGACCGTAGAGGAGAAGCAAAAACAGTGACGCATATGATGACGGAACAGCGGCTCGACAGAAGAATCTGCGCAGGCGGAAACATACTACCGAGCCTTCGTCGAGGGGAGAATGGCCCGCTCCTGTATCCGAAATCAGACGAGGATTCCGTGGAAGAAGCCATTCGGGCTTTGATTTGATTGATCTAGCCATCTAGGAACACAGTAATCATGATGTGTTAGATCTTCCTTGTCTTATCCAGAAGCTAGAAGCTTGTCTAGTCTGTAGTTCGATCTTACAAGTAAAAATCAGGCATTATTAGGATTTTTCTAAATTGCTTTGACAGGTTTTGCATCAAGATTTATGCTTGATTAAATATTGAATTTTAATGTCTCAATAAAACTATCAATTTAGTTCAAATAGACACCTTCAGTAAGCCATGGCGCACCGGTTAAGGTGTTACTGTGTGACCTTGAGGACATGGGTTTGAATTTTGGAAGAAGCCTCTTGCAAAAATGTAGGATAGGTTTGTCTACATTTCGCCATGGTGGTGGGACCCTTCCCCGGACCCTTGATGCGCGGGAATGCTTCTGCCCTAGACACCTTCAGTATTTTCATATTTAGTATGTAGCATGAAAATTGCGGCAATTAGTTGAGATATTAAAGGTGCTTCAATTTTGTAGGCTTAATCCTAACATATTGACATACAAGGAAAATGAAAAGCCAGAGTTAGCAAAATATAAAATTTGCATATGAAAGCAGAAATATAAAATTTGCATATGAAAGCAAAAATAACTAACTTACATTTAGCTCTGGCAACTCAATGACACAGGCACATTCTACCACCACAGCACCAACACGTTCTGGAAAGAAAATTAAGTTATAGTTACATTCACAAATTTAAAATAAGTAGATGCATAAAAACAACTGAACTGTTCATTATATTATTACCAACTTTATGAACACCAACATAGTTTCTGCATAAACTACTAATGAATTGTAATTTCTAATTTCCCCCATATTTATCAAGATTTTAGCAGTTGCCATTTAAGCATTGATAAAGGAAACCATTAAGCCATAGCCTGAAATATCAGCCAACCTACTCTATAATTAACTATGATATTAAAGAAACATGACAGAATTGGATCTTTAAATTATTGGAGATATGAATAAGATGTACCAAACAGTATTAATAGTAGTCTCAAAAACTAGAGACACATCAAAAATATCTTTTCGAAGCAAATAAAATTATTACTAGCATACATGAAAACAATTCAGATAAATGATACTTGCAAAATATTGATATAGCATGTGAAATCTACACACGCTTAATGTCTTACGCAAATGATTAGGCAATTTATATGGTTTTAACACTACGTACGTTAAATCAAAAAAATCCATTTGAAAATTCTTCAAATCACTAGAGCAATTTATAGAGAACATGAGGGGGGATGTAACCTTAGGTGATGTGGATCCATCAGATCATGCACCAGAAGGGGTTTGCCGCAAGACGGGACAAACGTTCGTGTACTCGCACAGGGGGCTTGATCAGATCACTGATCCGACTCCACGGATGCGTCCGGATCCACGTCGTGAATCTTTTTGATATGTTACTTTAGTATTTTTTTGTTTTTATTTGATGTATTTGAGTGGTCCCACCTCCGGTCAATCATATAGTCATCGATGGTGGGATGTCCTAGTTGTTATTTTATTATAAATATAAATTTATGGACAGATTTAGGTCATTGCAGAATTTGGAAAGAGAATTCTCGGATTCTCACGATCCCTCCACGTAGTCGACTCCGTGAAACCCTAGGTGATGACTCCTAGGTGCGTATCTCACTTCTCAAGGTTTCCCCTAACCCTAAGCCACTTTTCCCCCTCCAAATTCCCTTGTCGTCACCGCCTCCCAGCCCCCCCAAACTAGCCGCCTCCCTGCTTGTCCTGCCTCCCTGCTTCAGCCGCGCCTCCTTCGAGCAAAGTTCCACAACCGCCCCTCCACAATCCCTCACAGCGGCCCAAGTCCCCAACCCCCGGTTTTGCCCTCCACAACCTCCCCTCTCATGGAACCACCTCCAATCAGCCCACCCTATCCAGATCATCCAGATCTGGACTATTTCAGTCCCGATCTGCCATTTCCCCTCACCCTCCCCTCATTCCCTAGCCCGGATCCGCTCCTAAACATCGGATCCATCCTTCCCTCGTCTGGATCCACCCATACGTTGCCGAATTGCCGAATCTACTCATTTTCGGCCCATTTACACCTTCCACCCCCAAGGACAACCACCTATTCAACGCCTCCAGTTCCACCTCGGATCGTCGTCCACGCATCTCCGGCTCCGAAATCTTCATTGTCTTGGTCAGCTCACTACTTGGTGAGTCTTGTTGTATTAGACAATTTTATTCAGCATATTTTATTGGATTGATCACTATATTTGCTTGGTAATCTTGTCTGTGAAAATTCGCCTCGATACGCTTATAATTTGCAGGTGGGATTTATTCATCGCACGTTTAGCCTGGGCCCTCCAAGCGGAGGAAAGCCAATAAATATTTGTTTACTGAATGTTGTTTCTCTATTTTAATTTATTCTTGCGTGGGTTGAAATTACTATTGCATATAGATTAAGGTTAGTGTGTTGAATTTACATTTCACCCTTTGAAGTCATGATTTTGTGCACCCACGTAGCCTACCCTACATCATTAGGAGATCGAAATTTAGAAAAATCTGAAAATAAACAGCAAGCTAGAAGCCAAATACAAAAGCTAGAACCAATTTGCAAGTAGGAATATGTTGGAAAATTAGTTCGGTACTCCTACAAGTTAGTGACTATGATCTAAATATAATGTTTTGTCCTCTTAATGGTTGGCGAAGTACTACTTGCCCAATCTATCTCAACTTGTTCAAGAAAACAAAACTGAAACATATAAATGCATAAATACATACTTTGAATTTTTGGTATCACAACAGAGATCAAGGGTACATTCTTGTCAGATTTAACAAGGCAAGCTGTATAAATTCAGTAAAAGGATGCCTTCTACAAAAATACAGAAGCTAAGTAGTACGAAAAAGAAACCAATTATGTTGTTCAAGAAGAAGATGGGTAATCTACCAAGTAGCTTCACTGCCGCACATAAGGTCCCTCCAGTTGCAATAAGGTCATCTATTACAATAGCCCTATCATTAGGCTGAACAGCACCAACATGCATCTCAATTTTATCTGTACCATATTCAAGCGAATATTCTTCTGAAATGACTTCACCTATAAAAAACATGAAGACATCAGCAACTACCTACGCTCATTTTAAGATGTAAAGCACGTCCAATTCAAGAAAAGAAAGAGCAAGAATCAAGTAAAATAGATCAGTTAATGATGTGCTGGTATAGGGAAATCAAAACTAGGCTTTCTCCATTTAAGGTTTAAAATCTGTGACACGTTACATAAAACATCATGGTTTAAAAAAACGTGTGACCCTAAATTCTTAAAAAAAGAAGATATTTTGGAAATAGCTCACTATTAGGTCTGGCGCAAACATGGTGTAGAGAAGTACACAGATAATTGGGAAAAAACTGTAAACTTTGTATATCCTTCTTATGTGTCAAAATACAAGCATGAGTACATATATATAGGGAGAGAAGAGTCCCCTTTTTCAAGATGTGGGATTAATACATGAGGAAGAAGGCTTATGATAGGCATTATATGGGCCTTTACATGTTCTTTTTCTAACACTCCCCCGCAAGCTGGAGAGTACAAGTCGTAGGAACCAAGCTTGGAAAAGAGCTGATAAAGTAGAGCACTTGGTAGGGCCTCAGTGAGAAGATCAGCAACTTGGTCAGTAGCTGAAACATGTTTTAATTTCAGCTTCTTCATTTGAACTTTTTCCCGAATGAAGTGGCAGTCAACTTCAACGCGTTTTGTTCTTTCATGGAAGACAAGATTCTTAGTTGTGTGTATATCAGCTTGACTGTCACAGAGTAAGGTAGCTGGTGAGGAAAGTTTTACTCTCATATCACCTAGGAGACTTTCAAGTCATGTGAGCTCGGATACAACAGACGTCATCGAATGGTACTCAGCTTCGGCCAAAGATCGAGCAACCACGAACTTTTTCTTACTGCGCCAGGTAACAAGGTGACCTCCGAGGTATGTACAAAATCCACTCGTGGAACGCCGATCATCCAGGGAACCAGCATAATCAACATATGAATACGCAACCAATGTTGAAGTAGAAGAGGAAGAAGCTTTATATACCAGCCCTTGACCTGGGGCTGTTTTTAGGTATCTCAGGATACGTTCGACAGCCTGTAGATGAGACATCCGAGGAGAATGCATAAACCGGCTGGCAACTCCAACAACAAAGGACATGTCTGGTCTTGTGACTGTTAGATAAATCAGTTTTTCAACCAGACGTCGATAGTATTCTGGATTTGGAAGAAGAAGATTTGCGTCAGAGACAAGTGCACAAAGCTTGTGATTGACATCCATAGGAGTACTAATCGGCTTGCACCCAGAATAGCCAGCATCCTGAAGAAGGTCGAGACAGTACTTCCGTTGAGATAGGATAAGACCATCAGGACGTCTTGCGATCTCAAGGTCAAGGAAGTATTGAAGGTTCCCCGGATATTTTGTTTGAAAAACAGAACTAAGGTATTGTTTGATCATCTGTATTCTCTTGGAATCATCTCCTGTAATTAGCATGTCATTGACATATACTAAAAGGAGAATTGTTTTTGTTGTTTTATGTCAAGTGAACAGAGAGAAATCTGTCGAGATCCGAGAAAATCCAACTTCTCGAACAGCCCTGCTGAACTTAATGAACCATGTCCGAGGAGATTGTTTAAAACCATAAATCGACTTCTTGAGATGACTTATTGGCATCTTGCGGGTAGTGGGAGAGTAGAAAACATACTCTTTCTGAGTACGAGAATAACCAATGAACATATGTTTGGTTGCCCGAGGATCGAAATTGTCAGTAGAGGGACCAAGTAAATGAACATAGCAAGTACAACCAAAGATTCGAGGTGTGAGAGGGAATGTCGATGTGGCAGGGAAGATGAGTCTGAACGGGGTGGCATTGTTGAGGACGGAGGAGGAGAGACGATTAATGAGATAACATGTCGTCGAAACCGCAAAATGTCAATAAGCAATGGGTACCTGCATTTGAATCATGAGGGAATGAGCAACATCAAGAAGATGTCTATTTTTACGCTCAGCCACACCGTTTTGTTGGGGAGTATATGAACACGAAGTCTGATGAATAATCTTAAATTCAGAGCAGATATTATCGAACTCATGACTAGTTTATTCTCGAGCATTATCCGTCAAGAGTGTTTTAATTTTGTCAAAAAACTGTGTGCGAGTCTCAAGAACGAAAGTTCGGAATATATGGGGAAGCTCAGAGCGATCACGAAGTAAGTACAACCATGTCATTCGAGAATAATCACAAAAAAATGATAAAATAACGATGACCAGACACACATGTTATTTTGTACGGTCTACAAACATCAGAATGCGCTAAAACAAAAGGAGCAGAGATCCGGGTACAATGAGAAAAAAAAGAGGAACGATGTTGTTTTCCCAAAATACAAGAATCACAAGTAAATGCTGGAAGAGAAATATCAGGAAGAGCCTTCTTGAGGACCGGAAGAGGAGCATGCCCAAGACGCCAATGTCAGTCAACAGAGGAGAGAGGAGAGAATGGTGGGAGAGACGTCAAGAAGGTAGAGCCCGCTTTGCAATCGTCTTTTACCAATAATACTCGGCGTCCGTCGATCCTGTATCAGAAAATAAGAAGAGATGAATGTGATGGAGCAATTCAAATCGGCAGTAAAGCGACCAGCAGAAAGTAAATTAAACGGAGAGTCGGGGGCATGGAGAGCCGAGTGAAGAGAAATAGAGGGAATGAGAGGTATATTAGCAGAGCCGGAGACAGGAGCGGTGTTGCCATTGGCGAATGTGATAACTTGGGATGCGGAGAATCCAAGTATTACGGTGGCTTTAGCGAGTTGATATGGTGAGTAGCACCTGAATCCACAATCCAGTGCGAGCTAGTGGAGAGACAAGTGATACCTTCATTAAAGATGGAGGCAACGGAGGCGGGGGGTGGTTGAGCAACCCTTGAAGTTTCTTAAGCTGGAGGCGAACTTCATCAAGAACAACACGAGTGGTAGAAGGATTGTGGGCAGCAACAGAAGCAGTAGGACGAGGAGGGAGACCATGTTTGCGGTACAAGTCGCCTCAAGGTGTCCATCCTTACCACAGAAAGAACGTTTAGGCCTTGGCCGGCTACCTCGACCCCTACCTATGGAGCCTGTATGTCCTCCATGGGTAGGGGGAGGAAGAGGTAGTAATGGAGCAGGAGATTGTTGGAGAAGAGCTAGTGAAGGAGGGTCAATAGCATCAGAAGGCGGTGAAACCTTTAACAACATAGAGCACACATCAGATAATGTGGGAATAGTAGCAGATGAGAGGATCTGAGCCTGAATACTGTGAAGATGAGGCGGAATACGAGCCATCATCATGGCAAAACCAACAGCTTCCTTTTGAGCGTGTTGGGCTGCTAGATTTGTAGTCGGGGGCTGATGCTGAATCAAAGTCTCAACGAGCATCTTTGACCGAGCAACAAAAAAGGTTAAGTCAGCAGCAATGCCTGATTCAAGGGACTGAAGATTGTTGATGATGTCGTACAGGTGTTGGAGACTGTCCTTGCCGGAGTACAAGAAATGGAGCTCATCCCACATCGCCTTGGTCGTCTTGTGATACATGGTCATGCGGTAAGGTTCGTCATCAAGGGAGTTGAGGAGTCAAGTCTGAACATGGTCATCGTCACGCAGCCAGTCATCAGTAGGTGCGGAAGGAGTATCCTTAGTTAAATGATACAGAAGTCCCTTTGACTGAAGTATTCGGCAGACAGAATGCACCCACTCAACATAGTTCTTCTCAGTAAGAGAGATGGTGGTTATTCTCACCTCGTCACAAAGTTCAGGAGCAGGGACCAAGCAGGTTGGAGGAGAAGAAGCAGTAGAGGAATCCATGACCACACGACTAAGAGGCTAGGCGAAGCGGCTAACCGGCAAGGTGGGTAAGCGGCTAAGACTAACCGGCAAAGTAGGCACAACAGACTATGCGGAAAGAGAGGAAACAACGAACAGGGACGGACCGTCGCGAACAGAGAGAGCGAGAAGAGCTTACCGAAAAACTGAGAGCGGCTAAGTGGAGAATCCTGCGGAAACCCCAAGAAGAAGAGAGGAGACCGCGCGGCCAAGAGGCGTTAGCTAACTGCGCAGAAGGAAAACGATCAAGCATAACACCCCGCGCGGCAACAGGAGCGGCAAGAGGGAGCGAGACAAGACCGCGGAGCAGTTCACGCGAAGAGTAGCAGTCCGCGCGACGAGACCACACGACAAGCGTCAAAGAGACCGTGCAAGGAGACCGCATGACTAGCAAAAAGAAGCAGACCGCGACAAGAATACGCGAGCAGCGGCGGCTAGAGGGGGCGTCGAAGCCGCGAGTAGAGGCAGGCCGCGCAATCTCAGCAGTGAAGCCGCAGAAGGCAGCAAGAGGAACTGGCGGCCAACTGAGCACAGAGCAGCGGACTGGAGCAAAACAAGTCGCGAGCGAGAAAAGGAGCAGCGGTCAACGGACAAGCACAGAGAGCGGAGAGCAGCGGGTTAAGAGAGAGGCGGACTGCGGAGACCGCGGGTTGAGAAGAGCTAGAGGCCTGCGGAAATACCTCGAACAAGAGTGTCGACTGGTCCGGAGACCACAGCAAGCAAAAGGAGGGGGCACTAGGCAGAGAGGAAAGCTATAAAAGCCAGGGGCAGGGAGGAAGAGGAGTGAGGTGGAACCACAGAAGAAGGGTTGCGGGTAGGGAAGGGAGACCGCGGAGTGCGGATAGAGGGGAGACCGGCGGTTAGAAGAAGCCTATCTGCGGAGTGCGGGTAGATGGGAGACCGGGGGTTAAAGAAAGCCTATCCGCAGAGAGCAGAGAGGAACCGGTTAAGGACCGTATTCGCTCGGATACAATGTAGAGAAGTACATAGATAATTGGGAAAAAGCTATAAAATACAAGTATGAGTACATATATATAGGGAGAGAAGAGAGAGAAGAGCCCCCTTTTTCAAGATGTGGGACTAATACATAAGGAGGAAGAAGGCCTATGATGGGCCATTATATGGGTCTTTACAAGTTCTTTTTCTAACACATAGAAAAGCCAAGTGTACATGAGAAGGGACGGACAAACAAACTCGAAGTAACTTCAAAATCAAACACTTCCAAAATATAATTACAAGAACAGCCTCACGAACTATATCATATCCGAGGAGCTATATATCTTTCATTATCAGGGTGGGCATGCACTGATTCTTGGATGCAGCCGTGGTAGGCCAGAGATAAACAATCAGATTGGCAAACCTCAGTGCATTCATTGTGTCACATCCTGGCCATCTAATTGATGGATGTTTCATCCTATATCCAATCTCCAGCGGGTTCGTCAAGCACAGGCTGCAGCTTCCAAAGTCATTGTGATTTCAGTTGAGGAGCATCTTCAATGCTGAAGTTTGCTCAATTATGTCAGAATATTTGTCTTTGCCTCTGCTTTGACAGCACAACCACATACCGCTCGTAGAGAGGTACCATACCACTTACTGCTTACACTGCTAGAACAATTTAGTTCCCTTCTCATCTTCTCCTCAAACTTCGGGTGACTAGGCCAAGTACAAAATCTCGTCCCTCACATTGTTCTGATATTGAGATTGTGTTTCCTCCTACCTCACTTGGCAGCTTCTCATTGCCTATAAGGGGTCCTCAAATCATTGGGTTATTGCTCATCCCATTCAGAATGTCCTCCTATCAGAATCTATCCCACAGCCTGTGACTACTCCAATCCATCGTCAAGTGGGCTAGGCCTTGCATAAAGGAATCTCGGAGGAGATGAATGATATTCAAAATCAAACTTGGCAGCTGGTTCCCCCTTCCACTTGGTAAAGAAGTTAAACTTGTAGGAGGGACTTTGATGCTGAACAGAGACGAGGACGAGCTTTGCGCCCGTTAGGGGCTGATTTGGCGACTTACCCTATATGGCGTGCCCGGATCGACGATCGGACTCCGCAGATGTCTCCAGATTCGCGTTGCGAATCGATTTGATATATTATTCCACTATGTTTGCATTTTTTTGTTGTATTTGGGTAGCCTCACCTCCGGCCAATCATAGCCGTTGATGGGGATGCCCTAATCTTCTTTTTATTATAAATAGACCTCCTATGAGCTGATCTAAGGCATTGCAGAATTTGGAGAAGAAAATTCCCGGAATCCCGGGTTCCCGTCATGGTGCCGACTCCGTGGAACCCTGGGCGACGACTCCTAGGTGTATATCTTCCCTCCCAAGCTTTACCTTAACCCTAGGCCCCTTCTTCCCCTCCCAAACTCCCTCACGCAGTCCCCCTACAGCCCCCAAATCAGCCACCTCTTGTTGTCTAGAGGATGCCAATTCATATTCAGGTTTACTATTAGAAAATGAAATTTACTATTCATCTTATATAGTTTTTTCCCATTTTAAAGCAGTCGGCCCACTGCTTTCTCAGCAGACCTCCGCCGCCTAGCTACTGCCCTCATCCAGCAACGCCACCGTCTAATTGCTGGAGCCACCGTCCTCCCCTTCCCAGCCCTCCCAACCAGCCACCGCCAAGCCCCCTTCCCTCCCCCTCCCTGCCACCCCTCATTCGGCTCCCTGCAGCACCTCCAACCACCCTTTCTTCACCAACAACCATCCAACATCCCTCCCCAACACTATTCCCAACCTCACAGTCCTTCCTTCCGTGGAACCACCTTCCCAAAGCCGTCCACCTTTTGGATCAGTCCCGATCTGGAAATTTTAGTCTGAATCCGATCTCAAATTATTGGATCTACCCTTCCCCGCCCGGATTTACCCTTACATCGTAGGATCTACCTATTTCCGGTCCAAATCCACTATCCATCGCCAAGGACAGCCACCTACATCATTTTCCCCGCCTCTGGTTCCACCTCGGATCGTCGTACACACATTTCCAGCTCCGAATTCTTCGGTTCCTTGGTCAGCCGACTATTTGGTGAGATTTCGTTGTATCATTTTTAACATTTATTTATTGGGTTGAACATTTTATATTTGCTTGGAGAAACATTATCGTAAAATTTTGCCCTATATTATTATTATGATTTGCAGGGTTTATTCGCCACACGCCCTTGCTTTGGCCCTCGACGCGGAGGAAAGCTTAAACTTGTTTTGCCCAAATAAGATATTTTTGTCTTATTTTGAATTTATCTGTGTGGGAAGCTCAATTATTATCTAACTGTGGCTTAATCCGTCGGGCTTTGCATAGCATGTAGGGTTAGGTCGCAGATTTCCCGCCGCCTATAGATTCGTCCTGCGTCAGACTTCAACCTAAAAAATCATGTTAATGGTTTTGTTTGAGTGCTTGGAGTTTATTATCATGTTAATTTCCCCCTGTGCTAAGCTTACTTTAGTTAGGAGGAGAAGTAGAGGATGGCATCTAGCTCGAGTATATGGATCATGCCGCAATTCAAGAGGGTACGTTTTAGTTAAGCAGTTAGGGTTAGGCGGTGGATGTAGGATAAGGAGCAAATGCAAAAATCATTCTGGTGGAAGGCAACAAGGTGTCGAGGTTCATCGAGTTGTAAAGGGTGGTAATCCATGCTTAAGGTAATGTTGCTTGCAAAGCATATATAATGAAGTTGATATGCGCAGAGTTTAGAAGTACTGAAGTTGCTGCCCAATTCAAGTGAAGGTCAGGAGTGTTAAGATTTACTGTAGAGTCGGTGAGAACCATTGGAGAGGATGATGGGCTTGAAGTATGGTAAGCTATTGATACTATAGAAGCAATGTGTAAAAGAAGAATGTAAAAGCCCTCGCCTACGGCCCATTAGTAGATACCTCTTTTGTATATAATGGTCCTACATTGCGGTTTGGAGTTAAGGTGTCACTCCTCCCATCTATATATATGTGTACATGTAGTTGTATTTTCTCTTAATGTGAAGTAATAAAAAGTATGTCATATCACTCGGCATTTTACATGGTATCAGAGCACTATGATTCTTGAAGTAAAACTCTCGACGATTGAGCTCCCGCTCTCGACGATTGTGCTCTCACTTCCGCTACCAGTAAAATCAACCTGACACCTGGTCTTCTGCCTTGAGTCCATTTCTGGAACATGCTGCCTCTGATTCCCGAGCTCGCCAACTCCTCATATCTAACTATGGGCCCTGTGTCGTCCAAAATAACCCCGCCCTCCCCACCCTTTATAGACTCCTGCCCGCTCACCTCCTCAACATAGAACTTGTTGAAACCTGTCATCCGACCGTAGAACTCGCCTCCTCCAATCGCGATCTCGTCGTGACCTGCGGGCGTGGTCTTGTTGCCTCCTTCAATACTACAGCTTGCCAACTCCTCCAACCCACGAGCTCATCGACTCCTAAAGTCAAGAACTCACCAACTCCTCCAACCAAGGTCTCGATGACTCCATTCCAGAGCTTGCTGACTCCTCCAACCCAAGAGCACATAGACTCCTTCAGTGCAGATTTCATTGACTCCAGTCTCCTTCAGTCCAGGGCTCACCGAACTCATGGATTGAGCTTGCACTTGTTGCTGCTACTGGCCAGTAGCTTAAGTTATCCTTTATCGCCAAGTTGTTGTTTGAACTCTACATCTACCATCTACCTCGATTCCTACGAAAATATATACCCCAAGGACAAATGTTGTGTTTGTCTCAGCAACCATTTTGGCCACACTCACTCTGACTCTCATCTATGAAGCCCGAGAAGAACTGAAAATTACCATTATATCCCTCACTAGGAAGAAAACTTTTGTTGAGTGGGTCCAATCGGTGAGCCGAGTACTCCATTATAAGGGTCTTTTTCATCATCTGACTTGCGAACTACCAGTTGACCCTATCAGACAATGGCTCCGTGAAAATGGTCGAGTTCAGTCCTGGATTTTGAATTCTAGAAACAGTGAACCATATCGCATGGATATGCACCGCGAAAATGCAAAGGCAATGTGGGATGAACTAACGTTCCTCTACTCTGGGAAAAATAACCTTCAACATCTGTTCGATCTATTTAGAGACCGCCAAACTATTGAATCTGGTTCACAAGGTGACCTGACGTCGTTCGTGGTGCAGTATAACACCCTCGTCAAGGCTTGGATTCAACACCAGTCCCCGACTTTGGATTTCTCTATCCAAATGGCTTAGAAGGAAGTTGTTATCATAACGTTGATGATGGCATGGATACCACCTCATTTATATAGTGCATATGCCAACACTTTAACCTCTATAATTATTTCTTCTTTATCAAATGTTTGCATCATGATTCTGAAGGTGACTCCACTCAGTGATGTCTCCATGACTTACTCTTGTGCCTTACTCCAACATTTTGCTGAAGCTCCCCCCCCCCCCCCACCCACCCACACACATACCGTTGAGCACCGTGGAGATCACAATGGGTCTCGAGTCAACGGCATAATGGAAAAAATTGTTTTAAGGGTCAAAACACTCGCATGTGTACCCACTTTTGTCAGGTAAACCATACAGAAGCTACATGTTACATAAAAAATGAGTTCCCACAGCAACCCCCTAATACTCCTCATCACACTTCTCCGGAAGTGGATGCTCCAACACGTCCCGCTCTGAAATTGACACTTTATAGAAGGAACTCCAACATCTGCGAGAATTGGTTACTCGTACCTCCGTGTCCATCGCCTCTACATCCACTGAAGGTATATCGTGCTTTTCATATAGCTCCTCCTAGACAATGGACTTCGGGGTCACAAATCACATTACTCCGCAAAAACCTTCTCAGTACACGAACACTACTGGTCTCAAGTTTATCATTGTTGTCAATGGAGAAACTATCTCTATTTGCAGGATTGGAGATGTGCCTCTTACTCTCTCTATTACTCTACGATCCGTACTTCATATTCTTAGCTCATAATTTAATTTTCTCTCTAGTAGTCGACTTACTCATGAGTCATGATCATGACTGCTCAATCACTTTTTCTCCTTCCTTTGCGGTGTAGGATCGACGAATGCGGAGTATCATTGATAGATGACAATTGTCAAATGGGCTCTACACTCTGGACCTCCCCACCTCAGCTCCATCCTTTATCACCTCTATTGATTGGCACTGGCGTCTTGTCCACGCCCCTCTTCCAATGTTGCACAAGGCGCTCCCTGATTTTACCTTTTGTAAATTTACTTATGAATCTTGAATTTACGGAAAACAATATCTTTCCACTTTTGTTCCTCATTGTACTAGGAGCAATGTTATATTTTCTTTAGTCCATTCGGACATTTGTGGTCCATATAAAACTGCTAGTTTATCCGGATATCAATATTTTTTTATTTTTATTTAAGCTCATTCTTGCATGACATAGGTGTATTTCTGCGTGATCGCTCCAAATTACTGTGTCATTCGCTCTTTCACTGCTGAAGCTCGTACTAAATTTTCGAGATCCATTAAAATTCTTCAGGCCAATAATGATCATGAATATGCTAGTCATGAGTTCTAGGAAACTTGTAATATTTTAGGTATTATCCACCAAACGTCGTGTGCTTACACACCACAATAACATGGAGTGACCGAGAGAGAGAACCGCCACCTTCTTGAGGTTGTCAAATCTCTTATGTTCCAAATGCAGATTCCCAAGATCTATTGGCACTTCATTATCACCACTGCGTGCTATTTAATTAATTGCATGTCATCAACCATTCGACTCTCTTCTCCATCAACACCTCCCTCCCCTCCCCATGACTCCTCGTATTCTCGAATGTGTTTGTTTTGTCCATCATCTTGGCCCTCCTATGGACAAGATGACACGACGTGCTACTAAATATATATTTATTGGGTATTCTCGCACACATAAAGCATACTCTCTCATCGATCGATAGCATTCATATATGTTTGTTATGTGTTATGAGTTATGATGTTGCGTGTTATGGGTTGTTGTGAGTCGCGAGCACCGAGCTCCTTATTATCATTATTATTAGTGTCTTTATGTTATGTTAGGGGAGTGTTAGGTGAGTGTTAGAGTCATCATTATGTTGTAGCCTATATAAAGGCTTTGGGTGTGTTGTTGAAGGCAAGCAATGACAAGATTCTAATTCTCATCTTGTTTGTGAGATCTTGGTGGCTCTCTCCTCCGACGAGCAACCCCGCTTAGGCAACCGTGGTCACGGCTCCACAGTATCTCCGATAACCCGCCGCTCATCCTCGCGACCACCTTCGATATAGGCCCATAACAACATGGTATTAGAGGGTCATCCTCCCGCGTCCGCTTTTTCGACACCAACAGCCGCTGCTTCTTCCGCTTCCGCGCTTGTTCAAACTCGCGGGAGATCTCCTCTGTCATAACAGTATAACACATTTTCAGCAACCGACGAGTTCCCGGAGTTCTGCATCTTCTTCTTCCTGTAGGGCGCGCAAGACGGCAACAGAGCCCTCCCGGCCACTACGCTTCTTCTCGGAGTCCTGTAAGGACTGATTTCTGCATCAGCGTCGGCCAGCTCCCTGTCCAGCAACATCGACGTCGCACCCCCACTCCGGCATTCTCAATCCGCGGCATCCTCAAGCGTCGGCCAGCTCTCTGTCCAGCAACATCTTCGGCATCGTCGAGCTGCTCCACATCTTCGGGCATCATCGATCTCTGCTCCCGCAACCTTGAGCCGTTGTGCCTTCTTCAGCCCGTCTCGCTGAGCCCCACACCCTACCTGTTCTGCTTCATCGAGCCCCACGCACTCTGTTCCGCTTCATCGAGCCCCACGCACTCTGTTCCGCTTCATCGAGCTCCCCACGCTGCCGATTTCTTTTCCTCTTTTCCTTTAATTTTCAAACCATTGAGCCACACGCCATACCGTTTTTATCTTCTACAGCCTTTTCGTCCAAATCATCGGCCCCTCCACATTACTCCTAGCGGACAATTATGGGCTGCTACATCTCGGATCTCTCTCCCTCCAATTAATTCCTCTCTCCCCACAACAATTTTATTTTATTAAACTTATTAGCAATGGGCCCCACCCCCTTTCCATACCAGCAGCCACACTTATAAATTAAAACCCTCAGTCAGTCCTTCTCCAGCCACATTTCTCCTTTCCAGCAGCCCTTCTCTTTTGGGTGCCAAGATTGGGCGTCACCGTGGCTCTCGTGGCCACTCCCAGTCATCCGACTCAGCGCAATTCGTCCACTGTCACCCGGTCCTCTTCTCGCTCCTCTCACACTATGGGAGACTCATCAGACCAACTAAGTCAGATTATGACCATGATGTAGACCGTCATGGTGCAACAAACTGCGCACACTGCTCTAGCAGACCGTCAGCAGGAGGCCATTATTGCGCTCTCCAAGCGCCTCGATGAACTTTCTACCGCTCTCGCCCACGATCATACAAGCAGCAGTCAGGCACAGCCACTTCTCCGTCATGCCCCTCTGCCCCGAACCGTCCACGAGCCACTGCCGCCCGTCCTCGCGCACCCCGACGCTGCGATTGTACCACGTTACACTAGATTGGAATTTCCAACTTATGATGGGAAAAGTGATCCATTGGGCTGGCTCACCAAGTGTGAGCAATTCTTCGTCCACCAGCAAACTCCGACAGCAGATCAGATCCATTTAGCATCTTTCCATATGCTCGACTCTGATGTTTTATGGGCTTCTCGACTTCTCACCGGTCGGCTGAATCTGATTTGGGACGATTTCAAGCGGCTCTGCAACATGCGTTTCAGGGCTCCTATCCGCAGTAACTCGCTCGGCACACTCACATCTCGACGACAAACGGGTATCGTGGACGAGTACCTGGAACAATTTCAGCTTCTCTTAGTGCATGCCCCTCTTGCCCCGGATATGCAGGTTGACATTTTCACCGCGGGACTTCGCGAGCGACTGCGACTGGATGTTGAGTTTGAGGCCCCTCCGGACTTAGTGACGGCTATGAGTCTGACCTGACTCTGCGATTGTCGCCTCCAGCTGGCCCAGGAAGTCTATCCACCTGCCACCAACATTATTCCACAGGGCCGCATCGAGGGTCACTCGGCCACACTGGTCCGCCAATTATCTCAGGCTGAGATGTTGCACTGACGCGCTCAGGGATTATGTTTCAATTGCGACGAGCAATACACTCGCGGCCACAAATGCAACTGGTTTTTTTACCTACACGTCGAGGATTCTGACGACGAGTGCATCGGATAAAGCTTGAGGACAACCCTTTTTTTTAGGAAGGGTGAGATGTTATGTGTTATGAGTTATGAAGTTACGTGTTATGAGTTATTGTGAGTCTCGAGCACCGAGCTCCTTATTATCATTATTATTAATGTCTTTATGTTATGTTAGGGGAGTGTTAGGTGAGTGTTAGAGTCATTATTATGTTGTAGCCTATATAAAGGCTTTGGGTGTGTTGTTGAAGGCAAGCAATGACAAGGTACTAATTCCTATCTTCTTTGTGAGATCTTGGTGGCTCTCTCCTCCGACGAGCAAACCCGCTTAGGCAGCCGCGGTCATGGCTTCACAGTATCTCTGATAACCCGCCGCTCATCCTCACGACCACCTTCGAGATAGGCCCATAACAATGTCACCTTCTCGAGGACCAACTGTTTTATTCTTCATCTCCTCCTGACAACTTATTACCTGTTATCTCGAGTCCCAACGTTCCCCTACCAAATACCTACCACCACCAGTGCTACCAACACCCCCTCCTCCTTTACACGTGTTCACTCATCGTCGATCTCGTCCTGATAAACTAAGACAGTTAGTCGCCCCTACTGATGTCGCTCCTCGGCCGGCTGATCAGTCTGAGCTCTCACAAAGTGCACACTCTCATCTATAGCTCATCCACTCTCTCATTATATCTCTTTCACCCTTATCTTCAGAACTTCACCGGTTTACGACTACCATGTCCTCTATTTCCACCGCCTCTTCTGTGTAGGAGATTCTCCAGCATCTGAGGTGGCGAGCCGTGATGGATGATGAAATAGTTGCCCTCTGGGATAATCGGGTGTGAGACATTGTTTCCCTTCCCCCCCAATCAATCATTTGTGGGATGTAAATGGGCCTTCAACAATTATGATTGCCCTTATAGGATGGATAAGCACCTCAAAGCCCATCTTGTTGCTCGTAGTTTCACTCAACAATAGGATCGACAATAAAGAGCATTCTCTCCATTTGCTAAGTTCAATACAATGCACATATTGATCTCCTTGGTCATCCATCGTCATTGGTGGTTGCATCAACTTGATATCAAGAATGCATTCCTTAATGACGATTTAGCGAAAATTGTTTATATGCAACAACTTTTGGTTATGATACCACGAGGGAGTCTCTTGTCCGTCGTCTTAGGAAATCTATATGGCTTAAAACCATAGTTGTCAAGGCGCGTGCCTAGGTGCGCCTGAGGCACCGGGCGCGCCTGAGGCGCCGGGCACACCAGGCGCAGCCCGCCGCGCCTCAGCACAGCTGAGGCGGGCGATGTGCCCCAGGCACACCTCAGGCGCTCCCAGGAGTGCCTAGGCGCGCGCCTTACAGGCTCCCTGGCGCGCCAAAGGCGCGCCAAAGGCGCGGGGCCTTTCAAGGTATTTTTTTAAAAAAAATTTGATATGGGCAAAAACATGATCTTAGACGCACTCGAGGCACCCCCTAGGCGCACTTGGGCGCCCAATTCGCTTGAAATTGAGCGAATTGGGCACTCAATTCGCTGAAATTGAGCGAATTGGGCGCACAATACGCTGAAATTCCGCGATTTCGCTCAATTTCAGCAAATTGGGAGCCCAATTCGCTCAATTGAGCAAATTGGGAGCACAATTCGCTGAAATTGAGCGAATTGGGCGCACAATTCGCTGAAATTGAGCGAATTGGACGCACAATTCGCTGAAATTGAGCGAATTGGGCGCACAATACGCTGAAATTCCGCGATTTCGCTCAATTTCAGCGAATTGGGCGCCCAAATCGCACAATTTCAGCGAATTGGGCGCCCAATTTGCTCAATTTCAGCGAATTGGGCGCCCAATTCGCTCAATTTTCTTTCTCCCACAATTTTGCGCCTCACGTGCCTCAGGCGCGCGTCTGCGCCTTGCGCCTTGAGCCTATGCTCCAGGGGCCCTTTGCGCCTCGGTGCGCCTTGCGCCTTTGATAACTTAGCCTAAAACAGTCCTGTCAAGCTTGGCTTGAGAAATTTAGTCAGGTCGTTCGGGATTTTGGATTCACTCGGAGCTCTGAAAAATTCTCCTTAATTACATGTTATCATCAAGTAGGCACGATGATACTTCTTATGTATGTTGATAATATTATCATCACAGGTGTACAACCCATATTCGTCGAGGGTGGACCTCTCCAGAGTCAGGTCAGTAAGGGTCAAAGTCAGCAAGTCAAAGCAGAAGTCAGAGTCAACGCGCAAGACGGCAGAAGGCGTGGCTATTATGGCGAGCTCCCCTCGCATACTCGCCAGGTAGGCGATTAGGCCTGTTACTCGCCCAGCCGAGCGAGCTTCCCCTAAGAGGTCGCCTAGTCGTCAGAGGTGGGGCTATAAATAAGACCTCCCCCCCCCCTCGGATTGTCCTATAAATAGGACCACAAGAGGTACGAGGAGACGGACTTCGAAATCTTGCAAAAGATCTCGACCGCCTTTTTCTTAGACAGCAAGCTGAGCCTTTGAATCCTTTATTCAGAGAGACAGACCGCGAGTTTGCGACTATCCCTGTTAGTCACCGCGACTTTGTTGTCAGTCAGTCTTCCTCGTACCCTGCTCGGCCATTTTTGGTTGTGGAGTGGTTGCTTCTTCTAATCTTCTGGGTCCGTGGTGGGACCTCCCTGCCACAGTTATCTGGGGTCTTTTGTTTGCTAGTTTCCATGTCTTAGCCCGTTAGCCGTCGAGCCTGACCACTGAACCGGTAACCTTATACTGCCCTGATCCGAATTTTGGAGTAGGGATTTTCTCAGCTTCAACACTTTG
Organism: Platanthera guangdongensis; assembly: GCA_039583875.1. Lineage (NCBI taxonomy): Eukaryota > Viridiplantae > Streptophyta > Magnoliopsida > Asparagales > Orchidaceae > Platanthera > Platanthera guangdongensis. The sequence continues at coordinate 141,973,654 of CM077160.1, read as the reverse complement.
GTGCAGTGAGCGTGGATCGCAGCCGAGCAAGAAAGCTTCGAGAGTAGGCGAAATGGTGAATGCAGGCGAGCATGAGGAGATAGTCGGCAACTCGGTCCGTAGTTAGTAACTCGGCGCGAGAAAGCGACTTTGTGATTGTGGCATCGTTCGAAGAGTTTGCGGGGAGGATAGAGAGGAGCATCCTCGCAGGGTTCCATACTCGCCCTGATACCACGGCGACCTCTCCCCGTCGCGTGATACCGTCGGATGAGGAAGCGCCGCCGAGGCAACCAGGGAAGAAGAAGGCCAGGGAGAGAGAGGAGCGACTAATGCAGTCGCGGCACTATCCAGCGAGCAGCTATGGGATCAGGTTCCGAGATGTGGAGCAGCCGACGAGATACCGTGATACTCGCTATGACAGCAAGTATGACGAGGAAACTCGCGAGGATGAAACTCGCCACCGCCAGGGAGGGAGGAGCCCCTTCTGTGACGAGATCCTCGCAGCCTCAGTCCCCGAGGACTTTAGGGAGCCCGTCTTGATCTACTATTCCGGCAGAGATGACCCGATCAGGCATCTCCAGTGCTTCGAGGACGTGGTGTCCATCCGCAACATGACAGACGCCTTCAAGTGCAGGTTCTTCTCCACTACCTTCAAGGGTAATAAAAGAGATTGGTTCCATCAGTTGCCTACCGGCTCCATCTACTACTTCGAGAACCTGCGTCGGGGCCTGATGGCAAGGTTCGCGACGTCCAAGAAGAGGAAGAAGGAGACGACTGCTCTCTTCAAGATCGCGCAGGGGCAGCGCGAAAGCCTCGGTTACTACATCTACCGTTTCCAGGAGGAGGTCCTGGAAGTTGAGGAGGTGGACAGCTTCACCCTGATGCTGGCCCTGAAGTTTGGCCTGAAGCAGGGTCTCTTCAGTCTGGAGATCGAGTCCAAGCCCCAGAGGTCTTTTGAAGAGATGATCGAGCGGGCGAATACATTCGTCCAGGGAGAGGATAAGAATCCAGACTTCTTGGCGAGGTTGGATGGAGAAGAGCTTGGAGGCAAGGGCAAGGGAGGATTATTGGAGGCTAGGTCTGGAGTGGTGGCAGAGAGGCAGGTGGAGAGGAGGGAAGAGCATAGGAGGATTGAAGAGCTCAGGAGAGCAGTAGAGCGGAGGAGGCAGGAGACGGCCTCGGAGAGAAAAGGAGAGGAGGCCAGCAACGGCTCCGGAGAGGAGGGAAGAAGCCCAGCGATTCCAATATCCACTGAATCGACCCCGGTGGAGGCCACCTGTTAGGCCTCGGTTACAGCAGGAGAGGAGGAACGGCCACCAGCAAGGTGAGAGGCAAGGAAGGGCTCAGGAAGAGGTGATGACCATTGCCCGGCGGGGAAATAAACATCGCAAGAAGGCGCAGCGGGCAAGGTGCCAGGAGGCAGAGATTCTTCTTTACTGCGACCTGCATCGAGTAGAGGGGCACGGGACCATGGACTGCCCAGACTTTGGGAGGCCAGGAGGAGGTTGGAAACCGGGACGACGGAGAGGGAACAACCAAGGCAGGAAGCGCCAGCAGGACAGATAGCGTTCCAGGCTCCGGCGCGGAGGAGGAAAGAGGACCGGGTCGACCAGGGAGGTCGCGGAGAAGTGGTCCACGGCCCAGGATGTGGGCAGGTTGGAGTGATCAATGGCGGGGCCGGACTTGGAGCTTCCCGTAAGGGAAGTCTCCATCAGATTTATCGAAAGAGAGTCGCCTCGACCTCTCAAGTTCCGTCACCATTAGAAAAGATCACTTTCTTCGAGGAAGACATGTTGGGGAAGGAGAACCCCTTTCATGATGCCCCGGTCATCCAAGAAGTCATCGAAGACTTCACCGTTGACTGAATCCTTGCGGACAACGGGAGTTCGGTAAATGTCATTTTTAAGAGGACCTTTGTTGGGCTTCAGGTGGAGGCAACCAGGGTCCAAGCTTCGGATGGACCCCTCTTTGGCTTCTTTGGAGAGAATAAAGAGGTGGAGGGAGGAGTGAATCTCCTGGTGACCCTTGGGGGTACTTCGATCTGATGCTGGTTCGTCATCGTCGACGCCCCAAGCTGTTACAACGCCATCTTTGGGCGACCCCTCATCAACTACTTCAAGGTGGTTCCATCGTCATATCATCAGTGCCTGAAGTACTGTCGGGGTGACGTCCAAATGCGGATCAAGGGCGATTCGAAGGCCGCAAGGGAGTGCTACCGGAACATCGTCAGTACATCAGCTGGATGGAGGACGCGGAGAGGCTGGAGAAGGAGGAAGGGCAGAGAGCCGCGGAGGAGCTGGAGGTGATCTCCCGGGGAGGAGAGCAAAAGTTGTTGAAGATCGGAGGATCCCTGCCGCTGGAGGGGAAGTTGAAGATGGTTGCATGCCTGCAGGAGAATGTGAACATCTTCGCTTGGAGTACCGCGGAGATGTCAGTGATTGATGTCGATGTTGTCTGTCATCGCCTCAACCTGGATCCCAAAGTTGCCCCCATCCGCCAGAAGCAGAGGAAGAGCGTCGTCGTGCTGGCCGGGCCGATCCGGGAGGAGGTAGAGAAGCTGCTAGAGGCGGGTTTTATTTCAGAGATCCAGTATCCTAGCTGGGTCTCCAATGTTGTAATGGTTAAAAAGCTCGGAGGGGGCTGGAGACTTTGTATCGATTTTTCCATGTTAAATAAAGCTTGCCCGAAGGATTGTTACCCATTGCCTCAAATCGATATGCTGGTTGATTCAGTCGTCGGGTTTCCTATGATGAGTTTTTTTTATGCTTTTTCTGGGTATCACCAGATCCGGATGCATCCCCCAACTGACGCAACGTCTATTTTATCACGAGCGATGACTACTATAGGTATAAGATGATGGCCTTTGGGCTTAAGAACGCGAGAGCGACTTATCAAAGGATGATGAATCAAGTCTTCAAAGAGCAGAAGGGGCAGAATCTAGAGGTGTACGCAGATGACATCCTCGTTAAGAGCAAAGGCATCGTGGAGCACGCAAAGGATCTGGTGGAGATCTTCGCGACCCTGCGGAAGTACAAGATGCGACTCAACCCGGCTAAGTGTGTTTTTGGAGCTGGGAGGGGAAGTTCTTAGGTCACCTCCTCACTCTGAGGGGGGTGTAGCCCAATCCCGACAAAGTCAAGGACATTCTGGAGATGGCGTCCCCGAAGAATCCAAAAAAGTCAATAGACTGACGGGAAGGCTGGCAGGCCTTAGCCGCTTCTTGTCCAAGGCTGGGGAGAAGTGCTCTCCTCTTTTCAAAGATCTCTGGGGCAACCAGCAGTTTGAGTGGACCGCGAATTGTGAGGAGGCTTTTGGAAAGCTCAAGCAGCAGCTAACTCAAGCTCCTCCACTACAAGTCCCGCAGGGAAGTGATGACCTCCTCCTCTATCTGGGAGTGAGAGAGGAAACAGTCAGCTCAGTGTTGGTCAGCGAGGAAGGAAGGAAGCAGCACCCCATATACTATGTGAGTAGAGTGTTGAGGCAAGCAAAGACGAGATATCACATCCTGGAGAAGTTAATTTTCGCCTTAGTAGTTTCGGCTCGGAGGCTCCGCCCGTATTTTCAGGCTCACTCCATCAAGGTAGTCTCTGATCATCCGCTGTAAAGTACCTTGGATAAAGTGGAGCATTCAGGCAAGTTGGCAAAGTGGACGGTAGTGCTCAACAAGTTTGACATTTCTTATTCTCCAAGGGTTGCGATCAAGGCCCAGGCGGTAGCGGATTTTCTAACTGACTTCTCGACCAAGGTAGGAGGGGAAGAAGGCGCTGCCAGCGCAGTCTCTTGGAAGATGTTCGTGGACGGGGCTTCAGGAAAGAATTCTGTGGGAGCCGGAGTTGTGCTGGAGAGCCCGCAGGGAATTAGGATCGAGCAAGCAGTCGATATCCTCTTCCCCGTCACGAACAATCAGGCGGAGTACGAAGCCATGATGGCAGGCTTGCGTCTCGCAAAGAAGTTGGGGATCCAGGATCTCAGGGCCTTCACCGACTCAATGGTGGTCGCGTCGCAGATCAGAGGAGAGTTTGAGGTGCACGACCCCATTTTGCAGAAGTACTTGGCTAAGGTTAAGGGATTGATCAGAGGTTTAAAATCCTTCTTCGTCGAGCACGTGCCTCGAAAGAATAACTCGGAGGCAGACTATCTCGCCAAGTACGGTCCCAGAGCTGGAGGGATAGTGACGGAGTTGTTTCGACCGTCCATCGAGGAAGGGGAGATGATGGAGATCGAGCAAAGGGTTTCTTGAAAGGACCCGTTCGTTACGTTCTTAACGACATGTCGGCTTCCTGCCAGTGGAGGAGATCAGAGAAAGTTATGGTACACGGCTGCTTCCTATCTGCTGCATGAAGGAGAACTCTATCGCAAGACCATCTCGGGCCCTCTAACCAGATGCCTATCAGAAACTGAAATCCCTTGAGTGCTTGAGGAGATTCATTTGGGAGAGTGTGGCAACCACTCGAGATCTCGTACTCAGGAGCAGAGGATTCTAAGGCACGACAACTTCCGGCCGACCATTCGGAAGGATGCAGAAGCCTTCTCGAGGAAGTGTCCAAAGTGTCAGTTTTTCGCACCTCTTCAGTTGCAGCCCGCTCAGCAGCTTCGTTCAATCACCGCTCTCTGGCTCTTCGCCATCTGGGGAATGGATTTGATTGACCCTTTTCCCCAAGCGATCGGTCAGAGGATGTTTGTTCTCGTCATGATCGACTACTTCTCCAAGTGAATCGCGGCAAAGTCCCTTGCCAAAACAACTTCTCAGATCGTGAAGACCATCATCTGGGGAGAGATTGTCTGCAGGTTCGGGATCCCTCTCGCCAACGTCACCGACAACGGCCCGCAATTTGCCAGCTGGGAGCTGGAGGACTTCTGTAAGCAGATAGGGACGGATCTTCGATTCTCCTCTGTACATCATCCTCGGAGCAATGGACAAGTGGAAGCCGCCAACAAGTTGATCATCAATCTCTTGAAGAAGAAGGTCACCAATCTGAAGGGCAACTGGGCGGAGCAGCTCCCCTCGGTTTTTTGGCTCTGAGAACTCCTAACTCGGCCACGGGGGAAACACCCTTCAAGTTGTCCCACGGGTCTGAGGCACTCATCCCGGTAGAATTCGAGGTTCGGAGCCCGAGGGTAGTAGCAGCGGGAGAAGGCAGCGAAGAATGGCGCCTGGAGAATGAAGACGCTCAGAAGCTCTCACTAGACTACATCGAGGAACTTCGTGACTTAGCCTTCATCCGCCAATAGGAGATCGAGAAGTGAATAGCAAAGCACTTCGACAAAAACGTTCGCCTCAAGCATTTCCTTGCAGGAGACCTGGTCATGAAAAAAGTGCACGCGACAGGAAGGGGAACTGTCGTTGGCAAGCTAAATCCCAACTGGGAAGGACCTTTCATAGTCCAGGAAGCTCTAGCCACGGGAGGCTATCTCCTACAAGATCAATAAGGAGAGTTACTGGGAAGTACTTGGAGCGAGGATGACCTGAAAAGGTTCTACTCTTAGCAGTAACATGTATTGCTTACCTGTAATATTGTTTCCATATTTTTATACATATCCTCGCCCCCGGAGGCACGGGTGGTTGCGAGTTGTCTTCTTTGTGTTGATCGTCTCAAGTCAGCTAGAAGCAATGAAATCCATCTCCTCAATCGGTTTGGGAAACCAGCATCCGACCTGATTATCCTAAAAAGCCTAGGGCGGACGATGGGACGATGCTTCGGGATTTAAGCGTCCTTGTAAGACCGAGCCTCTACATTGACGGTCGACATCATCTCCCCCCTTGCATGTTGGTCTAGCTACCCCTGATTGCATCTCTCCTCCGACTAGAGGAACTATCAGGAACAGGTCTGGACGCGAACCTCCTAAACTCGATGAAGGATCGACCTCACAAAGTGATACCTTGTGTAAAAGCGTCATCAGTCTTTGAGAAGACTAAAAGGCCCGCTCTTAGCAACTTTTGGTCCTGCAAAACAGGACGGGTCTCTGTTGTTGTCAAAGTGGGATAACCCACTGAGCTCTGGAAAGTACAAGTCCGTGGAAGGATGGTGGACTCGAGTGTGTGTGTCCTTTAGGACCCCCCGAGGGTTATTTCCCTTCGGTTGTACATTGGCCTTCGTAGCCAGGAGGCAGAACTAGTGGCGATCTTCACGATCGAGTTGGGAAACGAGCATTTGACATGATTCTCCTAAAAAGCCCAAAGAGGACGATGAGACGATATTTCGGGATTTAAACGTCTTTGTAAGACAGAACTTCTGCATTGACGGTCGAGATCAGCTCCCCACTTGCATGTCGACCTAGCTACCCCCGATTACATCTCTCCTCCGACTGGAGGAACTATCAGGAACAGGTCTGGACGCCAACATCCCAACTTGATGAGGAGGGGATCGTCGTCTTCTTGGAATTTTCCTTCGTCCTCAAATATATTGGTGCATCTAACACTTTGACCATCTCCTAAGTAACCGGGCGAATGACCTCAGCAACGATAGAAGTCCTCGAGTCGTGAAGTTATCGTAGTTTGAGCCCCCTGTACGAGCTTCCCTCATGCAGGCCGACTACGAGCTCAACCCGAGTCGACCCATCTCAAGTTGAGCTCGGCTCCTGTAAGATGTCGCTTCCACCTCCAGTTGAGCGCGGCTCCTGAGAGCAGTCGACTCCATCTCCAATTGAGCTCGGCTCCTATAAGATGTTGATTCCTCGTGTGTGTTATTGTCGTAGTCCGAGCCCCTGTACGAGCTTCCCTCCTGCAGGCTGACTACAAGCTCAACCTGAGTCGACCCATCTCTAGTAGAGCTCGGCTCCTACAAGATGTTGTCTCCACCTCCAATTGAGCGCGGCTCCTGCAAAATGTTGCCTCCACATTCAGTTGAGCGCGGCTCCTGAGAGCTTTCGACCCATCTCCAGTTGAGTTCGGCTCCTGCAAGATGTTGCCTCCACCTCCAGTTGAGTGCGGCTCCTCAGAGCTGTCGACCTCCATCTCCAGTTGAGCTCGGCTCCTGTAAGATGTTGATTCCTCGTGTGTGTTGTTGTCGTAGTCCGAGCCCCCTGTACGAGCTTCCCTCCTGCAGGCCCACTACGAGCTCAACTCGAGTTGACCCATCTCCAGTTGAACTCGGCTCCTACAAGATGTTGTCTCCACCTCCAGTTGAGCACGGCTCCTGAGACCTGTCGACTCTATCTCCAGTTGAGCTCGGCTCCTGTAAGATGTTGATTCCTCGTGTGTGTTGTTGTCGTAGTCCGAGCCCCCTGTACGAGCTTCCCTCCCGCAAGCCAACTACGAGCTCAACCCGAGTTGACACATCTCCAGTTGAGCTCGGCTCCTATAAGATGTAGCTTCCACCACCAGTTGATCTTGGCTCTTGTTAGGTGTCGACCGATATTCTCCGCCTATAGTTGAGCTTGGCTCCTGTTAGGTGTCGACCTATATTCTCTACCTACAGTTGAGCTTGGCTCCTGTTTGGTGTTGACATATATTCTCCACCTACAGTTGAGCTTGGCTCCTGTTAAGTGTCAACTTATTTTCCACCTCTAGTTGAGTTTTTTCCTGCTATGTGTTGACTATATGCTCTGACTCAGTTGAGCTAGGCTCCTATGAGGTATGCGATCATACAGGTACAAGCAGCGATGTGCGAGCATGCGACTGTGACCATGCATGTGCGAGCAACAATGTGCGAGTAGGCGGATCGATTATATCGGAGCGAGCATTGGATGCGCGATTACGAGCGATATCAACATGCGAGTATGCGCATGGCGAGCACTCAACCTCTCTGCGCCTATGAACCTAGCGAGCGACATCAACAAGCAAGTATGTGCATGACGAGCACTCAACCTCTCCGCGCCTATGAGTCTAGCGAGCATCGTCAATAAGCGAGTATGTGAGTATGCGAGTATGCGAGTATGCGAGTATGCGAGTATGCGAGTAAAAGAAAAAAGACAGTGTCGAAGAACTCTTGTATTATATGACGAGTATTACAAAGCTGTTACAAAAATTTCTAAGTTATATAACTTTCTGTCTTTACAAGTTTGGACGCAGGAGGTCGCCGACCGACTATGACTCATCGTCGCCAGTATCAGGCTTGTACTCCTCGTCTTCGATGATGGCATCTTCCTCATCCTCGACCTCGTCCTCGCCATCGTCGTCGTCACTGCTGTCGCTACTCTCTCCACTGTTGTTGAGGCTATCGCTGGAGCCGGAAGGGGAGGAGAGGACGCGGTCAGGCGAGTTGGATTCCTCGGCAAGCAAGCCTGGGATGAGGTTCACGATTGTCACATGATCAGCTTCTGGGCCGAGGAAGCCGTCAATCCTCAAGTTGGCGAGAACGGCTTCCCTCGTTGTCTGCGCTATCCCGCGGCGGATAGCGGGCATATCGTCCCCGTGGAAGCGGATCCTCTTGCTCATCTCGTGCGGACCCGCCTCCTGCTGCTGAACAACCGGGCGAGTATCCGAGGGACCAGGGCGATCTTCAACGGCGACCGGGCGAGTTTCTAACTCGGCGACCAGGACTTGAGAAGCCTCCAGCTCGGTTTTGGTGTTGGCGAGTTCTTGCTCAAGTTCGGAGACCTTTACCATTTCGATCTCGGCGGCCTGCGAGGGTCAACCAAAAAACAATCAGAAAAATGATCAAGTACAAAGTCAACTAAGTCGCGCCGAGAAAGAGAGTTACCGCGTACTCTTTCCACCGCACTGATTGCATCCCCAGTCGATTGCCTTTTGCGAAACGATCTTCAACGCCGCCTGCGTCTCGAGGAGCTTCCTTGTCGTGTAGTGCCCCAGCTCGGTTGCTCGCAGAAAAGCGAGAGAAGTTTGGTGGGCGAGCACCTCCGGGCTGAGATCCTGCATCGACTCAGCATCTGCTCGCCCGTACAGCTTGAAGGCGACGTCGTAGGCCTCCCCCTTGTCCTCCCAGTCTTCTGACCAGGTGGGTAGGTTGGTGCTCAATGTCACCTTGTGCTCGCCCTCAGCCCAAGAGACCAGTGGGCAACCAAAGGCATCCTTATCACCCCGCCCGAGATTGTAGTTCGGGTGGAAGTAAGGCACCCCGACGTCGATTGGCGACTCCCTCCCACCGAAGAGTTCCTGGGAGATCCTTGCTTGCTTGCTCGCGTGGCCAGGGGACTTGGCCTTCTCTTTCCCTTTGGCGAGCTTCTTTGGTGGCGGGCCCTCCTTGTCGCCAGTTCGCGACTGGCCCTTGCTGCTCGCAGGAGGCGGGACTTCCTCCACTGCGGATACCATGTTCGAGGAGTCTTACCACGATGACGCGACCTCCTTTGCAGGAGGAAGCGGTACTCGCGAGAGCTTGCGAGTAGCTGCAGATTTCAAAGAGCAGTTAGAGAATTTACAGCAGCGATCAGAGACAAGTCGGCGAATTTGTCAGAATCTCGTCAAGATTATACCTTCGTCGGGGAAGACCTCGTTCCGCGAGTTGACATTCAAGCGCCAATGGATGACGTCGAATCGCCGCAAGCGGAAAGCTTCGAATAGCTTCTCGCGCGCGCCTTCCAGGATAGGTGGCAGGAAGGCGACTTCTGGCGGCTGGTGGGGCCTCCTCGGCACCCCCTCAAAGTCGTCGGCGATAACGATCAGATGCTCGCCCCACTGATGAACTTTGTTCGCGGTGCCGACCAGTGTGCATACGTGGCTGCTGAAGAAGATGACTCCCTCTGAAGTCGCAGCAAAGGCGAAGACTTTCCAAAAGACGGAGAGGTCGAACGCGATCTTCTCTTCCCGAAGGAAGCAAAGGAACCCCATGATCATCGTCACTCCATTGGGATTGATCTGGGCGGGCACAATGCCGAAGTACCGCAAGATTTGACGGTACTCGGGCCACAACGGAAGTCGCGGGCCGACTTCGAAGTGGCGGAGTGGCAGGACTATCTCACGTTCAAGGAAGGTGTTTAGTCGCTCGGTCCGGGCAGGGAGCCTGGCCAAGTATTCCTCCGGAAAGTGCCTTTGGCGGAAATACTCAAGATCTCGCTCAGTCGCAACGGATTTCTTGAAGACTGCTTCAGAGAAGTTGATCACGTGGGCCTGGCGGCGAGCATTAGCATCATCGCTGACCATCTTGAGCGAGAAGAGTTGAAAGCGCGAGTAGAGCGAGAACGAGAAAGAAGGAACGAGCAAGGACGACTACTCGTGAACTAAGGATCAGAAATCGCAACAGCGTAGTAAAGGCTCGCCTACCCTTCTATTTATAGGCAGGCTAGGGGGTATATCAACCACGCGCGATTATCGAGCTAAGTCGTCTGCTAACCGAGAGATCAACCCTAGCTACTAATCCTATCTCGCGCAACGATATCTAGAATCTCGCCACCTCGTCGGAACCTGCAAAAGACAACTCGAGACGTCGCAGAAAGAAGACGAGTATGCGGTAAAAGAGCATCAACCAAGAACAAAGATGAAAAAATAAACGCGAGATACAAACTCGCCTTATTACAATAAAGAATAGTTCATTACAATGTCGCCAAGTGGTGAGTACAAATGGAAGAAAGAAATCAGAAAAAATCAAAGTCCTGGGAGGACGCTGCTCTGTAATAGGTGGATGTCGCCCGACCCAGCCCATCTCGTGAGCACGTCGGAAGTGCTCGTCGGCCACCGTTAGCGCATCGTCTCCTCGCCGCAGTCGGTCCTCCATCCTCGCAAGTCGCCCAGCAAATCCCATGCTCGCTCGCATGCCGGCCAACTCTTCCCCGTAGAGCTGGATGCGATGGTCAGTCATCGCTTGACGCCGATCCAGCTCGTTAATCATGTGGAAGCGCGTTTCGTAGGCCGCCAGCCGGTCCTGTAGCTCTTCCATCCTCGCCATCCTCACCTCTAGTGCCGAGATCCGGCGATGAGGCTCGCAAATGGCGAGTTGGTCGAACTTGGTTTCCAGCTCGATGTAGGCGCGGGCGGCAGCATGACGATATTCATTTCCAGAGAGCCCAAGGGCGTCAATGAAAGCCGCTCTAGGGGTTGAAGGGTGGCCTGCCAAATCAGAGAGAAGTCGGGAACGGGTAGATCGGGAATGTCGCTCAGCCCGAGGTCGTCAAGGAGCTGTTGGGTACTGGTGGAAGGCTCGGGTTGGACGGCCGAGGAGGAGGCAATATCTGCAGGCGGAGGCGGGTTGCCAGTTTTGGAGGCGAGCGACTTCTTCATCTTCTTCTTCTGTTTCTTCTTCGTTGGGGGAGGGAGATCAGCAGCAACCTCGCCTTCTCGCGGCCTTTTAGGCCTTGTCGGCTCAAGGAATCCAGACAGTGGGCCGAGCTCGCTTGGTAGGCTTCATCGGCGGGCTTCAACATCGCGTGCGAGTTCAGAAATGCGTGCCTCAAAGACCAGTCACCCCCCTATTTATAGAGTTCAGCAGGTATCCATCAGAAGCGAGTAACCCAGATACTCTCCCAAGCAACTCGTCGAATAAGTGTTGGATGTTTCTTTTCGAGCTCCTACATTGCTCGAAAAGAGCGGGGATTGTATACAACTCATATTTGTCGGGGGTGGACCCCTCCAGAGTCAGGTCAGCAAGGGTCAAAGTCAGCAAGTCAAGGCAGAAATCAGAATCAACGCGCAAGACGGTAGAAGGCCTGGCGAGTATGGCGAGCTCCCCTCGCATACTCGCCAGATAGGCGACTAGGCTTGTTACTCGCACAGCCGAGCAAGCTTCCCCTAAGAGGTCTCCTAGTCGCCCGGGGTGGGGCTATAAATAAGACCTATAAATAGGACCCCAAAGATACGAGAAGACGGACTTCGAAATGTCGCAAAAGATCTCGACCGCCTTTTTCCAAGACAGCAAGCTGAGCATTTGAATCCTTTATTCAGAGAGACCGCGAGTTTGCGACTATCCTTGTTAGTCGCCGCGACTTTGTTGTCAGCCAGTCTAACTTGTACCCTGCTCGGCCATTTTTTGTTGTGGAGGGGTTGCTTCTTCTAAGCTTTCGGGTACGTGGTGGGACCTCCCTGCCGCAGCGTTTGGGGTCTATTGTCTGCTAGTTTCTGTGTCTTAGCTCGTTAGCCGTCGAGCCTAACCGCTGAACCGGTAACCTTAGGTTGCCTTGATCCAAATTTTGGAGTAGGGATTTTTCCGGCTTCAACAACAGGCGATGCTATAAAAGGTATCTCTATGATTAAGAAACACTTGGCCTTACACTTTCAGACCAAAGATTTGAGGCATCTCTGATATTTCTTAGGAATTGAGGTATCTTGTCAACCTGGACTTGTTTTGTCTCAATAGACATATTACACGGATTCTTTACAGGATGCTGACTACTTGGATTGTAAGCCTACTGACACACTCATGGATGCCAACCACAAAATCTATGCTCACGAGTGCGACTTTGATCTTTTTCTCCCTAATCTGAATTATTATCGTCATCTTATTGGCAAAGCTTATCTATCTGATTCTCGCACGGCCAGATATTTCATTCTTTGTTAGTGTGGTCATCCATGCATGCATGCTCCTAGGGCATCCCATTTTCACGTTGTCAAGCAAATCTTCTGGTATCTGAAGAAATCCCCGGGACAAGGGCTTCTATATAAGCCCTCATTTTCCCTCATTCATTGTCTATTCTGATGAGGATTATGATGTCTCCCTCGATGATCATCGCTCCACGAGTGGTTATTTCTCATATTTTGGAGGACATCTGATCACATGACGGAGCAAGAAGCACACAGTTGTGCTCCTATGAGGAGGTTGAGTATCATCAATGGCGCCAGTCATTTCAGAACTCACTTGGATGGAGAATTTTCTTACTGATCTTGGTATCACTCTTCTCTATCCTGCAATCCTCTATTGTGATAATCAAGCTACCCTCTATATCATCTAGAATCCGATTTTTCATGAACAAAAGTAGATTGTCAATTCATCCAGGAAAAACTGATCAGCAACATGTTCCCACTACCGATCAAATCTCTTATGTCTTCATCAAGGTTTTGCCTCGCCCACTCTAACGATAGCATTTTCAACTTTGGCGCTTACAATTTGTATGCTCCAACTTATGGGGGGAGTATAAAAGCAATGTGTAAAAGCCCAATGTAAAGTCCCACCTCTATAGCTCATTAAGAGTTACCTTTCTTGTATAGATTAATCTCACAGTGTGGTTTAGAGTTAGTAAGTCACTCCTCCCACCAATATATAGGTGTTAGGTGTACATGTACTTGTATGTTTTCTTAATGTGAAGTAATAAAAAATAATAAAAAATATATGTTGCATAGCTCGGTATTTTACAATTACAAAGATTAGAGTGCATATGGGAGTGGATGGGGTTCGAGGAAGAGGAAATTTAAGGGGAATTGGAGTAGATGGTTAACTAGGAAGCAGTTGTTAGAACATGAACATCCAAACAAAAACTAATTACCATAAAGTACAGGGAAAATTGAGAATATAGTCCGGAATTGGGAAACTCTTGTAGTCTTATGCATTTTACATAGATTTTTGGCCCCTCCACGGCTCCACCTACAATGAAAAGATTTTGCGTTGGATGCTTAGGTTATAATTTGGTATCACAATATGTTAGAACCTAAACATCCAACTTGAAACATATTAGTATTAGGTTGGATGTGAAAGTACTAACATAGGCAGGGATGAGGTGAGCAACAGTCTAGGATTGAGGTTGTAGAAATCTAGCAGATATAACAATCTAATTTTTGATAAGCTCTACAGAAGATAAAAAAAATACTTAATTATTTGATACCATGTAGAGGAAAAAAGTGTTTTATACAATAAATAAAATATTTATATATAATAAAGGTACAATATGTATGAACAAGAAATGAAAAATTAAGATGACAACGTGAGAAAATAATGTCTGTTACAATAAGACAATTATATTTACAATCTAACAATTAGCAACAAATCACAACAAAACTTTTCATCCATTAGCAAATGACACATTTATGGAGGAGTTTAATATTGAAATACAAATAAAGATAGTATTACAATCATATATTAGTGCACTTTGGGAACTCCCACTGAGTGTAATGAATAAATCATGTTGAAAATGGCGAAACAGGGAGACAAACATCATATTTAACATTTTTTTTATTCCTAAAAATATGCTAGACAATGGATCTGCAAAAGCTGTTAAACAAGAGGATTATTATTTCAAATAGCAATAAGGCAGAGGAATATACATTAAAAAATGTACGGTACAATACTTGTATCTCCATGCAAATTAATGTCCCTGTACTAGTAAAAAAATTTAAAAAAATAGCCCATTTACCTGGTAACTTTTTTGGCTTTCTCAAAGGAACAAACTTTGCTCCAATAGCCAGGGCAATGGGAGGGCCAAAGATAAAGCCTCTGGCTTCAACACCTGCATATTAGAGAATATTAATGAAGAAAAGTTGCAATGGATGAATTTCTGGGAGCTCTGCTGTCACGGAGGGTGGAGAAGCGCACACGAGACCATGGAGTGTTTACACACGACGTGTGGCTAGGAATGACCCACGATGACGGGAGCGACCTACGACTAGCGGAACTATCTCTATTTTATTTTAGCACTAGTTATTTCAGTTTGCATTTGCATGTCGTCCCTACATGTTTGGGCTTAAATACTCTTGTATTCCTTTGGAACTTAGCATTGCGTGTTATGTGGAATTTGAGCAGAGGGTTGGTCAAGAGGTGAATCTCTTGGATTTCTAGTCCTATCTTCTTCACCCTTCTCTCACTAGCTACCGCTGACCCCCATAGTTGTCCAAATGGTAACAATGATCCGACCCACATCCTCCAGCCGCAAGGTCCTCGTCCATCGCACTTCGCCGCCCGACCTGTCATGTATGGCATCGCATCCCGCGGTCTTTCCATTGCCCTTGTCAGTTGAGGATTCACCAACAAATTTGCAGAGCAACAAGGGTCAATACCATCCGCATGTGTCGCTCCGGTCTCTTAGGCCCCTCTCTTCCCACAAGTACATGCCCCGCAAGCAAGCCATGACGGTCACATATTGAATTCTTGACGCATGACGGTCTTATATAACAGGATAAATAGAGAGTGAACTCCTCCAACATGCAACCATACATATCCGACGAATTTAAATGTACAGAAACTTTTCTTTAAAAATCAATTGTGAACGATAACCACGATAGTTAAAGCATTCAAGAAAGGAAACAAGAGATATAATACAAGCGTGAGAGTGCATGAAATCAAGTAACTAAATTGATAAGAACATACAAAGAGTCAGAAACTAAATTCAAAAGCCTACAAACCAATATTCTAAAAGCAGAAAATTGCATCTATTCAACAAGAAGAAAAGAAATTGAACTTTAAAACTCACACAATATTAAAAGGGAGGGCTGGAGATGTCTTCGGAGAGCTGCAGAGTAGCCACAATCACGTACCAGGACTGATTTCAGTAAGGAGTTTGTTACGGGCCACCATCCCTCCGCGGAGGGGCCCCGGGGCCACGTGGTGGGGTCCAACGTCCAACCCTGGGTCCTGCAACATCCCCTGCAGAGCGGCACACCCCAACCTATCTCGGCACCTGTTCTCTGTGTCGCGGGTTGTTGAGCCGGGATTCGAACCCGGGATCTCCTTATGAGGGCGGCAATCAAGGCTTCTCATTAAGGAGATCTCGGGTTCGAATCCCGGCTCAACAACCCGCGGCACAGAGAATGGGTGTCGAGATGGGCTGGGGTGTGTCGCTCTGCAAGGCATGTTGCGAGACCCAGGGTTGGACGTTGGACCCTGCCACCTGGCCCTGGGGCCCCTCTGCGGAGGGATGGTGGCCCGTAACAGAGTTGCTGAAGCTGGCTACTTTGGAGGGCTAGACAACAATCTGGAGTATGGGGTGTGTTACGCGACTTATCATTGTATTTTGTATTTTAAATTGTATGGCACAAGGTAAATGGTATGTGAGCACCACCGCCACCCCCCTCCCCTATATAAGGAAGGAGGTGGCTTGGGAGTTTTAGGGATCATCTTTGATATTTAGGTTTTGAGATCTCTAATTTGGAGAGAGACTTCTAGGAGGAACCAGCCTCGTGAGCTTTGGCACGAGTATGCCTCATTATTGTATAAAAGTTTATTTAGTTATTGCAAATATTTTCCTTCTGGTAACATTGGTTTGATCTATCCTTGAGGCCTGCATCGTGTGCCGTCGGTTTAAGTTCCACAACCATCTCTTCGTCGACAGCACCGTTAGATTGAGTGCCCGGCCAGATCGAGCCCTCACCCTTCGTCGACACCTCCGCCAGCTCTAGTGCCCGACCAGATCGAGCCATCTCTCTTCGTCGACACCTATGCCAGATCCAGCGCCCCGCCAGATCGAGCCCTAGCCCTTCGTCGACTGCTCCACCAGATTCAATGCCTCGGATCCTAACCGTCTGTAGCGTTTCGATTCTTTCCGCCAATCCAGCTTCGTTCCTTCGGTCAACAGCCAATTCAGTCCAACAACAACAGTCCATTTCCTTCTTGGCAATACCGATCGATTCCTTGCTCGCAATCGTCTGCCAGCTCCATTAACCATCGCGCCGACCAGATCCCTTCTTCCCTACTCTCCTCTCCGACAGTTAGCGTATCTCTGGCGCTCTCCTTGACCCTCAAGCTCTTGTGCCCTCTTCTTCTAATGTCAAAGGGTCGTCAATCAAAGGAATCCCATATGGAGGCCCTCGAACACGCCCTCAACACCACCAACTCTCGTCTCGAGATCCAAGCCGAGCAGTTCACTTCGATTATGGCCATGCTACACTACTTGCAACCCGACCAAAACTCAAAGCCTACTGTCGCCTCTGCCTTGGGATCCCCCAAAACATTATCCCCTGAAGAACCCGCATTGGCGGGATTGCCTCCACCGCAACTCCCACGCCTCGACATTCCCACAATCAACGGGATTGAATTTGCAATCAACAGTTTCATCAATAGGTATACTAGCACGAGTCCATTCCATACAGTGTCAGGTTATGAGCCTAGTAAGCCTATAGACCTTGCCCTTGTTCACTTAGAATCACGTTCTAGTGAGTCTGTCAAGTCCTTCATTCATCACATACATGAACAACATAAATTGATCTGGAAGAAAATTGCTAGTAGTAATGAATTATATAAAGCACAGACAGATGAATATAAAAGTGAGTAACATTTTTGGGTAAGCGGGCAAGTCATGATCCGACTTTGCATGCAGAGGCTCCCAAAAGAAGCCGCTAAGAAGCTACAACCAAAACAAATGAGCCCTTATAGGATTATAAAGAAAATTGAAACAAATGTTTATGACGTCAACCTCTCGGCAGATATGGGTATCCATCTTGTATTTAATACTAATGATTTAACAACATACTTTAAGCCCCTCGAGCATAGAGATCCATACCTTGAGCCACTTCCTACATCGTATATTCACTTTTCAGTCGGGGAGAGTTGATGGAGAAAGACACTGGACTATGGGTCACTAGTTGGTGGAGCCCGCATTCATATATTCATGCAAGAGGCGTAGATCAGATAGGCGATCCGAACCGCGAGTGCGTTTAGATCGTCATTTTATTAGGGTGATGTTATATATAAACCGTTTTTGGATATATACAAACCAACTTTTAGAGTTTTTTGGGTCCTTTAAAAACACTATATACAAACCAACATCAATACTCAAAAAATCAATTTTTCTCATTTCCATCCCAAGTCTCACAAGATGTTTGCCCGCTCCCGATACCCCACCGCATACACCTCCCGATATCTCTTGTAACGATCATGCTAAAGTCCCTGTCACGCAATGGAGCCTTGGCGGCGGAAGCAGCCCCCCGGTTGGTGATCTCTCATTTTCGGTTCGCCCGCTCCCGATACCCATCCGCATACACCTCCCGATCACTCCTATTTGGTTCCTCGCGACAACCATCGCCGCCCCTCGATATCGTGTCGCCGACGTGTAATGAAGATTCTCCAAATTTGACAATCTAGTGCTTACCTGCAACTGGAATGTTTCTTTCTACTCGAGCATTGTTCACAATTATAGCAAGATTTAAAGTATTTATACGAGCTATTGATTTTTGTAAGAAAAAAAATTAATATCTCGCGAGCTAGTGTTATTAAGTGGTTTTTTGAAAAAATATTTTTTTTTATTTTGTGTTGGTTTGTATATAACCATTAGCTTTGCGTATAACAAATTTATATTTGCACTGGTTTGTATATAGTAATGGTTTGTATATAGCCAAAAGCGGTTTATATATAACATCACCCTTTTATTATTTATGTGAATTTTATTTTTTGGGCGATCTTCATTTTATTATTTGTGTATTTTATTTTTTGGGGCGTGTATTTAGTGTTTTACGACATTGAGTGTAACGACCAATCATAATCGTTCAAGTTCGGTGCCCAGCCGCCCCTATCTGTTATTAAATAGGGGTGGATGCTTTATTTATTATCATTGTTTATTTTGTGAGCGAATCCAGAATCGACAATCATTCGTGGTGCGACGCCGCGAGACCCGGGGTGCGACGTCCCTGTTTCCTTTTCAATTTCCTATTTATTTTCAGTTATTTACCTATTCTTGTAAACCCCTCATTGTTTTCCCACGATCCTCTGTATTAACTGCTACTATTCATTGTCTCTCCCACGCCTATAACTGTCGATCTACACGTCCCTTCATCCAAAATACCACATCGACCATGATAACGCTGTCTTTCGTCCCATCATTCTTCCCGACCTAGTCGAAGGAAATATTCAACCTACTGGATGGTGCACCAGTCCCATTCCCCTCACCCTTCCTCGATCCCATCAGCCACCCATGAACTTCACATCCACTGCGCTTCTTCCTCCCGCCCGTTTATTTGTAGTGGAACCACCAACAACAACCGCGAGCCACAACATACCTCCCCATGTCCACTATGCTTCTTCCACCCGCCCCATTCTCTATTGTGTAACCACCTGCAACAGTCGCAAGCCGCCACTTACCTCCCCCTGCTCATTGTGCTTCTTCCTCCCGCCCCTTTCTCTATCGTGGGACCACCAGCAATAGCTGCAAGACACAACATACCATTCGCTGCTCCGTCTATTACCAAGGACGACATCCCTCTCGACACAACCATCTTCAGATTCCTGCTCCAAAATAGTGTAGGAAATCCCCTTATTCTGATTTAAACAGCAAGCACAAACAATCAAGGGTTTGTTCAGCACCCCTTCCCTTCCATTGCAGACATTGAACACATTTCGTGGAACCACGCCTACCAACGCCGTCGAATTTCTATTGTTATGTGAGTAATCGTATTGTGTTTAATTTTATTGTACCAAATTCTAGATAAATATGCTATATTTGTTTGGGTTTTGTACTTTGTTCTATTTCTTGTGTCCTATAGAGCTTATTTGTGTGAATTGTAGTAGGTAGCACTTCTAGCAGAAGCGGGTGTGACATTGCTTGCGTATCGAAAATCAAAGCTTGCATTGTGGCAATTTTGCTAAAAACTTTATAATTTTTACTTGCAAACATTTTATTCTAGATTTAACTAAAGCATACATGCATCATTTATATTGGATTCATTCGCGCACATTAAACACTCACGAAGGATTGCATTAGCGTCGGCACGCCCACATCACACAGCCTATCGGATCTCTCATGTTAGTGAGAGCACTACAAGACACATCGGAGGATTGACCTAAATTCTTAAGCCCTTTTTTACAGATTCTCTTTGAGGTATTCTTCATGTGATCAAAATGAACATTCAAGCGATCAAATTGATCACTAACCCATCATTGAAATTCGGCTACCGACATCAGTTTTCGGAACACCAGGAAGACGAATACACGTGATGTTATCTTGATGATGGTGACCTCTATATGATTTTTGATATTCCTCATGGTAACTACCTCTAGAAAAATCTAAGTGCGGAAAAGGGTTAGCACGATTTCTACGAGTAACGAGTCGGGGATGAGTATAAGAATGATAATATGAGGGTCCTCCTCAGGGAACTCTTTGTGCTTGATCAGTGGTGGAATCCGGTTCCTCAAATAGAGGATTAACGAAATGGGTGAACTCATGTTCATCAAATAGAGGATTAAAGTAGCAATTCCTACTATAATATGACATGGTGAAACATATAGGTTCTAGTCTCACGTATTCTAAACTAAGCCTATATTTGAGGCTCTGATAGCAATCTGACACAGGAAGGTCCTATATGACAGGATAAATAGAGAGTGAACTCTTACATGCAACCATACATATCCGACGAATTTAAACTTGCAATAACTTTTCTTTAAAAATCAATTACGAGCGATAACCACAATAGTTAAAGCATTCAAGAAAGGAAACAAGAGAGATAGTACAAGCGCGAGAGTGCGTG
This sequence comes from Platanthera guangdongensis, assembly GCA_039583875.1. Lineage (NCBI taxonomy): Eukaryota > Viridiplantae > Streptophyta > Magnoliopsida > Asparagales > Orchidaceae > Platanthera > Platanthera guangdongensis. The sequence goes on along the minus strand of CM077160.1, from coordinate 141,953,469 downwards.
AAATCAAATAACTAAATTGATGAGAACATACATACAAAGACTCAGAAACTGAATTCAAAGGCTTACAAACCAATATTCTAAAAGCAGGAAATTGCATCAATTCAGCAAAAAAATGAAATTGAACTTTAAAACTCAAACAATATAAAAGGGGAGGGCTGGAGATGTCTTCGGAGGGTTGCGGAGTATCCACAATCACGAAACGGGACAGATTTCAGCAAGGAGTTGCTGAAGTTGGCTGTTCTGGAGGACTTGACAGCAATCTAGAGGATGAGGTTGCTGTATGGGAGGTGTGGAAGGCTTGGCAGCGAGCTGGGAGGAGATCCTAGTGGCTGGAGTAGAAGTTCTGGGCTGCTGGAATTAATACCAGCCACTGAAATGGAAGAACTGGGCTGCACTGGTAGCTGGGAAGCTCGGGGAGGTGTCCAGGGATCGGAGAAGGCTTGCTGATAGGCGGCTAAGAGGGACTGGACAGCAGCAGAGAAGAATAAGGGAGCTGTGGACTGCTATCCAGGCAGTTTCCTGCAGCAATAAGTGGTCAACAGGGGAGGAATTAAGGAGGTGGAGGTCGGTTTGGGGGAAGAGGGGCTGGGTGGCTCCACGTGGGGCTATGAAATGGGAGAGAGGGGGGAGGTCGGCTTAGGTGGGAGTAATGGAGGTATGGTTAAGCTAAATTTTAGGAAGTATTCTTAAATTTATGGGAGTTGAGATGGTTCCACGTGAAAGAGAGAATGAGGGGGAAGCTGTAGGTCCCGTTTGGGGGGACTTATTTTCACCGGTCAAGCGGTTACGACCGCATGAACCGGATCTTAATTAAGTCTCGGTTCATGCGGTCGTAACTGCTTGACCGGTGAAAATAAGTCCCCCCAAACGGAGCCATAACGGTTCCACATGAAAGATGGGAGAGAAATGAGAGGGAGGGCCTGCTGCTATGTGAGGGGATAACGGGAGGGAATTTAGACTTGATTCTAGAAATTAATTCCTATTTGGGAGAGTGGGGGTGGTGGGTTAGTGGGTGGTTAGTGGGGGTAGCTATGGGTGGTTATAAGTGGTGGTAGAGGGCTGCCGGCCGGTGGAGGTGGGGGGTGATTGGAGGTGGTCATTGCCCATTGGTGGTGGTGGTCGTCGTTGGTGATGTTTTCAGTCGATCCTCGGAAAATGTAAACTGATGGGAAAATGAAGGGACGGTACTGGTTGACAACCGGAGGGGGCCGGAGATGTTCTCCTGTGATCGCCGGAGAAGAAAATGGGGGTTAAAGGGGCTGTTTTGTGGGCAATGAAAGTGATGGCCGGCAAATTGGTGGTGGTCTGTGTGTGTGAGGAGGGGGTAGGGGGGTTCCAAGGCTTCGCACCGGGAACTCGGCTTCAGCACCAAAATGACCAAAGGATGGTTTCTACGTTTCAATCCTTCCATACCCAAAATGAGAGCCCTCATCCTCAATATATAGACTCTAGGGGGGACAATGAACACCTATGATTGACTGATCGTCCCGACTCAAAAATAAATAAAAATACAACTCAAAACGAAAAATGAAAAAAAACAAACAGCACTATGATCGTTGGTCTGCATAAGATGAACGGTTTCAATTCCCCACCACTCCAACTCGTCGGTTAGAGGCCCATGAGGAGATGATCACGTCAATGGAAGCATCCATGAAATAAATCATAACCGTGCAAAGTTCACTTCTCTCGGCCAAAAACCAATCATCTTTGCTAGGCGTCCCTGCGGAGATGGTGTTGACGACCCTATTGTTGATGGCACTGCCCATGCTCATTGAATGGAAGTGCCCTATTACAATTTTCAATGGATTCAATCCTCATGGGATGAATCACAAAAGCGGAGAAATTTTTGACATACAGCGAACCATAGAAGCAAAGGAAGTCCCAATTAACCTATTAGACACGGAGGGGAAGGATCTACACTAGATTCATTGGATTTGTCAAACAACTATGGGACTCACATGGTTGATTCTCAAACAGATGTCAAACAACTATGGGACTCACATGGTTGATTCTCAAACAGATGCTCAACAAGCGCTACCATTACCGCTAATCTGGCAATGCAATGGAACATTTTTGTGGTGTCTGCCAAAGTAGCTCTCTTCATAGATACATGATGAGCTTATCGAACTAGTCAATCATGTGCCTGACCTACCACTAGGGGTGCAAGCGAGTCGAGGTCAAGTCAAGCTTGGCAAAATTTCCAAGCTCGAGTTCAAGCTAATCATTTTGATCCTGACGAGCTCATTTTATCCTGGCTTGAGCTCGAGCTCAATGCCTACTTATCGAGCTTGAGTTCGAGTTTCGAGAAAACAAGCTCGAGCTGCTCACGAGCTTTTTAGCTTATGAGCCTTATTTTCTTTATATTTTAAATTTTTTAAAAAAATGTATAAATAAAAAACTCGCGAGCCGGCTGACGAGCTCATGAACAATAATATTTGAGCTCAAGCTCGACTCGTAATCGAGCTCGAGCTCCACAGACTCGAGTTCGAGTCGAGCTTTTTTCGAGCCAGCTCATCGAGCTTTCGAGTCGAATCAACTCAAGTTGAACCCCTACCTACCACATGGCACTTGAGACTTTTAAACAAGAATTTCTATCTTATATCTGCTCCATCCTTCAAACTCTCCATTCCAATACCATCATCAACAATATGGAGATTGTTCATTAAGTTGAAGTGAAATTTTCCATCTAGACCAACGACTATCCCTGATCCACTTTAAGCTCTTCTTCCTAAAACCAGCACCACCAATACTGACACCTCCGCCTACATACAAATAATGACCAAGAACGCACCACCATCCCCTCAATCACCAAAATTGGTCATTCCAAAACCGTCCACCATGTTTTCCACCTACACAACGCCCTACCAACAAGGAGCACAATACCTTGCAAAGCAAGGGACTTTACTTTCGATGTAAGCAAACTTATTCACCATGTCAAGATTGCCCAATGAAGGAATTGCAACAATCATTGGAGATGATGAGGTGGAGTCCCTTGGCAAACTCTGAAGCCTTAGAGGGATAGGAGAGCACCTCCACCGACCAGATAACAGGACTTATACACAGTTTGAACCTACCGTGTTTCCTATTGGTAAAATATTGAGATTATAGACCATGAAGCTCCATTGGAAGCTCCACGATACACCAAAATTTTATGTAGGGTAGGCTAAGAGGTGCACAAAACCTAGGAATCTCGGTGTAAATGCAAAGGTGACTCTCTAGTATGACCCTAAGTGCGATGCGGTCGTCAGTTACGGCGACAAATAAATTTGAGCAATGAAATTTTCTAACACCACGCAAATATTTAAAATGGAAAACAATTATTTAATTCGGCAATTTTATAATGGCTTTCCTTCGCTCAGAGGGACAAAGTAAAGCGCGCGGCGAATGACTTCTCATGCAAATTAATAGCGTATCGAAAATAATTTTCTACTAGCAAGAACCGAAACACTGAAGATTATGGATCCAGACGTGTGGATCGGCGATCGAAGATGGACCCGGCGGCGCGGAAATGGTGGTGGTGGCTGTCCTCGGCGGCGAGTGGGGAGATTGGGCCGGAAATGGAAAGATCCGGCCACTAGGGGTAGATCCGGGTTGGGAGACTAGATTCGATATTTTGGGATCGAATCCGAGGGGAGGGGTGATGAACGGAAGGTGGAAATAACGGATCGGGGCTGAAATTCCTATATCTGAATTGGTCCAAGAAATTAGGGATAACGGGGAGTAGATCCACTGGAGGGAAGAAGTGGAGGGTCGGTGTGAACAGTGACAGCGTGAACAGTGTCAACGTGAACATTGTCGGCGTGAACATTTACCAGTGAACAATAACCCTTGAACAGTGACCAGTAAACAGTAGCCGGTTTTCTTAGACAGCAGTAGTGGGTTGGAATTTAGGGGCATTAGGGCTGCGGATGAGGGTTTCGGAGGGGAAGAAGAAGGTTGTGGATGGGTAGTACCTTGGAGGAAAGTTTGAGCGTCTAGGAGTCGTCACTTAGGGTTCCACGGCGTCGGCACTGAGTGGTGATCGCGGAGTTCCGGGAATAATCTCTCCAAAACCTGCAATGTCTTGGTTCAGCCTCTTAGACCATTATTTATAATAAAATTAGGGCATCCCTATCAATGGCTATGATTGGTCGGTGGGAGAGGCCACTAAAATACATGAAAGTAAATCAATAAAAATAAACTAATATAAGATCTCGACTCGCAACGCGGATCCAGACACATCTGCGGAGTCCGATCGTCGATCTGGGCACGTCATATATGGTAAGTCGTCAAATCAGCCCCGAACGGGCCCAAAGCTCGTTCTCGTCTCTGCTCTGCATCAAAATTTCATCATGATTGAGAGTGGAGCTAGCCGTAATTTTCTCACCCAAAAACTTGTGACATGCTTACACTTACCTATGATTCCTTCATTGGGTTTCACGGTCTATCTCGATGACCATCATCGTAACCCCACCAGCAGCCTATGTTGTGACCATCAGTTATAAGTAGATTCGTGTCGAATAGTGGTCAACATTGTAACGCTCTGATTTAATCTCTTAGAATTCTTTAGAATCACTCAAGCATGCATGAAACGCGTTTGGAGAGTTTATTGAGTTGAACACGTTGAGGAAAGCTGAATTTTCCTTCATGCATGATCGTGTGCTGCATAAGGCACAACCGTGTGCCTAACTGTATTGATCTTCAGTCAACGAACATAGAAATCAGGAAGAGCTGTACGCCGACCTGGGATTTACGCATGATCATTTTCCTAGGGGGCACGACCGTGCACTATTGCAATGAAGCTAACCCTAAATTTTGAGAGATATGTCTGTTGCAAATGCTTTTCTTCACACACGACCGTGCACGTCTTCCAGGTGATCGTGCTCCTGTTACAACCTGTAGTTTAAGCGAAATGCACGACTATGCGCCTTGAGAGGACAACCGTGCACGTGAACCAGGAATTTATTAAACTCGTTAAATCACGAACATAACTCATGAGATCAAGGCATTGGACAATCAAGATCATTTTGCAACCCTATTAGGTAGGTGGTAGAGGCTAAAGCAGCCCTTATTTCATCAATTCTTTTCTCTCACCAAGTGTTAAAATGAAGGGGAGAATGCTAGGCACATTGGAGGAAGAAACCTCCATTAGTGAAGATCGGGAGCTCCGATCGAAGAACCGTTTTCGGCAACGCATAGAAGCTCTCTCCCCGCACATGCTCATACCACTTGTTTGAAGATTCAATGGTCGGACGAAGATCAAAGAAGGTAATTGTCCTTCTCCTCACAGTCATTAGGAAAATGCTAGTAGATCTGTGATTTCTTTCTTGATTATGGTGTGTAATAACTCATAAACCCTTTAATTAGAAGGGGATACAGTTATTAAGGGTTCAGATGATCCATCGGGCATGAGATTGCGATCCCAGAAGAATTTCATTAGAAATACAATATTTAATCCCAAATTAGGTATGATGTGTGAAGACTAATCATGGTCATATGCACGATTCGGGATGTTATGACGATTGAATGTGGGAATTTTTTTTGTAGTTACAAATGCAGTCATAGTGCCATCATAATGCCCAAATTTCGTAGAGAGGATCTCATGGTGAGAATAGGGAGTGGTGTGAATGTGAAATCCCAATGCGAGAATGGGTAGTGAAACACCAAATGTGATGATGAGTAATTGCTTGGAACCCTGAGTGTAATAAGATGTTTAATTGTTGTTGTCAAAGGAGTTGGTAGAAGGGCCATGAAATGGGTATAACTGGCCACTACGTTAGACAACTGATTGAGAGTTGATAGAAGGGCCCAAGGAAAGGTATAACTGGTTGCTCCCTTAGATGATTGATTAGGAGTTGGTAGAAGGGCTCGAGAAAAAGAATAACCGGTCACTTCGATCATTACGGTGTTGGTAGAATGTCACGAGGAATGGGTATAACCAGCCACACCCAATTGAATGAGTCTTTAGTAGAATGACCCTAAATAAGGGTATATCAAACTTCATACATATCTAGAGGGCTTGGTTCCCAACCTCACCCACCAAAAGCTATCTGCTAGCTTTTATAGGTCAATGCTGATAGAGGCACTTGCAACAGAAGTAGCTTATTGTTTACGTCTCTAAGTAAGAGGTCACATCGATTCAATCTTTCACCAAACTTTGTTAAAAGTCATAGTAGGAGACACGTATATAGAAGTCATAGTACCAACAAACACGGCCGCCAACACCTCACTCATTTATGTTTTGGAATTCATCATTGAAAGACTTTCGATTCTTGGGAAGGAAATTTCATGGACCAACTGCACGTTGTTGAAGCCAAAATTTGACCTCAACGAAAGTTCGAAATCAGGGGCGTAGCCAACACCTACTTGTCTCAAGCTCTGACCTCCGACTGGTTGTGAAGGACCAAAAACCGACCCAAAGCCTCAGCAGGGAGGTCCCACCGCTTACCCGGAAGATCTTTGAGAGCTTCCCCTGCAAAGCCAAAAGATGGGCTTGGAGCTCCTCAGAAAGCACAGGAAACACTTTTAAAGTCCGGGAAAAAGATGCTTCTGAAGAACCCCTATGGGTCTATTTATAGGCCTCTGAGTTTGAACTGCCAATAATCATATTGAACCGTCATGAAATTACCAAAATACCTTTGGTCGGGTCTGTCAACAGCCAAACCCCGTTGTTCTGAAGGGTTATATGCAGACCACCGAGGGCTAAAAAGGTGAACCACCTTCCAACTGAACCGGTTCCTGACCAACCACTGAACCGGCGCTCGGCGAGAGCACCGTCTCGCGGGCGAGAGCTCCTACCCATGGGGCTCGTCTCGCATAACGGATTGGTCCTCGCCTCGCGACTGATCCTCTCTCTGGGTCCGTCTTGCCTAAAAAGGCTCTCGCCTGAGCCGCTGGGCCCTTCTCGCCCGAACCGCTGGGCCCCTCTCGCCTAGCGAGCCAGGCCTGACCCAGCGAGGAGCCCTTTTCCTGGGACCCACTCGCCAGCGAGTAGGCTTCTGTCAAAGAGTTCATCTTGCCTTACTTTCCCCTCTCTTCGAGCCCGAACTGTTCCTACGAGCCTGAGGTTGTACACACGTAACATGAAAGCATCACCCTCCATCCGACGTCATGTGGTTAGATAGCAAAAAGTTCTGTCATCGATTGCCAAAGTTTCGCATTGACGTCAAGACAAATTTTTCAAACACACATTGTTACTGAGCAAGAACCCAGAAGTGGAGAAGCGAACATGAGAACATGAAGTATTTCAAAACAATGAGCGGAGAGGAAGTACCAAATAATAATAGATGCGACCAACAACTAGATGAACCATCTCTATTTTATTTGTGTACTAGTTATTTCAGTTTGCTCTTATCTACAAGTTTACCCATGCAAGTTTGTTCTTATATATTCAAGTATTCCTTTGGAACCTCTCGTGTTTGCTACCTGAGCCGAAGGGAGGTAGGGAGAGAAGAGAGGAGATAGAAAGAAAAATCCAAGTGATTCGTCTCTCAGTCATCCTCAGGCTCAAATTCCACATAATTCAAACTGACTGAAGCTTTCAGATGAAGCAGATTATTTTTCCTACCAGAAAAAAGGAAGCACATTACTCAGTAGACGTGATTTATTGCTGTTTTATTTACAGATTTACAGTAATTCTTCATTCAGAAAGCAGCTAAGGAACGCCCTTCACTCTTAAAAAGCACTCTCAGAGCTATTATCAGATATTAATGGACAACATTACCAGCAACAACAGATATCCGCTGATCCCTGTACCTCTCCACAAACAACTCCACGGTATCCCCAAATGCGTTGGGATCAAGAAGCAGCGTCGTGATATCCTGAAACATAATTCCTGCACCAAAACAAAACCCAACAAAAAAGATAAAAATCTAGGGTTTACCTCTTCAAACTATTGAAACGTGACCACAAATTTTGAAAATGAGATACAAAAGCTAATCGAGAAAACCTTCAACAAGCCCAGAAAGAAGAGCCTACCTGGCTTCGGGAAGTTTGGAATAACGCGAATCGAGGATGCGATTCTCTCGATGCGGTGCTTCTCATCTGACGATGTCATGAGCCTTGTCGAAACGCCGGGGAAACTCCGGCGATGAGTGGTGAGGTTGAGTGAATCTAGCTGAGAGGAGGGAGAAGAAGGGACGGGAGAGAGACGAGAGTGGGGAAGCGACAGAGACTGAAGAGACGTAGCCCAGGTGGCCAGCATGTGAGCCGAGGATACCAGCTCCGGCGAATCAATTCTGGCGATATTAGCACGCTCTCTATTTATATATTTTTTTACAGATCTTCAAACCGCAAAAATTACCCAAATATCCTGAGCAGAATAAACTTAGGAGTGTGGAGCATTTTAAGGTGCCGTTCAGCAGCATATCCGTTACTGATGCGAGCATATCTTAGCTTGCGCGAAAATACATACGTATATGGTGCACATTACATTTCACTTTGATATGTGTGCGTGCAAGCTAAGATATATTTGCACCCATTAGATATCGCAATGCATTGTAAAGTGCACCGCAGCCGCTGCATTTTACTAAGGGTCAGTTTGTTTCGGCGGTGACTGTGACAAAAGAAGTTGTGGGAATGGAGTTGTGGAAATAGAGTTGTTGGAATAGAGTTGTTCAAAATGACAAAACAGTTTGGTAAAACAGCGGTGACAGAGCTGTTCAGAATGGAGAAACAGGTAAAACAGCGATGACGTTTCTGTTATATTTAATTAGCAAAAAAAAAGTTTCAATTATATTAATTATAATGTATTAAAATTAATATTTATTATAATTTAATTTATTAATAATTTTACTAATCGGATACTAATAAAATGAATTATAATTATATTAATTTATTATTATTATTATAATAAAATAATCATATTAATTTATTATTATTATAATAAAATAATTAATAATAAAATTAAAGCTTATCACCTGTCCATGGCAGGGCTGTTCCTCGTGCTGGAGGAGATGGGGGGGTGCGAGGGTCTTCTCCTAGGTCGTCTCGCCGGCGTCGTCCATGGCGGTGGAGGAGGAGACGGAGGGGGGTGCTTTCACGAAGCGTCCATGGCGGAGGAGCTTCTCACATCTGGTCGGCGTCTATGGCGTTGGACCTTTCACGTGTGGTGTCGCCGTCTGGTCCCCGCGCACAACTCCTCCAACCAGAACTCCGGCAACCTCCTCTCCGGCAGCAGTGGATCACCCATGGCAACGCCGCGTTGGAAAGCTAATCCCAGCACATGTGGGAAAGCTCCGTTGGCAACGGAAAAAAGGGCTCCGTTGGCAACGGAATGGAGAAACAAACTGAACGAAAAGAAAAAAAATTACGGTCATAACTCAACGGAAGAAAAACTCCCAAACAAACGGACCCTAATTTACTCCCCCGGTTCCGTTTATTTGGTCCCAGATGGGCCCTGTACTCATCCAAGTGCAAGGCCTGATCATTTAAATTTTTTTTATTAGTACTTTAAATTTAAGAAGGAAGTAAAAAATGCATGCCGCCACCTCATAAAGTTTCACCAGATGGTTTTGGTAGGGAGTAGGAATGAAAATACAAACAAATGGCGGGCGGATATTTTAATTTTAAAGGTTCTCAGGCCGTCCGCATTGTCATCCCCGGCCGTGCGCTTGGCGGGCCCCCTTGACCGGCCGCCACTGGTTGGATCTCCTCCGATCTGTCTCTTGGCCGTCGCCGAATCTCCACCGTCCGATCGCCGCATGACCTTCATAATGGGAGTGCACATAACCCAATTAATAATTGGTGTGTGTATAATAAATCTCATAAAAAATATGTGTCATAAAATATTGGAAACCGGTCTGTGTATAGCACAAAAAACGATTATGGTGTGTGAATAACCGCACAAACATAATAACCACTCTCACACTATAAATAAGACCATGGGGCCCTCCTTCCAATTCATTTTCATTTTCCTCTCACTTCTCCTCCTGAAGGACGAGAGAGAGATCCTACGAAGGTCTTTTTGCGCCTTTGAAGAATCCTTCGAAGATCTTCGAGCGTCTTCGAAGATCACTCGAAGGTACGTCTTATATCTCTTTCAAGCGCCCTTGCGCACGATCTGCCCTGCTCACGTTCCACCTTGTATGCACTCTGCTTTGCACCAAGCACACTACGCGCACATTGTGCTCTCCAATCAAAAACAAGTCCACATGTCACCAGTAAGCCCTCTAGTCAGCAACAAGCCCTCCAGTAGCAGCAAACCCTCCAGTCAACAGCAAGTCCTCCAGTCAACAGCAAGTACACGGGTTTAAATTCCCCCACGCGCAACAGGAGGCAAGTCACTGACACCAAGACTCGCAGAATGCATGACCAATGTAGGAATTTTTGGGAATCACATCATATGTGCGCAGCGAAATTTTTTCGTAGAAACCCCTAACAAAAAACAGGTTCTTGTGAAAACCATTAATCAATAAATAAAATGCAAAATACCTGTAATCTAGTGTCGGAATCCTATTTGATGTTCTCTCCTTCGTCTGAGACTGGTTTGTGGAGTTCACGTAAAACCGGTCTACGACTCCCCACACGAACGTCGGAAAACCCCACAGTCTTGTCTAACAAGATCTGGGTCAGAGAAGAAATACTCTCATCGTGTCTACGAATTGCTAGATTCGTTCAAGGAAAGGCGGCAAAGGCGACTATGACCAGAACTGGGTCTCGTAGAACATGAGCGGCAGGCTTCTGATCTCGGAAAAATCTTTTTCCACTTTGATCTTCAAAAGGGCATAATCAAAGCCTCAATCGTCTGTCTATTTATATGGCAGGGGTTATAAATGCAGACGTGCGCCTCTGCTATCCGCAGACACATAACATTAAATGGAGTATCAGGTATCGTCGTGAGGATCAGATAAGCCGTCCTAATGCTCTGTTTGAGACAACTTATGTTAATGAATAAGCTTTTGATTGAAAAATGATGATTGAATATAGATTTTATAAAGCAATGATAAATAAGTCGTACACTGTATGTATAGTTTTGTACATAAGTGATGATCTAAAACATTCATCCATAAGGGTCCGTTCGTTTGGATGTGTTTTTTTTCGCTCAGGCGTGATTTTTTCGGACCGGAAGCGAGTATTTTCGGCTCGGACGCGATTTTTCGTCCCAAACGCGGTCTTTTAGCTTGGACGTGGTTTTTTCACCCGTACGTGATTTTTCGGCCCGACGCGATTTTTTTGGCCGGACTGGATTTTTTCACCCGGTCGCGTTTTTTTGTCCAGGCGCAATTTTCTTCATCCGGACGCAGTTTTCTTTGCCCAGACACGATTCTCTTCGCTCAGGCGCGTTTTTTTCGCCTGCACTTGATTTTTTCGCTGGGGAGAAAAAAATGTGCGTGGGAGAAAAATCGCCCGGACGAAAAAAATAGCGCCCAGAAATATCGTGCCCCGGCGAAAAAATTGTGTCCGGGCAAAAAAAATGCGCTCGGGCCAAAAAATTACGTCCGGTCAAAAAAATGCTCTCGGGTGAAAAATGTGCTAGGAGAGAAAATATCGCGTCCAAGCAAAAAAATCGCACCCGGGCGAAAAAATCATGGTCGGGCGAAAAATTCGCATGTAGGTGAAAAAATCACGCCCGGACAAAAAAAACTGAACACAAACAAAAAAATTAAGCCAAGGCAAAAAAACTTGTTTAGTGTTTTGTTAAGTGATAAGCGCTTATGAGAAATCATAAACTGAACTTGAATAGCTTATGAAAAACCTGTTTATAATCAGTTTTAAAATAAGTGATTTTATAACAGTTGCACAAAAAAACAATGGTAAAACTATGTTTGCGTTTTGAATAGAAATTATCCATCAGCATAAGCTGTAACAAACAGAACCTAAGTACGTGCATAATGAATTATAAGTTCAGTTTTTTATGAAATACTTTGTAATCTTGGGGTTCATTTGGCGCAGCGTTTTCGCCGACCGTTTGTGACAATTGTCGTCGGACGGCGGGTAAACAAACGCCCTCCGTCGGTGTTTGCCGTGTTTGAGCCTACAGCGCCGTAGGAAACGGAGGAAAGCGGCCTCCCTCCTCCGTTTTGATCGGCAACCCTTCTCCTCCCCTCGGCGGCTCCAAACACTGAACCAAACGAATCCTTAGACTAATTTTCGCTACTTAAGAACCTTCTTGAATGACATGTAGTGAACACCCTAAAAATCACAAATCCATGATAACATGTGTACAGGACTAGTTCGTTGGCCTCATTGAATGACAAGTTCTACCCCGAGTTCGTTGTCCTCATTGACTACCCATGACCCTCTATTTATATCCGAGGGTAGGCTTCTCAAATGGTCATGACATTTAATGCTATATTAAATGTGACATCAAATGCGCGGCCGCCCAAAGTACACGAAGAGTCAGGCGATGGGGCGTTGAGAGGAGAGACCGTTGGGGCTGCTGTCGGAGAGGAGAGTCCACGCGGGCTCCTAGATAGTGTCCACCACGACTTCTTTGGCGAATTGCCGAAGGGCTTTGTGGGAGGGTCCGCAACCTCTGCTGAGCATTGTTGTGCGAGCCTTGGATGGAGGGAATGTGTGGATTCTCGAAGAGTGTTCGCGAACACTTCTGAGTGTATGCCTGGCGCCCGTGGCAAATAACTGAAGGAGCTCCTAGGGAGTACACGCCGCCTCTGTCGAGCTCTGTTATATGCACGCAGATTACTGGAGGGTGCTCGCAAGTACCTTGGAGTATCCGTCTTGATGCTTAGTGACTGACATTGTCTGATGTTGTCCTACATTGCAGGATTTGGGTTAAGAATAACATTGCTTATAGGGAAGGAATGCAAACAGAGAGCCGTGTAGATAGAGATGACTTGGGAAATTGCAAGTGACAATTACCTTTTCCCAAATTTTAAATTACTAATACGGGACTAGTAATAGTAAAAATTGTTGCGGATCGCTCGAGGGTCCTATAGATCAGATTAAATTGAACTGTCTTAGCCCGGGAGCGGTTGAGCGTGCAAACAAACATAAAAAAAATTGGCAAGATAATTTTTTTAACGTGGAAAACCTCTCAACTGGGTAAAAATCACGTGGTCAGATCTTTGCTGACCAAACCTCCACTAGATCTGAGCGTTGTTACAAGGCTTTTTCAAGAACTCGAGTACAACATGTCGTCTCCTGTTACAATTATTGGGGAGAGAGAGTTCGGAGGGTGACAGGTCACCGCTCACAGAGCTAATTATTTCTTCGTGTGTTGCGGAGAGCGATGTGCTCGTTGTATTTTGGAGTCCTCTGATAGTTCTTGGAGGCGGGAGCAGCTTGTTGCACTCGTTCTAATGTCTGGGACTTGAAGCTCAGGGGCGCGCACAGTGCGCCTTATCCTCTGCGTCTTGTCTCTGATTGTCTTTTGTAGAAGCTAGTCTGGTTGTCTTATTGGTGGATGAAGCGCTTGCTCTTGAGCGTATGGAGCGCTTGCTGGCAGAGAGCGTGCAGGGCGCTTACCGAAGGGAGGCGCACGGAGTGCTAGATGGTAGAGAGCATGCATGACACTTGCTGGAGGAGAGCGCGTAGGTCTCACGTTGGAGGAGAGCACGCAGAGCGCTAGATGGTAGAGAGTACGTGGGACGCTTGGTGGAGGAGAGCGCGCATATCGCTTGCTGGAGGAGTGCGCGCATATCGCTTGTTGGAGGAGAGCGCGCAGGGCGCTTGCTGGTGGTGAGCGCCCGGAGCGCTTACTAGAGGAGAGTGCGCGGAGCGCAGTGGGAAGAGACGCGTGCAAGGAAGTGATGGGCGTGAGAGCGCGCAAGAAGACAGAGTGCACGCATGCCACAACGAGGTGGAGCGCGCGGGGGCGCGCAAGGAAGTGACACGCGGAAGAGCACGCAAGGAAGAGCGCGTGCAGGAGCGCACAAGAAAGTTGAGCGAGTGGGAACGAGAAGGGAAGCGATGTGCGTTAGAGCGCACAATGAGGTGGAGTGTGCAAGAGCGCACCATGAGGCACAGTGCGCTTGGGCGCACAAGGAAGAGACGCGCGCGAGAGCGCGCAAGGAGACGACACGCCCGATGACGCGCAAGGAAGAGAAGAACGCGACTGCGCGCAAGGAAGCGGCGCGCGCGGGTGCGCATAAAGAAGAGAAGTGGAGGAGAGTGAAAATCCGTAGGAGGAGGAGAGAGAAAATTCGCAAGGAATGAGTCTATTTATGGATTCTAAAAGGGGTGATCCAGTAATTTCCCCGGATAACTACTGGCCGAACGAATATGAACGCTCTGTTTAGAACATGCGGATCATGATTTTACGATAATGACAAGACCCCTCCCCCCTGACGGTCAATGGAGGTAATGAAAAAAATAACATCCCCTCCCCCCTCCCGTGAGGGGAAGGGCGGCCGGCGAGGTCGGCAATCAGAGAGGAGAGCCCCTAGACGAAGCAAGCCGGCAAGGGAGGCAGGACGGGGTTGGAATCGTCTCCCGTCTTGGATGGCAGAGAAGCCGCCCCCAAAGGGGGCGGTGGCTGAACGGGCGGCAGTTATTGCCGCCCGTTTAGGGTATTACAGACAACAGGACGGGCGACAAAATTGTCGCCCGTCCTGTTTGGAATGAAAGCCTCCATCAAAAGGGGAGGCGGCAGGAACTGACACCCGTCCAGGGCGCTGAAAACAACAAGAGGGTCGACAATTTTTGTTGTCTATCCTGGTCGGGACGAAAAACTCCCCCGAGGGGGGGGACCAGACGGCGGCAGGAACTGCCGCCCATACTGGGCGACCGAAAGGCCCCCAATGGGGAGGCACGAGGACGGCAACCTCCTGTAAGACCCCCCTCCCCCTACCCAAGGAGGGCTACCGGGTTTTATGCCCAGAACCGTCGTCTTACGGTGGCACTAACGCACGGGTTAGTCAACACCGCAACACGCCGATCCTGTCGGCTATTACGATCGTATAACATGTAGGCCAATATGAGAAATAGAAGTATAACAGTAACAAATCTACTACTAGTCCACAAGTCACAGAGTACATATCATATATATGAAATGAAAAGTACAAAACATAGTCCACAAGAGTACAAAAATGAAAGAATAATAAGGGCTTATGCCCAGTACATCATATCAACTCTCTCTCTCTCTCTCTCAAATGAATGCAGAAGCTAATCTAATACATCAAAACTCGTCTCACCTGAGGACGCACAGTAGTAGTAGTAGTCTGTGGTAGCGGTATCTGCTCCTCAAGTCCTGCCTGCTCGTCGTGCTGGTGCTCCATCTCCATGAGCTCCTAAAATAGTATGGTCACCGACCATTAGTCAAAAAGACTAAGTCGTTTCCTCCGCATCTCGCCCCGCAACTCCTAGGCACCGAGCGGGAGGACGAAGCGGAGGACAACAAGGGGTAGCAAAGGTGGAAACAGGTGACAAGAACTAACTAGCAGTTATAATGGATATTATTATTCTACTCTAACAGTTCTAAGTATATAGTACAAGTAAGTAAAATGCAGTACTAGTAAAAGAAGTAAATAGCAGAAAGGTAAAGTAAAGCTGAAAGGTAAAACTATCTACCATCACAAAGTACCATAACTTATATAAATGTCCATACAAATATAAAAGTTAGGATTTCCAGGAAATTTAACTTATCATATAAAAGAGCTCATACTAATTTATATGATAAGGATCTATGAAGCATATAACCTAATATGAATGAATGTTATGATGCAATTTATGCACAGGCAAGTGCAACTTACCCACAACGACTCTGTGATCACAGACCTTTAGTTCCTACTTTTTGAGAGCTAGCATCACTCTCGGGTACCACCGCTGTGGCTACGGCAGCAGCGGAGCGGGCGTCTCCACTTCTAGGCTGGTATGCACACTACCAAACCTTAGACCCCTCTCATACGCCTCTGTACACGTCCAAGGTGTACTCTAGAGTCTCGCGTACGTACTTTGCTGACAACCTGTCAGTCTTGTTGGGTCGGATGTGCATTATCGGGGATCGTCCTCCAGACCGCAGTATAAAACAACCCACTGGCCCCTCTAACCCTCACAACCGCCTGGTGCACCGTACTGCCATCGGTGTGACGAACGGCCAGTACCGCATGCCCCGCCACTATATTTATACACATGCAAGTATTTCATCCTGAGCCTTCAGCTCGCAGGACCAACCCGTCCTAAATCTCTCAAACCCTACACGTGTGAGCATTTAACACAATCCCTCCAACCCATCACGGGTGAACATATTACACAAGTCTCCCTCCAACCCATCACGGGTGATAATAAACCATAATGTCCTAACCTATTAGACTACTCTTGTCTACGGATTATTATACTTAGTGATTTAAGGTGAATCACATGACTGCTCAGGGTATACCCGGTGAAGGGCTCTCGGGGGCACTGGGAACTACGATAGGATTACGCTCAAAGTTCTCTTTTGCAAGGATATTTACTTTAGTTGATGACTACCAATAATTCACCCCAGCTCTCATTGTTGCTCTGGAACAATCCTAGTGTCTTAAGATATTACCGGGAAAACTGACGGTCTTCCGTCGGCCTCCACTCCAGTTACTACCTAAGGACTTGCACTTTTATTCTCGTCACTAACAATATTACCCACCATGGTTATTCACCAACTTCAATCTCTAGCTCGACGTCGATCTATCCCCTGGCGGTCCTTATACTCTAGCTCATTTATGATATACGCAGCCCATGACCTAATACCACCTCGAAATGGAACTTCCAATTCCTCTGACCATATGCCTAAAATCATTTATCCTAGGATGGTATGGACATACATGATGACTAGGATGAATTTCCATAATTTTCCAATTACTTACACCATTAATTAATTTCTTTAAATGAGATTCCTAGTCGATTTGCACATGAAGTATAGTCAATATTAAACCTACTATCCTAGGGATTCTTCCAGGTATATAATATGATAATAAATGGGCATACCAAAATTTTCATGCCTTTTCAATTCAGATTTATAATTAATTTCTATTTAATACTAAATCCACAAATCTAGCATTTTCCAAAGGAAATACACAATATTATTTCCAAAATTCTAATTAAATCACAGAGCCTTGATAATAATGAAATAATACTATGTTCAGATTTTCATTTACATCTAGGTTAAAATGGTCTACTCATGATCAATTTGATTTATTTACCAAAATGCCATTATGGGGCCTAAGCACATTATTGGTAACTCCAAAAATTCTTAAATAATTACACAAGGTACAAAATATATAATTACAGCAATATGAAATTTCTCAGATTTTTCAAATGAATATATCCATCATTTATACACAAAGTTCCATAAGGGTAAAATGATCATTTTGTTCATTAAACTACTTAAACTTTATCCAATAGAGATATAAATTATTTTTAGTGTTTATTATGTCACTCCTTAGTCCTCAACAAGAATTTAGCATCTTATGGTGTGGTTAAGCCTATTTTAAATTTTATTTCCTAAAAAGGCCAAATTACCTAAAATTCAAAATAATGAGATTTTTGTTCCCAAAAATTCAACCCTTACCATGAGAGGTGTATTACACCTTCATGTATCTCCATAATGAAAACCATGATTTTTAAATGTTCCAAATTGGCTGAAAACATATTATTTCACTTTAGGCTAAATGCACATCAAGCCTAATATAAGCCAACACATGTAAGTGAGTTTACCTAACTTGCTGTGGTCCATATGGGCTGAAACTTTAATCATGACTTAATAATGTCCCCATGGACATGCCACCAAAAATTGGGGCCTTTTGGAGTTGAACTACTTCAAGAATCACCTACAGAAGCTAGGGGTATTTTAGTAATTTCCCCCTAATTTTAATTCCAATTAATCCCATTTTGGGCAGGGACTACTTATGCCCTAAACCAGTTACTTCCCAAAATATCAGGTCATTTGGGCCCCTGGATGGACTTGGGCATCTCTTCCAATTTCTGCATTTTTGTTATTTGCAGCCCAAGACCATTCACCTTTTCAGATCTTGCAAGTGAGATATCTCAACATGCAGAGGGCTAAATTGACTAATTTTTCTACCATAGGTCTAATATACCCCTAAGGGCAGGCCACCAAAATTTGGGGCATATTAGAGTTGGTATGCTCCAAAAATCAACATAATTTGGTTTATCATATATTGACTAAAACTATAAAATTATTTTCCCCAAAAATTCTCATTTTGGGGAGGGACTAGATGTGCCTAATTAAGCTACATGTCCAAAATTTCAGTCCATTTGGACTTAGGGTTTGGTCAGGGCTCTCATTTTATTTTCTGACCTACCCTAGGACCAGCCCTAGGAAAATGGCTCTATAGGGCAGTAGACTTAACCAAAATTTATGTGTAACATATCAAATTAAGGTAACTTCAAGACCTACAATTTTCATGTTGTGTATCAGATCTAAAAATGCCTCTAAGAGGCCTAAAAGAGACATGAAAGGGACAGTAAAAACATGAACAGAAAATTGAATTTTGATGTAGCACGAATCTTAAAGCAGAATGGAGGGCATATGTTCATCTTCCTCCTCCAGCCAATGGCCGAGATTTGCCCAACCTGGAGCTCATTTTAGGGCCATTTCTCGGCCATCCAACCACCTCCCTGACCGGACACCACCACCACCACCTCCGTTAAGGTGAGGGCTAACGTTTGGCGGCGACTTGGCCGCCGGAGGCGGCGATTTCCGGCGAACTTGCACTCCATCAAAAATCTGAAATTCATGAGAAAGCTCACCTTGGATCTGGCTCATTTGAGCATGATGTCTCGCCTAATAGATCTAGGAAACTAGCATGGTTAGAGTTGAGGTGAAACGGACCCGAATTGAGGCTTGGCGGCGGGTTTGGCGGCGGGTGGCCATGAAATTTCTCCTCTCTGGCGAGCTTGCTCCCGAACCCGATTCTCCACAAAAAGCTTCGATCCAGGTATCGAATTCCACTCCTTTGGACCTTCTGAAGCTAATGTGAGGGTTGGTTTTGGCTGATATGGGCTGTATACAGAGATGCCATGATGGGGATTTCGGCCATGAGCTTTGGTTTCTCCTCCTTGGCTCCAAGTGACATGAAATTGGGTTGGAAAGGCTGATAATTGATGTGTTGGTTCAGATGTGTGCTTGGGAAGAGAGGAGGAGTGCCACATGGCCTTCATCCCCATTTTCCCTCTCTTCTCTCTCCTCTTTTTCTCCCAATTTCCAAAACTACCCCCTTGCATGCAATCTCTCTCTAATTTCAGGGGGGTAGGGGCTGTCATTAACCATTTGGGTTGGCCTTGGGCTGAGTTGGATGGGCTTAGCCCAATGGAAATGGGCTTGGGTTTATTTGTCCCTTCTTTAGACCTCATGTTGCCCAATTTGACTTTTAGAGTTGACTTGGTCAACATAATGAGTGGGCTGACCCCACTTAATGGTCATGAGCCTAGTGCCCCACTTAAGCTAATTGGGCCTATAGGTATAGGTTTGACCAGATAAAGGCCATGGTTGACTTTGGTCAACTAGGGTCAAAGGGTTGACCTAATGGCATGCCCTAGGGTCCACTTAGATTGTTTTAGGGTTAGCGCAATGTGGTGGGGGTCATGGTGTGGTTAGGGTTCCTATTTATGCTAGTTTGACCTAGTTTGACTTTGGCCTCTTAGTGGGCCCCACATGGATATAATCCACTACCTAGGGTCAAGCCTAGCTAAATCCCCAATCACCCACCTCATGCCTAACCCAATCTAACTGAAGGGGGCCTAGAAGTAACATGAGATGTTACAAATCCCAATAAACAAGAAAATAATTTCGTCCCCGAAATTTAAGCTCGGGTCTACGGGGTTCTACTTACAAGAATTATATGAAATTTTAAATTTATAAACTAAAGTATACCTGAAGTGAACAACTCCGGGTGTCGCTCCAGCATTAGATCCCTCGGCTCCCAGGTGTGCTCCTCCTGTCCATGATTGGACCACAACACCTTCACGAGAGGGACCTTCTTCTTCCGCAACACACAGACATCTGTATCATCAATCCGGATCGGCTCCAGTCTGATGGATCTGTCTGGCGCTATCAGACCGGCTGTAGTAGTAACATGTTCCTCCGGCCGTAGGAGAGCTCTTCGTAAGGAAGAGACATGGAAAACGTCGTGTAGGGCACCCAACTCCGGTGGCAGCTACAGTCAGTAAGCTAAGGGGCCGATCCGTTCTAGGATCAAGTATGACCCCATGTATCGAGTACTGAGCTTCTTGTGCCTCCGCACCCGAGAGACACCATGTACCAGACGTATCTTCAAGAAAACCCTGTCTCCGACCTGGAATTCCACCTTCCGGTGCCGAGCATCATAATACTTCGCATGTCTGCTCTGGGCCTCTAGCAGCCGATCCCTGATCAAATGTACCTGAGCCTCTGTATCCTTCACGTAATCAGAACCAAAAGCCTTGGTATCCACATCCTGAACCCATGACAGGGGTGTCCGACATTTCCTCCCATAAAATGGCTCATAAAGAGCCATCCTGATGCTAGCCTGGTGGCTGTTATTGTAGGAGAATTCGATTAGTGGTAGTAGCCTTTCCCAAGGCTTCCCCGTATCCAATATGCACAGTCAGAGTAGATCCTCCATGGTCCGGATGGTCCGCTCGGTCTGTCCGTCGGTCTGCGGGTAGAAGACGGTACTAAAAGTAAGCCGAGAGCCCAAGTAAGCATGCACGACCCTCCACTCCCTCGAAGTGAACCGACCATCATGGTCCGAAACAATCGTCCTGGGAATGCCATGGTATCTGACAAACTGCTCCACAAATAGTCTCACCAAAGCTGCAACTGGAGCATCTTTCCGGACTGGAATAAAGCGCGCTACCTTTGTCAGTCTGTCTACTATGACCCATATAAAATCATGCCCAGAGTGAGAGCGAGGTAGTCCGTGCACAAAATCCATAGCAATGTTCTCGAACTTCCACTCTAGGACTGGCAGTGGCTGTAGCAAACCTCCTGGGCTCTTACATTCCGCCTTCACGTGCTGACAAGTCTCGCAAAATGTCACAAAATGGGTGATCTCCCTCTTCATCCCAGGTCAATACATAGTCCTCCGCAAATCTGCCCACATCTTGGTGATGCCGGGATGCACTGAATATCTGGAGCAATGAGCCTCTCTAAGTATGTCATCCCGGATACTGCCCCCTGCTGGTATGTAAATGTGTCCACGGAATCGAAGAAGATCATCCTGTAGCGTGTAGTCCTCCACCTTGCCCCTTTCCAGGGCACTAAAAATTGGCTCTAATGCAACATCCAGCCTCTGATGTGTTCGGATGCGCTCCCGTATATCATCATCACTGATCACTGAGCTCAAGTACTCTCGATATACCACTGGTTCGGTCTCAGACACCATGGTAATATGCATGTCGTCCATCATCCGTAACAGCTCTATAGACATCAATCGAGGCTCCGGTCCAGAATTGCCGGCCCTCCTACTCAAAGCATCTGCTACTGTGTTTGCTTTCCCCGGATGATAGTGGATCTTATAATCATAGTTGTAGAGGAATTCCAGCCATCTCCTCTGTCGCAGGTTCAAGTCCTTCTGCGTATCGATATATTTAAGATTCTTGTGATCTGAATAAATATCACAATGAATCCCGTATAAGTAATGTCTCCACATATTTAGGGCGAATACCACAGCCCCGAGCTCTAAGTCATGTATTGGATAGTTATGCTCATGCTTTTTCAACTGTCTTGAAGCATAAGCAATAACATGTCCATGCTGCATCAGGACAGCACCCAACCCCTAGTAAGAGGCATCTGTGTAGATCTGAAATCCTTCACTCCCGGATGGAAGCTCAAGAATAGGGGATGAGATGAGTCGGTCCTTCAGCTCCTGAAAAGCTGTCTCGCACTGCTCTGATCAAACAAAATCTGCATCCTTCTTCGTCAAGGACGTGGGGGGGGGGGGGAGTGTTATCCTCGAGAACCCCTCCACGAACTTACGATAATAACCTGCTATCCCCAAGAAACTGCGAATGTCGGATGTTGTCTTCGGTCGTGGCCAATCCCTCACTGTCTCTATCTTGGCTGGATCCACTGCTAATCCAGCCCCATTGATAGTGTGCCCCAGGAAAGCCACCTCCTGTAGGCAGAACTGACACTTTGAAAACTTTGCATACATCTAGGACTCCCTCAGCCTCTGCAAGACCTGTGTCAAATGCTCTGTATGCTCCTCCTGAGTCCGGGAATAGATCAAAATGTCGTCGATGAATACAATCACGAAGCGGTCTTAGAAGGGCTCGAATACACGGTTCATTAGACTCATGAATGCGGCAGGGGCATTCGTGAGCCCAAAAGGCATCACCGTGAATTCCTATAATCCATAGCGTGAACTGAATGTCGTCTTTGGTATGTCCTCTTCCCGGATGCGGAGCTGGTAGTAATCAGATCGCAAATCTAGCTTAGAGAACCAGAAGGATCCCTGCAGCTGATCAAATAGCTCATCTATCCGAGGCAGTGGGAAGGTATTGCGGACCGTTAACCGGTTTAGCTCCCGGTAATCTATGCATAGTCGTAACGACCCGTCCTTCTTCTTCACAAAGAGAACTGGCGCTCCCCACGGCGATGAACTGGGCCGCACAAATCCCGACTCAACTAGCTCCTGAAGTTGAGTCCTGAACTCTGCCAACTCTCTAGGAGCCATCCTGTAAGGTGTCCGGGACACTGGACTCGCTCCCGGTACCAGCTGAATCCTAAAATCCAAGTCCCTGGCTGGCGGTAGCCCGGACAATTTCTCCGGGAACACATCAGAGAAATCTCGGACCATAAAAATAACTGAAATAGAAGTCTCTGCTCCCACAATCTCAAAGCAGATAAGGTAAACCTCATCACCCTGCTCGTGGGCCTTCACAGCCTGTACAGAAGATAACAATATGTGGGAAATAGGCTTAATACCTTCGATGATGACATAGGAGTCGCCATGCCTTAGTGTTGTACAACCCCGTAGCCGGGCGAGTGGGACCCTCCCCAAATATCAGCCTATGGGCGTGTTATGGGCGACGAGTTGGTGCGACCCCGTTCGAAGACGTGCGGGTGCTCGTGCGCGCGTGCGAAGGTGTTATGTGCATAAACTTTTAATATATAAATATATATATATAGTATTATAATATATATATATATTACATTATATATATTATATTATATATATATATATATATATATATATATATATATATATATATATATTAGAGAGATACAGATCAGAAAGGGGAAAAAAAGAGGCAGGGGGGATATAGGGCAAGCAGGTGGGAGTCGAGGACGGCAGGGGGAAAAAAGAAAAGAAAGAGTGATGGAGGTGGTGCTCGGGTAGAGGAAGAGAAGAAAGGGGAAAAAGAGAAAAAATTGGGTGATGGGGAAATGGCTCTGCGACTCGACTCTCATCGCTGAAACCCTAAAACCCCCTCACGCGCTCCTACCTTGGCCGGATCTGTGCCTTTCTGTAACATCCCATTTCCAACTAGACCCCTAAGAGTGGTTTTGGCCATGACTGGGTCATGACAAAACCCTAGGAAGCCAGAAATGGGCCAAGAGATAGGAGGCCAAGGTAGGGAGGCCCTGCTGGTCTGCAAATAGTAGAATTTTGAACAATGGTTTAGAATGACAATGAGGCTTCACCATGGCCCCAAGACCCTACCACAACACTCCCAAACATCTTGGGAGACCCATTAGAGCCAAAAGGACCCATTAGGGCCAACCCAAGAGGCCCAGTTGACCAAGGTCAACCCTAGCCCTGAATGGGTCAACCTAGCCTACTTAGGGCCAATTGACCCACTCCTAGTCTAGAGGACCCCACCTATGCCCTACCTAGACCCTAAGGGAAGTCAATGAGTCACCAAGGATCCATAGGGGTGAACCCTAATGGTCATGTTGACCCAAGTCAACTCTAGCCCTAAAATGGTCAAAGTGACCTTACCAAGGGTCAAGTGACCTTTAAGGTGCCAAGTCAACCCTACCCAACCCTACATAGACCTTAGGGGAGGCCAATGAATCACCCAGGACCCAATGGGGTCAACCTAGATGGTCAAACTGACCAAGTCAACCCTCATTGAGGGTCAAGTCAACTTAGCCCAAAAGGGCTAACCCAAGCTCAAGCCACTTCTCCCTTAGGCTAAACCCATTCCCATGACCATCATAATCCAGTGGGCTGCCTTTAGCTTGTGAGGTTGACTAGTCAACCAGAGGTGACTAGGAGAGAGAGAAAAGAGCTCCTCTCCATGATAATGGAGGAGAGAGAAAATGGGGAAGAGGAAAGGGAAGAGAGAAGCCGGCCAAGGAAGGCCAACAGCCACCAGTTATGGCTGTAATCAACTCCTCTAGGGCAGAGGAGTTGATTCCAGCCATTTCCCGGCCACCAAGGGGTAGGTTCAGCCCCCCTCCACACAACCCGAGCCACACCTTTAATGGTGTTAATGGCTATTGAAGAACCAGTCTCTCCTCTCCCCCATTTGCCATTTAAACACCTTCAGGGAGCCGAGGGGATCATTTTGGAGCGTTTACCTGGAGGAGACGAGCCATTCCACTGTGCAGTTGCAGAAGCCGAGCGCCGCCGCCGTCGTCAATGGCATCCCGCCGCTCCTCTCGCATCCAGGCCGCCAGGAAGGTCCTCCTCCTTCTCTTTTCTCATGGGTAGATCTTAGGTTTCATTAGGGCCAAGGTTCGGGCACAATTGAGCCCGATCCAACTCGCAAAATTCATGGCTTTCGGCCGAGAATTTATTTGGTTGGATCGCCGGAATCCGCCCCTCCGGCGGCTGTGCCGCCGTCATGCGATAGCCACCACCTCAACGGAGGTGATGGTGGCGGTGGCCGGCCGGGGAAGGGACTGGGTGGCCGGCGGCAGACGCTTGAAGTCGGCACAGGAAGAAGCGATCCTGGCCGTTGGCTCATCGGGGACGATAACCCAGCGCCGTCGATCTGCGCCAAGATTCGCGCGGCATCAAATCAAATACTTTAGGATTTAAATAAAAATCATTTCATTTCTGTCACACTAGATGTATTTAATGTGTTTAATTTTTAAAAATACTTAGGGACCCTGAATGGAAATCTGCCCAACATGACAATTGTAGCTTAGGGTGTCTAGTTTGTAGCAAAAATTGATTGAACCCTTTTGGGCCACTGGTTAGACCAGGGTACCCTTTTTGGGAGGACCTATACCTAGGCCTAAACAGAGATTATTTTTGGTGCCCACACTTCATTCCTTGTCCAAACAAGTTGAAATTTGGGCAGTGAGAAATTCTTAGCCATACCTAAAACCTGTCCAAAATTTAGAATTTTTGGAGAATATTTTTCTATAGTTTTTAGGAAAATTTAATAAATCATGATTAATTTAATTATGTGACCTAATTAATTTAAAACTCCCCCAAATTTTGGTGGGTGGTCTTAGATGTCATGATAGGTATAGGGTTAAAACTTTAGCTCATTTGGAGATGTTTAGGACAGGTAATTTTCCCACCCTATATATGACCTTATAAGGGTATTTTGGTCAAAAGCCACTATTTGATGGTTGAGTGGCCAAATTCCCTCATCAGAGGCTGAAATTTTGGCCACTGATATAACTTGACTTTTTACACTCACTTATGGAGTTTGGAGTGGATTGGACTAGGGTAGCCCTAGAATTTTAGGGTAGGCCCTTTAGGGTAAATTTCTAGGGTTTGAAGAAATTGGGGTCAAAAGACCTTGGATGGACTTGAAACTTGGGAATGATGTCCATAGGGTTACTATGGTCCTGTGGTTAAAATTTTAGGGCAATTGGAAGACTTAAAACCCCTTAAATCCATAACCCTAGTTTAGGGCACTAGCTTGAAACCATAAGATCTAATACCAAAACTTTCTGAAAAGGCCTAAGTCTTTGAATGGGTAGTTTCTTAGGGTATATATATCTCTGGAAATTTTATAATAAATTTTGGATGAATACTTTTGGTACTTTGATCACAAGTCATGTTTTACAATTTTCACTTAGGAATTTTTGGAGAAAAATATACTTGATTAAACCTGATGAAACTTAGCAATGGGGCTTGTAATCATGGTACCCATCTCTGTAAATTTTTATGAAATTTTTGAAGAATGATATTTAGTAGTTGCTTCTTTAATTATTTAATTCTATGGAACTTTGGTAAATTTAATAATGACATTTAGATTGTCTGAAAAATTTTAATTTCTTCATCATGATGTTTCTAGATCCTTATGAAGCCCTAGTAAGTTTTACATAATTATTGGAGACATATTTGTGGCACTTCCTTCATTATATTTGATTTTAGGAATTATTTTTAATAAATCCTTTAGAGGTCAAGAACTATCTGGAAACTTATGAAAATGGGTAACCAATAATATTTCTCTGTTATTTAGTGAATACAAATTTTAGGAGGCCATTACCTGAGAAAATCTTATGGTTCATGTTCAAATTGACTATGGCCTAGTTTTTGAGGAAAATTCAATAAATAGTAGATTAATTGGGAAAAATATGATTTTCTGAATTTAGACTATATTTATCATAATAGACCTCTAATAATTATCATAAGGGTACTGGATGAGTATTTCATGTACTTCCCTTTTTACGGGTCATGTAGCTTAAGTGGTCTGCATATAGTAAAACTGCAGGATCTCATTTGGATGTGAACTAGGGCAAGTATGATGAGTCATGGTGGTTGTTGTAAGGACAAGTGGAATGGGCTGCGTCTTGGGAAGATGAGTGAGTAAGGTGTGGATCTGTCTAGGGTTATAGACGTTTGGGTCCGACGAAAGATCGTCCTACCCAAGGAGAGTGGAGTCAAACTACCCTAGGATTAGCATATCGAAATATGAGAAAATAAAGGGTAAGGGAATCAACCAATAATAAAATAAGTACCTTGCGAAAGGGAACGCTGGGCGTAATCCCAACATAGTTCCTAGTGCCCCTTGAGAGCCCTTCACAGGGAATACCGGGGGCAGTCCTGGGTTAACGTAAACTGTTTAACAAGCTGAAAGAGTAACTTAGTAATTAGGGTTGCACATTCCACAACACTAATGGCACCAGAGGTTGGATAGGAGCTTCGGCTCGGATGGTTAAAAAGGCGGACTTTGGGTCCGGGGAGCTTCGGCTCGATTGCTTGAGTCGGACGTGTTGGTCTGGGGAGCTTCGGCTCGATTCTTGATTACGCTAATTTGCATGTGCATAACAGGAAAGGAAATTAAGGTGGTGGGTCTTCGGTATTGGAGGGTCGATGCACCGACGCCATTACGTTGACTCAGCAAGTGTGGTTAGCACTTCGCCAACAGAAGTCCGGTGCGCCAGCCGGCAAGAGTACGCAGGAGTCCGCTTCGTGCACCAAGCGTTGAGGCGTACGATAGGTCTGACTGGTAGTGCTTTACTGGTTTAGAGGTGGGCGAGGCCCAACCCACCGCTTCCGTCTGCCACTACGGAGGTATCCTGGGAGGTTACGGCTCCAGAAAGGGGGAACTAAAGGTCTGTGTGCACAGAGTCGGGTGTGTGTGTTGCACTTGCATGTCCATCATACCCACTTGCATGTCATGGCATAATCGTTACCTTTAACCTTGACACCTAAAGTATAAGTGGAATGAGACGCTTATACCTTAGGACCTGCAAAACGACCCCTTAGTCTATAAGCTTGTGTGGGCAAGTTTATAAATTAAGGTTAATTTTGATATATTTAGTTACTGCTGTTTGACCACCGACACCCCAGCGTATAAATCGGTATGGGACTCTTTATACGATGGGAGCCTTGCAAAAGACCCCTTGGCTTATGTGTTTTTCACATAAGTGAAGGTTACATTTCATATTACAGCTTATTGTCTTTATATACTATAGAACTTGCTAGAATAGGACCGCTGCCATCTGTTTTGATATTCTCCACCTTCAAGTCCTCCCCTTTCTTCCTCTCCGCTCGGTGCCTAGGAGCCGTGGGGGAAGGGGTGGGGGATGATAGGACTTAGTCTTTTAGACTAACAGTTTTCGAACCGCATCATTTAGGGGATCGCGGAGACCAGCATGGAGGAGCAGCCCCAGAGACCGGTGCGCTTGGAGGTGGGGCAGTCTAGCTCCGGAGTTCACACTGCCGGGACCGTGAGTCTCGACCCTGAGCAGTTTTCTACTTTTGTTTCTGCATGAGAGATCTTGTAGTGAGGATTTGATGTACCGGGCATAAGCCCGTTTTGCTACTCTGATGTTATTTTCTGTGGACACTCCCTTCGTGGAGTTATATTTATTATGTCATGTGATTCTCTGTGGACAGATAGCTTCCATTTCCTTCATTATTTTGCTACTTTTATGTGATCGAGATGGCCGGCAGAATCGGCGCTTTGTGGTGATGACTCTTCAGGGCGTGAAGGAGTCACCGCAAAACGGCGGTTCTGGGCCTAAGACCCCGGTGTTCAAAAAAAAAAGGGGGGGGTCTTACAAGTGGTATCAGAGGAGACCTCGATCGAAAAGTAGCCGCCCACAACCCTGGGTCACCCCCGCGCGGGTTTAGTTTGGGGACAAACTAAGCAGCGGAAGCAGTGGTGTGCCCATCTGGGGGGAATCACATGTAAATTATCCACTATTATTAGGCATTGAGTCGATTACCTACTGATGTAGTTCGTTTTGCAGCCCTCGGCTCAGCCCACCCCACAAGGTGGAGCTCAGCAGACTCCAGACATTGCACCACCTCCCATGGCCCCCACACCTTTCCTCCAGTCAGACATGGGGCAGACCCTTGCAGCTATCCTTGAGGCCTTTCGGGCTCAGCAAGCCCCAGCCCAGCAGCCAAACCCAGGGGCCAACTGGATGAGCACCTTCCGAGGACTCTCTCCCCCATCTTACTTAGGGACAGAGTCGGCAGTACGGACAGAGGAGTGGCTGGATGTGATGTACGAGATGTTGACTGGGATACGATGCCCTTGGGAGGAGAGGGTGGCCCTGGTGGTATCTTGCTTGGAGTCACATGCCAAGCGGTGGTGGAAGACGCTGTTGGACACGACTTTTGCTGATAGAGAGATTGCAGAAATCACTTGGGAAGAGTTCAGGGCCACGCTGCTGGAGCACTTTGTTCCTCAGTCGGCCAGGGACGAGTTGGAGGAGCGGTTCTTGCAGCTGAGGCAGGGCACCAGGACAGTGGTGGAGTACCACCGAGAGTTCGATCATTTGGCCCGATATACGGGCTCATATCAGCTGGATGAAGCAGGTTACGTCAAGAGGTTTTATAAGGGCCTAAAAGAGGAGTTGAGGGAGTCCCTGCTTTTTGTCTCTGACGGGCCCATCTCCCGGATTTTGGAGATGGCGAAGAGGATTGAGGCCGACTGGCACACCACTCGGGGCCGGAAACGGCAAGCAGAGGACCAGGGCCGTAGGGCCCGAAATGATCAGCGGCGAGGCACCGTACCAGATGGAAGAAGGGCAGAGGAGCAGCCTCGTCGGGAGTTGAGGCAGGAGCCGAGAGAGCAGGTGGTCTTGGCCCCTCAACCTCTCCGGATCCAGGAGATGCAGAGACCCCGGGGTATGGCGTATCCCCCGCCGGAGTGCTTCCACTGTCACCAGGTGGGACACCTCCGGAGAGACTGCCCTATGAGGGGGGCACCACCTCCAGCACCACGGGGCGGCCCACCGGCCCAGCATTTCGGAGGCCGAGGACGCGGCCGAGGACGTGGTTACCAGGGAGGCGACCGCAGGCAGAATGGGGAGCAGATTTACGCTTTGGACTTAGCACAGCCCCGGAACCCGGACAGGGTTATTGCAGGTATGAGAGTAATCTTAATTTTGGATTCATTCATGACTCATATTAAGTGTTAATAGAACTACTAAACGACCTAGGTTAGAAAACCTTACACCGAAGTTTCTTTCAAACTGATTTAGGAATGGTGATGGTGTGCGGCAAGCCTGCCCATACCCTGTTCGACACGAGGGCATCACACAACTTTGTGTCAGAGGATTTCGTCAAGGACCTGGATCAGATTCGATGTTATACGGGACTACCCAGGAGGGTGCGACTCCCCAATGGGATGGAGATCCAGTCCACAGAAAAGTGCCTCCTGGAGGTTACCATAGACGGGTTGACACTCGAGGCCCCGGCGACGATCCTGAGGATGCCGGACTTCGACCTCGTCTTGGGCATGACATGGCTTGTCTGGAACCATGCCCAGATTGATTGCCCGACAAGGAGGGTCGTGCTCAGCCACGGCGGTACTTATGCGACATTCGAAGGTACTACACCGGTCTCCCGTCGCCTGCTTTCATCTATTCAGGCCATTAAGGCTCATATGCAAGGGGACGAGGTATATCAAGTATTGTTCGAGATGACTGAGGAGAAGGACCTGATTGCTAACATTCCGGTGGTTCGTGACTACGCCGACATTTTTCCGGATAAGCTGCCAGGACTACCTCCGCATAGGGAAAAGGACTTCCAGATTCAGTTGGTACCAGGGGCTAAGCCGGTATCCAAGGCCCCTTATCGGATGGCCCCGAAGGAGTTGGCGGAGTTTCGGACACAGTTGCAGGAGCTGGTGGAAGCAGGATTTGTTAGGCCGAGTTCCTCATCATGGGGAGCTCCTGTCCTATTCGTAAAGAAGAAGGACGACACTTTACGCCTGTGCATCGACTATCGAGCACTAAACAGGCTGACCGTCCGAAATACCTATCCGCTCCCCAGGATAGACGAGTTGTTCGATCAGCTGGAGGGAGTCCATTACTTTTCGAAGCTGGACTTGAGATCAGGCTACTACCACCTGCGGATCCAGGAGGAGGACATTCCGAAAACGGCCTTTAGTAGCCGATATGGATTGTATGAGTTCATCGTGATGCCCTTCGGGCTCACGAATGCTCCGTCAGCATTTATGAGCCTCATGAACCGGGTCTTCGAGGCTTATTTGGATGTGTTCGTCATAGTGTTCATAGACGACATCCTTATCTATTCTAAAACGGAGGAGGAGCACACGCGACATCTAGCATTGACCCTGGAGAGACTGCGGGAGCATCGTCTTTATGCGAAGTTCAGTAAGTGTCAGTTCTGGCTGAAGGAGGTGGCTTTCTTAGGTCACATTATCAGCGGAGCCGGGCTGGCAGTGGACCCGGCAAAGATTCGAGCTATTTCGGAGTGGCCGCAGCTGAAAACAGCCACTGACGTACGGAGTTTTATAGGACTTGCCGGTTACTATCGGAAGTTCGTGGAGGGATTCTCTCGAATCGCCCTCCCGCTCACATCCTTGACAAAGAAGGAGGTACCGTTCGTGTGGACCCCGCAGTGCCAGACAGCTTTCCAGGAGCTGAAGGATCGGCTGACCTCGGCTCCCATTCTTACTCTCCCCTCGGGGAGGGAGGGATTCCAGGTCTACACCGACGCATCATATCAGGGGATGAGAGTAGTACTGATGCAGAACAGACACGTCATAGCTTATGCTTCCCGCCAGCTGAAGACCCATGAGAAGAACTACCCAGTGCACGACCTGGAGATGGGAGCAGTTGTATTCGCACTAAAAATATGGCGACATTACCTATATGGAGTCCACTGTGACATATACTCCGATCATAAGAACCTTAAGTACGTGGACACGCAGAAGGAACTAAACATCAGGCAGAGGCGGTGGGTGGAGTTCCTTTCTGACTATCAGTATGAGATGTATTACCACCCGGGGAAGGCGAACGTGGTAGCGGACGCACTGAGTAGGAGAGCTGCCACAGCAGGAGCAGAGCCTCAGTTGATGTCGATGGAGCTGCTGCAGAGACTAGAGGACATGCATATTACCCTGGTATCGTCCGATGATCCTGAGCTCTATGAGGAGTACTTGGCCGCGATAGGCGTTACCGATGACATCAGAGACCGAGTCAGAGAAGGGCAGAGGCAGGATGCCAAGTTAGAGCCCATCTTCCAAGCTCTGGAGGCAGGCACTGCAGGAGACTACACACTGAGGGACGACCTGGTGTGCTTCAGAGGACGGGTGTATATACCGGAGGGAGGCCAGATCCGGGAGGATATTATGATGGAGGCGCACTGCAGCCGGTATTCTGTACACCCGGGGATCACAAAGATGACGGCTGATTTGAAGAAGACGATGTACTGGCCGGGCATGAAGAAGGGTGTCTCACACTTCGTGACCCATTGTGAGGCATGTCAGCTAGTGAAGGCGGAGTGCAGGAACCCGCGGGATTATTGCAGCCACTCCCGGTGCCGGAGTGGAAGTTTGATGACATAGCCATGGACTTCATACATGGGCTTCCCCGGTCTCGGACAGGGAATGACTCGATCTGGGTAATCGTCGATCGGTTGACCAAGGTGGCTCGATTTATACCGATCAGGAAGGATGATTCAGTAGGAGTACTGGTGCGGAAGTTTGTGGAGCAGTTCATTCGTTATCACGGCGTGCCCAGGACGATAGTGTCGGATCGGGATGGCAGGTTCACCTCCAGGGAGTGGAGATCCGTGCAAGCTTACTTAGGCACGCGATTGACTTTCAGCACTGCATTCCACCCCCAGACAGACGGGCAGACAGAACGCACCAACCGGACGCTGGAGGACCTTTTGAGGCTATGCATCTTGGACCGCGGGGAACCGTGGGAGAAACTCTTGCCCCTTGTCGAGTTCTCCTATAACAACAGCCACCAGTCCAGCATCAGGATGGCGCCTAACGAAGCCTTGTACGGGAGGAGATGCCGGACCCCGCTTTCTTGGGTGCAGAACGAGGATCCGAAAGTGTTGGGGCCAGAGTTTGTTGAAGACACTGAGGCACAGGTGAGGCTGATCAGGGACAGGATGCTCGAGGCACAGAGTAGACAGGCTAAGTATTATGACGCCCGGCATCGGCAGGTGGAGTTCCAGGTGGGGGACCGGGTGTTTCTGAAGATCCGGCCCATGCATGGAGTTTCACGGGTGCGTGGTCGGAGGAAGAAGCTCAGCCCTAGGTACATGGGCCCTTACAGGATCCTGGAGCGGATCGGACCCCTAGCCTACCGGCTGGAGTTACCACCAGAGCTGGAAGCGCTGCACGACGTCTTCCACATTTCTTCTTTGAGGAGGGCTCTGCTATGCCCGGAGCAGCAGATTCTGACTACCGAAGGGCCGGTAGCTTCAGACCGGTCGGTTCATTTGGAGCCTGTGAGGATCGACGACCGAGGAGTGCGGGTCTTGCGACGCAAGAAGGTCCCACTAGTCAAGGTCCTGTGGAGGAACCACGGCCAGGAGGAGCATACCTGGGAGCCACAGGACCTGATGCGACAAAGATACCCCGAGCTGTTCAGTCAGGTATACCTCTCAGACCCCTCAAGATGTTAATTTATTTTTCCTGCTTTAGGTATACTAAGGGCTGCTCTAGGTAGATAGGGGCTTATCTTTTGTTTATTGGGGGCTTAACCTTGTTTATTGGGATTTTGGTTCGCCGTTTGGGCGAAAGGGGTCTTAGATCTAAATTTTCCCATAAAATCAAAATTTAACAAACAAGGCGTCATAATGGGATGTTACAAGACTCTTTCCTTCGGTAATAAGACCCGTAGGTCCAACCTTGATTTCGGGGACGAAATCTTTATTTTGTTTATTGGGATTTGTAACATCCCATTTCCAACTAGACCCCTAAGAGTGGTTTTGGCCATGACTGAGTCATGACAAAACCCTAGGAAGCCAGAAATGGGCCAAGAGATAGGAGGCCAAGGTAGGGAGGCCCTGCTGGTCTGCAAATAGTAGAATTTTGAACAATGGTTTAGAATGACAATGGGGCTTCACCATGGCCCCAAGACCCTACCACAACACTCCCAAACATCTTGGGAGACCCATTAGAGCCAAAAGGACCCATTAGGGCCAACCCAAGAGGCCCAGTTGACCAAGGTCAACCCTAGCCCTGAATGGGTCAACCTAGCCTACTTAGGGCCAATTGACCCACTCCTAGTCTAGAGGACCCCACCTATGCCCTACCTAGACCCTAAGGGAAGTCAATGGGTCACCAAGGATCCATAGGGGTGAACCCTAATGGTCATGTTGACCCAAGTCAACTCTAGCCCTAAAATGGTCAAAGTGACCTTACCAAGGGTCAAGTGACCTTTAAGGTGCCAAGTCAACCCTACCCAACCCTACATAGACCTTAGGGGAGGCCAATGAATCACCCAGGACCCAATGGGGTCAACCTAGATGGTCAAACTGACCAAGTCAACCCTCATTGAGGGTCAAGTCAACTTAGCCCAAAAAGGGCTAACCCAAGCTCAAGCCACTTCTCCCTTAGGCTAAACCCATTCCCATGACCATCATAATCCAGTGGGCTGCCTTTAGCTTGTGAGGTTGACTAGTCAACCAGAGGTGACTAGGAGAGAGAAAAGAGCTCCTCTCCATGATAATGGAGGAGAGAGAAAATGGGGAAGAGGAAAGGGAAGAGAGAAGCCGGCCAAGGAAGGCCAACAACCACCAGTTATGGCTGTAATCAACTCCTCTAGGGGAGAGGAGTTGATTCCAGCCGTTTCCCGGCCACCAAGGGGTGGGTTCAGCCCCCCTCCACACAACCCGAGCCACACCTTTAATGGTGTTAATGGCTATTGAAGAACCAGCCTCTCCTCTCCCCCATTTGCCATTTAAACACCTTCAGGGAGCCGAGAGGATCATTTTGGAGCATTTACCTGGAGGAGACGAGCCATTCCACTGTGCAGTTGCAGAAGCCGAGCGCCTCCGCCGTCGTCAATGGCATCCCGCCGCTCCTCTCGCATCCAGGCCGCCAGGAAGGTCCTCCTCCTTCTCTTTTCTCATGGGTAGATCTTAGGTTTCATTAGGGCCAAGGTTCGGGCACAATTGAGCCCGATCCAACTCGCAAAATTCATGGCTTTCAGCCGAGAATTTATTTGGTTGGATTGCCGGAATCCGCCCCTCCGGCGGCTGTGCCGCCGTCTGGCGATAGCCACCACCTCAACGGAGGTGATGGTGGCGGTGGCCGGCCGGGGAAGGGACTGGGTGGCCGGCGGCAGACGCTTGAAGTCGGCACAGGAAGAAGCGATCCTGGCCGTTGGCTCATCGGGGACGATAACCCAGCGCCGTCGATCTGCGCCAAGATTCGCGCGGCATCAAATCAAATACTTTAGGATTTAAATAAAAATCATTTCATTTCTGTCACACTAGATGTATTTAATGTGTTTAATTTTTAAAAATACTTAGGGACCCTGAATGGAAATCTGCCCAACATGAAAATTGTAGCTTAGGGTGTCTAGTTTGTAGCAAAAATTGCTTGGACCCTTTTGGGCCACTGGTTAGACCAGGGTACCCTTTTTGGGAGGACCTATACCTAGGCCTAAACAGAGATTATTTTTGGTGCCCACACTTCATTCCTTGTCCAAACAAGTTGAAATTTGGGCAGTGAGAAAGTCTTAGCCATACCTAAAACCTGTCCAAAATTTAGAATTTTTGGAGAATATTTTTCTATAGTTTTTAGGAAAATTTAATAAATCATGATTAATTTAATTATGTGACCTAATTAATTTAAAACTCCCCCAAATTTTGGTGGGTGGTCTTAGATGTCATGATAGGTATAGGGTTAAAACTTTAGCTCATTTGGAGATGTTTAGGACAGGTAATTTACCCACCCTATATATGACCTTATAAGGGTATTTTGGTCAAAAGCCACTATTTGATGGTTGAGTGGCCAAATTCCCTCATCAGAGGCTGAAATTTTGGCCACTGATATAACTTGACTTTTTACACTCACTTATGGAGTTTGGAGTGGATTGGACTAGGGTAGCCCTAGAATTTTAGGGTAGGCCCTTTAGGGTAAATTTCTAGGGTTTGAAGAAATTGGGGTCAAAAGACCTTGGATGGACTTGAAACTTGGGAATGATGTCCATAGGGTTACTATGGTCCTGTGGTTAAAATTTTAGGGCAATTGGAAGACTTAAAACCCCTTAAATCCATAACCCTAGTTTAGGGCACTAGCTTGAAACCATAAGATCTAATACCAAAACTTTCTGAAAAGGCCTAAGTCTTTGAATGGGTAGTTTCTTAGGGTATATATATCTCTGGAAATTTTATAATAAATTTTGGATGAATACTTTTGGTACTTTGATCACAAGTCATGTTTTACAATTTTCACTTAGGAATTTTTGGAGAAAAATATACTTGATTAAACCTGATGAAACTTAGCAAAGGGGCTTGTAATCATGGTACCCATCTCTGTAAATTTTATGAAATTTTTGAAGAATGATATTTAGTAGTTGCTTCTTTAATTATTTAATTCTATGGAACTTTGGTAAATTTAATAATGACATTTAGATTGTCTGAAAAATTTTAATTTCTTCATCATGATGTTTCTAGATCCTTATGAAGCCCTAGTAATTTTTACATAATTATTGGAGACATATTTGTGGCACTTCCTTCATTATATTTGATTTTAGGAATTATTTTTAATAAATCCTTTAGAGGTCAAGAACTATCTGGAAAATTATGAAAATGGGCAACCAATAATATTTCTCTGTTATTTAGTGAATACAAATTTTAGGAGGCCATTACCTGAGAAAATCTTATGGTTCATGTTCAAATTGACTATGGCCTAGTTTTTGAGGAAAATTCAATAAATAGTAGATTAATTGGGAAAAATATGATTTTCTGAATTTAGACTATATTTATCATAATAGACCTCTAATAATTATCATAAGGGTACTGGATGAGTATTTCATGTACTTCCCTTTTTACGGGTCATGTAGCTTAAGTGGTCTGCATATAGTAAAACTGCAGGATCTCATTTGGATGTGAACTAGGGCAAGTATGATGAGTCATGGTGGTTGTTGTAAGGACAAGTGGAACGGGCTGCGTCTTGGGAAGATGAGTGAGTAAGGTGTGGATCTGTCTAGGGTTATAGACGTTTGGGT
This sequence comes from Platanthera guangdongensis, assembly GCA_039583875.1. Taxonomy (NCBI): domain Eukaryota; kingdom Viridiplantae; phylum Streptophyta; class Magnoliopsida; order Asparagales; family Orchidaceae; genus Platanthera; species Platanthera guangdongensis. Next base: position 141,916,790 of record CM077160.1, on the reverse strand, counting down.
CCGACGAAAGATCGTCCTACCCAAGGAGAGTGGAGTCAAACTACCCTAGGATTAGCATATCGAAATATGAGAAAATAAAGGGTAAGGGAATCAACCAATAATAAAATAAGTACCTTGCGAAAGGGAACGCTGGGCGTAATCCCAACATAGTTCCTAGTGCCCCTTGAGAGCCCTTCACAGGGAATACCGGGGGCAGTCCTGGGTTAACGTAAACTGTTTAACAAGCTGAAAGAGTAACTTAGTAATTAGGGTTGCACATTCCACAACACTAATGGCACCAGAGGTTGGATAGGAGCTTCGGCTCGGATGGTTAAAAAGGCGGACTTTGGGTCCGGGGAGCTTCGGCTCGATTGCTTGAGTCGGACGTGTTGGTCCGGGAAGCTTCGGCTCGATTCTTGATTACGCTAATTTGCATGTGCATAACAGGAAAGGAAATTAAGGTGGTGGGTCTTCGGTATTGGAGGGTCGATGCACCGACGCCATTACGTTGACTCGGCAAGTGTGGTTAGCACTTCGCCAACAGAAGTCCGGTGCGCCAGCCGGCAAGAGTATGCAGGAGTCCGCTTCGTGCACCAAGCGTTGAGGCGTACGATAGGTCTGACCGGTAGTGCTTTACTGGTTTAGAGGTGGGCAAGGCCCAACCCACCGCTTCCGTCTGCCACTACGGAGGTATCCTGGGAGGTTACGGCTCCAGAAAGGGGGAACTAAAGGTCTGTGTGCACAGAGTCGGGTGTGTGTGTTGCACTTGCATGTCCATCATACCCACTTGCATGTCATGGCATAATCGTTACCTTTAACCTTGACACCTAAAGTATAAGTGGAATGTGACGCTTATACCTTAGGACCTGCAAAACGACCCCTTAGTCTATAAGCTTGTGTGGGCAAGTTTATAAATTAAGGTTAATTTTGATATATTTAGTTACTGTTGTTTGACCACCGACACCCCAGCGTATAAATCGGTATGGGACTCTTTATACGATGGGAGCCTTGCAAAAGACCCCTTGGCTTATGTGTTTTTCACATAAGTGAAGGTTACATTTCATATTACAACTTATTGTCTTTATATACTATAGAACTTGCTAGAATAGGACCGCTGCCATCTGTTTTGATATTCTCCACCTTCAAGTCCTCCCCTTTCTTCCTCTCCGCTCGGTGCCTAGGAGCCGTGGGGGAAGGGGTGGGGGATGATAGGACTTAGTCTTTTAGACTAACGGTTTTCGAACCGCATCATTTAGGGGATCGCGGAGACCAGCATGGAGGAGCAGCCCCAGAGACCGGTGCGCTTGGAGGTGGGGCAGTCTAGCTCCGGAGTTCACACTGCCGGGACCGTGAGTCTCGACCCTGAGCAGTTTTCTACTTTTGTTTCTGCATGAGAGATCTTGTAGTGAGGATTTGATGTACCGGGCATAAGCCCGTTTTGCTACTCTGATGTTATTTTCTGTAGACACTCCCTTCGTGGAGTTATATTTATTATGTCATGTGATTCTCTGTGGACAGATAGCTTCCATTTCCTTCATTATTTTGCTACTTTTATGTGATCGAGATGGCCGGCAGAATCGGCGCTTTGTGGTGATGACTCTTCAGGGCGTGAAGGAGTCACCGCAAAACGGCGGTTCTGGGCCTAAGACCCCGGTGTTCAAAAAAAAAAAAAAAAAGGGGGGTCTTACACTTTCGGCCGTGGAACTGCTACCTGAGCCGGCTGCGTGTGGTGGCTGGGACGCCGTCACGGGCTTAGAGGAGCAACAACGGCGGAAATTGGAGGGTATCCATGCCGGCGGTGTTTACTAGAAGAATTCTCAGGCAGCTGGGGCCGCAGCCACGGGGATGGCTTTCCGACTAGACCATGACGGTGACGTGGAGGCGGATGGGAACAGTCTTTTCACGGCGCTGAGACGGGCAATGGGATCCAAAATCGGGGGCGGTAGCTCAGAATGAGAATGGTGAGGCGGTTTTTAGAGGACCGCAGATCTGACGATGGACCCGGAAGAATCGCCATTGACGCCGCCATCCGTCACCTCTATTCCCCTGATCTTCAGGCAGGATGGGGAATCCATGTCATTCAGGAGATGAAGCTGCTCGCTAGGAAGGCTGACCGCGAAGCCCTTGACCCCCTCATTCAGGAGCTTGTAGATCTAGGTCTCCAAAGACAAAATCTGTGCAATGATGCAGAAGTATGGCTCGTATTACACCACGCCTTATTCTGTCCTGATTAATTTGAGGCCGCCGCCTGCAGGGAAGACCATCCCTGTTATGAAGTGTGGTGATGATAATATGTATGAGATCTTTTTGAACCTGCGCTGTTGAAGATTGACACCTATGTATAAGCATGCCAAAGCAAGAGAGCTATGCATGAATGAACCAGACAGTCTGGAGAAAAAGATTTAAGCTTGTTTCTCATATTCCCAAGCAAGGCCAAGCCTTGCTTCCTCCTTATCCGCCACCTCTTTAGCAAGGCGAGGCCGGGGGCTTCTCTCCCGCGGCCGCCTAAGGTGGTGGAAGCCGGGATAACCTTCGCCGATGCCACTTGGAGCACGGCCGGCCATGGAGAGGCCCAACCATTGAGGGAAAAATCATTCGGAGCTTTCAACTCAACCGCGGAGGTCGGATCCGTGCATGGACAACCGCTACGGATGCCAGACGTCGAGCCTCGGGCAATGTGCGCGGTTGCGGCTCCGCCAAACACGCGACAAGGGTAACAATGTTTCTACTTGGGCAGGTGAAGCCCTCAGTTTACATATTCGCATGGAAGCCCCTCTCCACCAACGGGTGGGGGGAAGGGAGCTTTCCGACAGGTTGACATGTACGTCCCCTCAGTTAATTGCATTAGTACCCGGAAGCGTGAGTACGGGTTTAGGCATGCTGTGTGAAACCCATCCGTACGTGTGAGCTGGATTGGTGATGTTCTAGGGTTCCCGGAGAAGACTCCGAGGAAGTTGTTTATTTAGCCGCTTGTAGGGAATGCGCTTCGTAGTCCCCAAAGAAGGGGTGTGCGTAATATGTTTGGCCCGCTTATGTTAGCCGACCGATGCCTAGTTGGCCGCCGCTCGCCGAGACGTTGACGTATAGGTGTTGTAGTACCAAGAGGGGAATAGCAGGCTTAAGCTCGAGCTCGTGCCGGCCCTCGAAGGTCTTTTTTGTTTATATTGCCGGCCTGCGTGCTGAGTATGAAATTTATATTCCTGTAATATTTTTTCATATCTGTGATGCTCTGTGAATATGTAGTTTACTCCTGCCTTGGGCGAGCGGTTTGTTCGTGAACCGCTCCCCTCGTGTGGGCCCCGAGGAATAGATGTCGGGAAGCCCCTGATGGCCTGTTGTCATCCTTTCAGAATAGCGGAGTTCTGCTGTTAGCGGCCCAATTGGGGGTGCGTAGAGTAGGGCTGCTCGGCGGTTTTGCGCCAATAGTAAGACGGGCGGGGAACATTTTACATAGACCCGAGGTGGCACCCCTAGTTAAGGAGTGGATCTTGAGATTCTCCTTAGATGTTCCGGTCGGCCAAGAGAGCCCTCCGAAGGTGCCTTAGCTCAGCCCTTGGCTTGGAAGGGAAGGAGTTTGTTAGTCTTCCGGGTATGCGCCGGGTCCTCCACGCTGAGACCTTGGGTTTGTCCCTCGTGTTCCTAGTCTTGTGCCTGGATCGTTCGCTTGAGGGTAGTAGGTGCGCGGTCACCCCTTCCCCAAGGGTCGAACTCCACAGGAGACCGATTTTCGGTTTCAACATTTTTGTGCGGTGAGCGTGGAGTGTGACCAGCACAGAAGAACTCTGGCGAGCGTTATGGCTGTAGAAGTGGAACCAGGTGACGACCGGGGTCATACGTTGATACTTTGTATGTAAGGTCCTCATACTCAGAGTTGTCCCCTCCCATAGCTGTTGTTTGAATCCCATAGCATTTGGAGTAAGATTTGCACCTATTTGAAGCGCTTCTACCTATGAAAACCCGTGTATCCCCACTTATTACATCAACGAGAGACCTGAAGGTTATTATCTTCAAGATCAAGTAAGAGAGCAGATGAGAGGCATTAGGAGCCGAGGTGACCTGAAAGGGTTCCCTCCCTAACGGTAATATGTTATCTCTTCCTTGTAATTCAGTAACGGTCAAGTTTTATCTTTATTACCAATTCGCCTCGAGCTTCTGAGGGCTTCAAGGGTTAGCCTTGTGATCGACTCCGGAGGCCAAACGTCCAACCCATTCCTTTTAAATAGCCTAGTTCGGACGATGGGACGGTGCCGCGGGACTTTAAGCGCTATTGTAAGACCGAGCCTCTGTACTGACGACCGAGATCAGCTCCCCCCTTGCATGTCGGCCTATGCCCCCCTGATTGCATCTCTCTTCCGATTGGAGGAATTAGTAGGAACAGGCTTGGACTCCAGCTTCCTAATTTGACGACTTCCAGATCGTCTTTCTTATGTATAGAATGCATCCTCCGTTTGTAAAAGCATCGGTGCAATTAACTCTCCAACACCTCTTAGGTAAACATGATGTTTCCACCTCGAGCAGATCCCACTGTCAGGCTCTCACCTAGCTGACAGGGCCGGAAGTCACTCGATGGATTGTGTTTGGTCCCCGAGTAGATCCCGCTGCCAGGCTCTCGCCTAGCTGGCAGGGCCGGAAGTCACTCGGTGTCATCCTTGGCCTCGAGCAGATCCCGCTGTCAAGCTCTCACCTAGCTGATAGGGCCGGAAGTCACTCGATGGATTGTGTTTGGACCCCGAGCAGATCCCGCTGCCAGGCTCTCACCTAGCTGGCAGGGCCGGAAGTCACTCGGTGTCATCCTTGGCCTCGAGCAGATTCCGCTGTCAGGCTCTCACCTAGCTGATAGGGCCGGAAGTCACTCGATGGATTGTGTTTGGACCCCGAGCAGATCCCGCTGCCAGGCTCTCACCTAGCTGGCAGGGCCGGAAGTCACTCGGTGTCATCCTTGGCCTCGAGCAGATCCCGCTGTTAGGCTCTCACCTAGCTGACAGGGCCAGAAGTCACTCGATGGATTGTGTTTGGACCCCGAACAGATCCCGCTGCCAGGCTCTCACCTAGCTGGCAGGGCCGGAAGTCACTCGGTGTCATCCTTGGCCTCGAGCAGATCCCTCTGTCAGGCTCTCACCTAGCTGACAGGGCCGGAAGTCACTCGATGGATTGTGTTTGGACCCCGAGCAGATCCCGCTGTCAGGCTCTCACCTAGCTGGCAGGGCCGGAAGTCACTCGGTGTCATCCTTGACCCTGAGCAGATCCCGCTGTCAGGCTCTCACCTAGCTGGCAGGGCAGGAAGTCACTCGATGGCGGTAGTAGTGGACCCCGGGTAGACTCGCTGTCAGGCTCTCATTAGCTGGCAGGGCTGTATGCACACCTGGGGGGAAAGGGTTGGTTCGTGGAGACTTTTTGCAGGACCTCGAGTGATGCTCGGCCCCGGGTAGACCCGCTGCATGGATCCTACTAGCTGGCAGGTCCGTACGCTCGCCCGGGGGGTAAGGGACCCCGAGTGCTGCTCGGCCCCGGGTAGACTCGCTGTCAGGCTCTCACTAGTTGGCAGGGCTGTAGGCACACCTGGGGGGAAAGGATTAGCTCCGTGTGTGCAAGAAGATACAAAATATATGGCTTTGTTGTTTCACGATATCACGAGAAATTGTATACTTGTTGTAAGTAATGGTATAAGGGTAATTCAATAGCAGTGAGCCAAAGGGTATCGAGTGATTCAAAAGGTTCAGAAAGGTCATAGAGAGATTGATGTTCAATGCGCAGATTTCAGTTTCTCTCAGTTTTTTTTCTTGGGTCGGCTCCCACTCGCCAGATACGTTGGGTTGGATGATTCTTTTCGAGCTTGTACCAACCTCGAAAAGAGCGGAGATTGTGTACAACCCCATAGCCGGGTGAGTGGGACCCTCCCCAAATATCAGCCTAGGGGCGTGTTATGGACGACGAGTTGGTGCGACCCCGTTCGAAGACGTGCGGGTGCTATATATATATATATATATATATATATATATATATATATATATATATATATATATATATATATATATATATATATATATATATAGGGAAAAAAGAGGCAGGGGGGATATAGGGCAAGAAAGTGGGAGTCGGGGACGGCGGGGGAAAAAAGAAAAGAAAGAGAGATGGAGGTGGTGCTCGGGTAGAGGAAGAGAAGAAAGGGGAAAAAGAGAAACAATCGGGTGATGGGGAAATGGCTCTGCGACTCGACTGCCATCGCCGAAACCCTAAAACCCCCTCACGCGCTCCTACCTTGGCCGGATCTGTGCCTTTCGGCCGTGGAACTGCTACCTGAACCGGCTGCGTGTGGTGGCTGGGACGCCGTCACAGGCTTAGAGGAGCAACAACGACGGAAATTGGAGGGTATCCATGCCGGCGGTGTTTACTAGAAGAATTCTCAGGCAGCTGGGGCCGCAGCCACGAGGATGGCTTTCCGACTAGCCCACGGCGGTGACGTGGAGGCGGATGGGAACAGTCTTTTCACGGCACTGAGGCGGGCAATGGGATCCAAAATCGGGGGCGGCAGCTCAGAATGAGAATGGTGAGGCGGTTTTTAGAGGACCGCGGATCTGACGATGGACCCGAAAGAATCGCCGTTGACGCCTCCATCCGTCACCTCTATTCCCCTGATCTTCAGGCAGGATGGGGAATCCATGTCGTTCAGGAGATGAAGCTGCTCGCTAGGAAGGCTGACCGCGAAGCCCTCGACCCCCTCATTCAGGAGCTTGTAGATCTAGGTCTCCAAAGACAAAATCTGTGCAATGATGCAGAAGTATGGCTCGTATTACACCACGCCTTATTCTGTCCTGATTAATTCGAGGCCGCCGCCTGCAGGGAAGACCATCCCTGTTATGAAGTGTGGTGATGATAATATGTATGAGATCTTTTTGAACCCGCGCTGTTGAAGATTGACAGCTATGTATAAGCATGCCAAAGCAAGAGAGCTATGCATGAATGAACCAGACAGTCTGGAGAAAAAGATTTAAGCTTGTTTCTCATATTCCCAAGCAAGGTCGAGCCTTGCTTCCTCCTTCTCCGCCACCTCTGGAGCAAGGCGAGGCCGGGGGTGTAACGCCCCCTGTTTTTCCTAGTATTATTCTTTTGTCTGCTGACGTCATAATAGCGGAAGGGCGTTACGTGTCCGTGAGTTGACGGTGCGACGCCGTTTGTGTTTTTTTTGGCGTCCGTTAGGTTTGACCGGCTAGATTTGGGATATGCGTCGGAACCGAAATTTCTTTTACATCGGGAAGCTGAGTTATATAATTTCTGACTTGCTCGTAGAGTTTCGTCGCAATCCGAGCTTTGTTTTTTTGGAGTCTCGACCCACGTTTGAAATTCGGATAATTAAAAAATTACCGTAACTTCGTTAGGCCATAACTCGAGTTCGGTGCGTCGGATTTTTGATTCCGACTTCGTCGTTGGGTTCGTAGCGTCGACATTCGCCTGGGACGCGAATTTTGTCCGTTTTGGCGCGCGTTTGGGTCTTCGTAATAGTATAGAAATTTTAATTAAATTTTCCCCTTTTTTAGATTTTCTGCGCTCAGAGATCTCCGAGCGGAGCTCAGAGATCTCGGCGCTCAGAGATCTCCGAGCGGAGCTCAGAGATCTCCGCGCTCAGAGATCTCCGAGCGGAGCTCAGAGATCTCCGAGCTCAGAGATCTCCGAGCTCAGAGATCTCCGAGCTCAGAGATCTCCGAGCTCAGCTCAGAGATCTCCGAGCTCAGAGATCTCCGAGCTCAGCTCAGAGATCTCTGAGCCATCTTTTTCCTTCTTTGGTTTTATACCATTATTAAGTTTATAATAATAATAATAATATTATTATTATTATTATTTATACTTTAAGGTTTTTCCTCCTGAAGCAAGAAACGAGCCCCCCCATTTCCTTTCCCCTGTTCTTTTCGGCCGAAGCAGTGCAGCGAATTCCTTTTTCTCGGGAGCCTTCCGACCGCCGCCGACGGAGCTCCGGTGCTCGGAATCGCGAGCCGAACATAGATTCGGAAAGCTCTCGCCGAGATCTACGCGGTCGTGGTGAGTATTTCTACTTTCATGGAATTTCTCCGTTAGAGTTTTTTGGCCCTAAACTTCCGTTTCGACCTTAATGTTGTAGATTTCTTTTTCTCGCCTTCGCTAGGGCCGATCTGCGTCGTGGTGCCTTCCGAAGTGCAGTTTCGGGTGGTTGAGGCAAGTGGTGATCTTGCTCTTCTCCCTTTTGTTACGTTTTCTTTTTTCTCCTTTATGCTCCTAGCGAGTTTTCAAATGTTAAGTTCTTTTTTGTTCGTTTAGCCCTTTCTCATTACAATATCATATCTTGTTTCTTAAAATCCTAAATTATTATCTGGTAGGCCTTATCTCTTGCCTTTGTTGAGTCAGAAAATGATAAATCTGTTGGAGGTTGTACACGATGTTGGCGGTGCCACCGGTGCGATGCTCTTTTAAAATGATAAATCTGTTGGAGGTTGTACACGATGTTGGCGGTGCCACCGGTGCGATGCTCTGAGGGCTGTGACGATGTGTGATGGTATTATCCCCGCACAGTTTCTCTTTTGTTTTCTGATGAGCTGATCAGTCTCTTTAATTTGAATAAGATTAATGATCTCAAATGAATGTTATTTGCCTGTGGTGAGTTTGATTTTGTCCGTCTCCACTCATCTTTTGGCGGGCTCTTTTCCGATTGATTTTTATTGCTAGTTATGACTAGTTTTGTTTAACCTGACCCTTGCAGCTAATGTTTCCCTCCGGTCTCGCGGAGGTTTGCTTACTTTCCTGTTTTTCTTCGTCGTTTGTAACTTGTTTCTGAGGTGTTCTTTCTTTGAATGCCTCAGGTTCTGGACTATAGCAGGTGTTAGTGGGGAGCTGCGTCAGTTGCTGTTTTCTGACCCTCTTGGGGTAGGGTTTCCTATGAGCTTGCCGACCCATGGGTTCGTGTCAGGTGTTGACGCCCATGGTGCCGTTTTGTTAAACTTTCTGCTACCTTGCTGCTGCTACTCTTTGATTGCTTTTGGACACTTGTTCTGGAACGATTAGTTATGGCTTGGCTTGGGAGCCCCCTTGCTTAGATATGCTAAGGCAGTTGGAGCATTGCATACCATGATTTGAAATGTTAATCTCATTACTTTCTGCGCATGATAAATCTACTTTTATGTACAGTAAATCTAGATATCTGATACTGTATGGTGCACCTCACTTGGTCTACACGAGCATTAGGTCACCAAATGAATAAATTAAGTATTTTTTTTCCACTGCGTAAAACTATATTTTCAAACCGTGGACTAGTTGATCCACCTAGCCGAGGGACACGGCTTCGCATATTGTGCATAAATTATATTTGGATCATTTTGAGTTTAAAAAAAGAAATGATTTCTATAAGTTGCGAGAGACGATGAGTTGCCTTAACGTCAGTAGATGTCCCCTACATGACGCGGCATCACAATGCGTAGTTTCCCCTACTCTGATAGTGTTTTAAATGCTGGGAAAATGCGGGTTGTGACAGTTGGTATCAGAGGGAGGTTCTGTGAAAAAGGTAGTAGGGTGGTTTGGCGAGTGAGCCGAACGACTGCTACCCTAAGCAGAACCTCAAGCGATCATTTCATTGTTTACACACACTGATATGTCATCAGTATGTCTTGACCGAAGCACAGTCACTACACTCATAGCATGATAAGAAGTATACAAGGCATATTATGTAGTATGTGATGCATAATATGTGTTGTATATGGATCCATCATAGGAGGTGACATGTGACGGTTATGTAGTATGGGATGCATAACCACCATTACATGAATGCCCATTAGCACGTTTTCTTTTTTCGTTACATGTAATGTTATGTAGTATGAGATGCATAACATTGCATGTGTACTCCGCTCATAGCATGCATTAAGGCCTCTTTATAGAATGCATATCACTGCATACAATCATATCATCGCATAAGCATGCGTGCCAAGTTAAAGACATACCAGATGACATATGTACACACATGATTTGAAAAGAAATTCAAATGTTCATGCACTCATGTCATACATTCATATCGTCCTAGTTAAGTTCATAGCATTGTTTCATGGAATTCCAGAGCAAGGTAGCAGCAATAGCAGATAAATTTCTTTTCCGTTCCAAAATGATCCGGGATATATTTTTTTCGTGTCTGCTTGGCTTAAGTGCCTTAAGCCGGTTTTTGAGTTGATGTCCATCTATCTTGTAGACATGCGTCGTGGGAGAGCAACGCGATCGACTCCCCAGCCTGAGGGAGAGTCTTCTGGTGGTCAGAGCACGTCCGTGATCAAAAGTCTGCGTCAGAGCAATGAGGCCTTGACTAGGCAGATAGACGCGATGCAGACTCAAATTCAGTCCCTGGTGTCTGCTGCCGCGGTGCAGCAACCTGTCGCGCAAGAACCGGTGGTGAGTCCAGCTGTTCCTGCTCCTTTGGCGCCTCCAGTGGCATTGCCACCGGAGATGAACTTCATTTCCCACTTCCAGCGTTTGGGACCTCCTACCTATGATGGTAGGGCAGACTTCATGGCCTTGGATGATTGGGTGATCGGCATGGAGGAGATGTTCTTCTATTCAGGCATCTCCGAAGCTTCGAAGGTGATGGTGGCTGCTTATCAATTGAAGGGACTGGCGAAAGGTTGGTGGATCAGGGAGAAGGAAAGTCTTGTCGAGGGATGCTCGTGGGAGGTGTTTAAAGCCATGTTGCTTAAGAAGTTTCTCCCTTCGGTTGAGCGCGACCGATTGATGAACAGCTTCTTGCATCTGAAGCAGAGGCAGCTCACCGTCAGTGAGTATGAGATTGAATTCAGCAAGTTGAGCAGGTTCGCCCCAGAATTGGTGGCTTCTGAGGAAGGAAGGGTTAAGCGGTTTTTGAGTGGTCTCACTGGCGACATCCAGCAGTGGGCTAGTGCTTATGGGTCGGGAACTTATGCTGAAGCAGTAGAGGCCGCTTTGAAGGCCGAGTCTATTGAAAAGATAAAGAATCGTGGACAACAGGTGAAGAGTGATAAGAGGAAGTTGGACGATCGAGAGAGTTCAAAGACATCACACTCGGACTCAAGGAAGAGGGGTATGGGGCACTGTAGCTTCTGCGGCAAGCGGGGTCATCCGTTCGAAAAGTGTTTCAAGAGGCTCGATACGCAGGAGCAGTCGAGGATTAGTGCGATTCAGGACGCACCCAAGGTTATCCCGGTATGCTCTTTCTGCTCTAAGCCCGGTCATGAGGCGGCCCGGTGTTTCAGGAAAACTGGGTGTTGTTTTCTCTGTGGGCAGAGAGGCCATCGTAGGGCCGACTGCCCAAGCTCTCAAACCGTGACTTCAGCGGTTCCTCTGCAGACCTTGCCGCCGCCCTCGCGGATCGTGGACAAAGGGAAGGGCAAGCTTAATGTGTTGACTAGAGATGAAGCTCAAGCTTCAGCACACGTGATATCTGGTCAGTTTCCTTCTTCCTAGCTTGTTCCCTTCCTCCTTGTTTTAGCTTACTAGTTGTTTGGGGATGCATACTTGCTTAGGTGAATTCAAGGTGAGAAATAAGTGGGCGCGTGTCCTATTTGATTCGGGAGCTTCTCACTCCTTTGTCGCTCAGAGTTTTGTTGACAGGCACCGATGGCCTGTTGATCGGTTGGATGATGCCTTGTCTGTTAAGTTTCCATCTGGAGAACAGGTTACGTCAGATCGGGGTATCCGGGAGTGCCCCATTTCCTTGGGTGGTGTCCAAGTTCTAGCAGATTTAAAGATGCTGGATTTGGCAGACTTCGATGTGATTCTTGGAATGGATTGGTTGTCCAAATTTGATGCCGTGATCAAATGCAAGAAGAAGCGGTTAGATTTCAAGTTGGGAGACGGTCGTCCATTGAGTGTTTATGGCCTTCCTCGAAAGGGATCTCCAATCATATCCACGGTACGTGCCCACCGAGCTTTAGCATCTGGTTGTGAGGGTTTCTTGGTTTCTATCAGTGCATTGGAAGCTTCTCGTGTTGAGCCAGCCGTGGAGGGCATCCCGGTGGTGCGAGAGTTTCCTGATGTTTTTCTTGATAAGCTTTTTGGACTCCCCCCCGAAAGAGAGGTGGAGTTTTCTATAGACCTCGAGCCAGGCACCCGGCCCATTGCTAAGGCACCGTACCGCATGGCGCCTCGTGAGTTAGAAGAATTACGTGTTCAGTTGGATGAGCTGCTGGAGTGTGGTTTCATTAGACCGAGTACTTCTCCATGGGCCGTTCCTGTTCTCTTTGTGAAAAAGAAGGACGGTTCCATGAGGTTGTGTATCGATTACCGAGGGCTGAACAAGGTGACTATCAAGAATAGATATCCTTTGCCGCGGATTGACGATTTGTTCGACCAGCTGCGTGGGTGCATCAGGTTCTCGAAGATTGATCTCCGTTCAGGCTACCACCAGATGAGGGTTCGTGAGTCAGACATTCCTCTGACAGCTTTTAGATCCCGACACGGACATTTTGAGTTCCTCGTGTTATCCTTCGGTTTGACTAACGCGCCTTCTGCGTTCATGGATCTGATGAACCGTGTGTTCAAGGATTTTCTTGATCGTTTTGTGGTCGTCTTCGTCGACGACGTCCTCGTCTATTCTCGCAGCGATGAGGAGCATGCCCATCATTTGCGGTTGGTTCTGTCTATCCTGAGAGAGCATAAGTTGTATGCTAAGCTTAGCAAGTGCGAGTTTTGGCTGTCTCGGGTGTCCTTCTTAGGACATGTGGTGAGCAAGGATGGAATCTCTGTTGATCCAGCCAAGATTTCAGCGGTGATGGATTGGAAGAGACCTTCTACACCAAAGGAGATCAGAAGTTTCTTGGGCTTGGCTGGATACTATAGGAGATTTGTGGAAGGTTTCTCCACGCTGTCCGCTCCGATGACGCGTCTGACGCAAAAGAATGTCGCCTTCATTTGGAGTGAGAAGTGTGAGGAGGCTTTCCAAGAGTTGAAGAGAAGGTTGTGCACTGCCCCAATTCTGATTCTGCCTATTGAGGGAGTGGAGTATGCGGTGTATGTTGATGCTTCACACATCAGACTTGGTTGTGTTTTGATGCAGGAGGGGAAGGTGATCGCCTATGGATCTAGGCAATTGAAGGTTCATGAGAAGAACTACCCTACTCATGATTTGGAGTTTGCGGCAGTAATCTATGCCCTGAAGCTGTGGAGGCATTTATTATATGGCGTCGTGTGTAAGATTTATACAGATCATAAAAGTCTGAAGTATGTATTCACACAAAAGGAGCTGAATTTGCGCCAGCGTCGGTGGTTGGAGTATGTGGCTGATTATGAAGTGGACATCCTCTATCATCCTGGTAAGGCCAATATGGTGGCCGATGCTTTGAGTAGGAAGACGGCTCAGATATTTAATCTATCGGTTCGAGCCTTGGTTGAGGAGTTTCTTTTGATGGATAGTTCCGTGGCGAGCCCTCTGGCTGGGAAGCCGAGGTGCCTTCTTGGATTTCTCTGACGAGATTGCATCAGAAGGATGACCCGGATTTGCAGCACTTGCGAGCTAGGACCAAGAAAGGAGAATTATCTGATTTCTCTATTGATGAGCTTGACACCCTCTTGTATAGAGGTAGATTCTGTATTCCGGCGGTGGGAGATATTCGAGTGATGATTTGCAACGAAGCTCACGGATCTAGCGTGGCTTACCACCCGGGTTCCACCAAGATGTATAGAGATCTGAAGCAAATCGTGTGGTGGTCGGGCATGAAGAATGACATCGCCAAATTCGTATCGGAGTGCTTCACGTGCAAGCGGGTGAAGGCCGATCATGACAGGCCTGGAGGAAAATTGACCCCTTTGGAAGTTCCCATGTGGAAATGGGAGAGTATCTCGATGGACTTCATTACTGGATTACCGAGGTCCCCTCGTGGACATGATTCTGTTTGGGTCATAGTGGACCGGTTGACGAAGTGTGCCCATTTCGTTCCCTTCAAGGTTGGCTATTCGATGGAGAAGATTGCAGAGTTGTATGTGGATGAGATCATTAGATTGCATGGCGTGCCTGTAAACATTGTGTCAGATCGGGACTCAAGATATATGTCGCGTTTCTGGAAGAGCTTGCATGGAGCTTTGGGCACCGACCTCCGGTATTCTACCGCTTATCATCCACAGACAAATGGTCAGACGGAGAGAGTGAATCAGATCGTGGAGGACATGATCAGGTGTTATATTCTGGATCATGGTGGCGCATGGGATCAGCGCTTGAGATTGATGGAGTTTGCATATAATAACAGTTACCAAGAGAGCCTACAGATGGCACCTTTTGAAGCATTGTATGGGAGGCGCTGCAGGACTCCCTTATTTTGGGCCGAAGTCGGTGAGAGACCGTTGTTAGGTCCAGAAGCTTTGGTGGAAATGGAAGAGGCGGTGACTAATATTCGGGAGCAGCTCCGCGTTGCTCAGGAGCGGTATGAAAAGTATGCCAATCAAAGAAGGGCAGATCTGGAGTTTGAGGTTGGGAGCAGTGTTTTTTTGAAAGTCTCTCCGGTGCCAGGCGTTAAAAGATTTGGGAAGAACCACAAGTTGGATCCCAGATATGTTGGGCCATTTCAGGTCGCTGAGCGCATCGGAGTGTCTGCTTATAGATTAGAGTTACATGCTACCTTCCCTGGCGTCCATGATGTGTTTCATGTGAGTTAGTTGAGGAAGTGTGTCCGCAGCAATCGTCAAGTCCTCGATTCGGTGCCTCAGATTCAGCCTAATTTGTCTTATGTTGAGGAACCTGTCCGTATTCTAGAGACTCAAGAGCGTGTGTTGCGGAGGAAATCCTTTCCCATGGTAAAAGTTCTCTGGCGAAATCATGACGTCGAGAGCGCGACATGGGAGTTGGAATCAGCTATGCGGGAGTCTCATCCGCACCTCTTCATTTAATTATCCCAGGTGAAACTCTCCTTCCTGCACCGTTTATTTTGTCCCGATAATGTTTTCTGTTCGTACGTCAAGTTTCGGGACGAAACTTTCTTTTAGGGGGAGTGGTTGTAACGCCCCCGGTTTTTCCTAGTATTATTCTTTTGTCTGCTGACGTCATAATAGCGGAAGGGCGTTACGTGTCCGTGAGTTGACGGTGCGACGCCGTTTGTGTTTTTTTTTTTGGCGTCCGTTAGGTTTGACCGGCTAGATTTGGGATATGCGTCGGAACCGAAATTTCTTTTACATCGGGAAGCTGAGTTATATAATTTCTGACTTGCTCGTAGAGTTTCGTCGCAATCCGAGCTTTGTTTTTTTGGAGTCTCGACCCACGTTTGAAATTCGGATAATTAAAAAATTACCGTAACTTCGTTAGGCCATAACTCGAGTTCGGTGCGTCGGATTTTTGATTCCGACTTCGTCGTTGGGTTCGTAGCGTCGACATTCGCCTGGGACGCGAATTTCGTCCGCTTTGGCGCGCGTTTGGGTCTTCGTAATAGTATAGAAATTTTAATTAAATTTTCCCCTTTTTTAGATTTTCTGCGCTCAGAGATCTCCGAGCGGAGCTCAGAGATCTCGGCGCTCAGAGATCTCCGAGCGGAGCTCAGAGATCTCTGCGCTCAGAGATCTCCGAGCGGAGCTCAGAGATCTCCGAGCTCAGAGATCTCCGAGCGGAGCTCAGAGATCTCCGAGCTCAGAGATCTCCGAGCTCAGAGATCTCCGAGCTCAGAGATCTCCGAGCTCAGCTCAGAGATCTCCGAGCTCAGAGATCTCCGAGCTCAGCTCAGAGATCTCTGAGCCATCTTTTTCCTTCTTTGGTTTTATATCATTATTAAGTTTATAATAATAATATTATTATTATTATTATTATTTATACTTTAAGGTTTTTCCTCCTGAAGCAAGAAACGAGCCCCCCCATTTCCTTTCCCCTGTTCTTTTCGGCCGAAGCAGTGCAGCGAATTCCTTTTTCTCGGGAGCCTTCCGACCGCCGCCGACGGAGCTCCGGTGCTCGGAATCGCGAGCCGAACATAGATTCGGAAAGCTCTCGCCGAGATCTACGCGGTCGTGGTGAGTATTTCTACTTTCATGGAATTTCTCCATTAGGGTTTTTTGGCCCTAAACTTCCGTTTCGACCTTAATGTTGTAGATTTCTTTTTCTCGCCTTCGCTAGGGCCGATCTGCGTCGTGGTGCCTTCCGAAGTGCAGTTTCGGGTGGTTGAGGCAAGTGGTGATCTTGCTCTTCTCCCTTTTGTTACGTTTTCTTTTTTCTCCTTTATGCTCATAGCGAGTTTTCAAATGTTAAGTTCTTTTTTGTTCGTTTAGCCCTTTCTCATTACAATATCATATCTTGCTTCTTAAAATCCTAAATTATTATCTGGTAGGCCTTATCTCTTGCCTTTGTTGAGTCAGAAAATGATAAATCTGTTGGAGGTTGTACACGATGTTGGCGGTGCCACCGGTGCGATGCTCTTTTAAAATGATAAATCTGTTGGAGGTTGTACACGATGTTGGCGGTGCCACCGGTGCGATGCTCTGAGGGCTGTGACGATGTGTGATGGTATTATCCCCGCACAGTTTCTCTTTTGTTTTCTGATGAGCTGATCAGTCTCTTTAATTTGAATAAGATTAATGATCTCAAATGAATGTTATTTGCCTGTGGTGAGTTTGATTTTGTCCGTCTCCACTCATCTTTTGGCGGGCTCTTTTCCGATTGATTTTTATTGCTAGTTATGACTAGTTTTGTTTAACCTGACCCTTGCAGCTAATGTTTCCCTCCGGTCTCGCGGAGGTTTGCTTACTTTCCTGTTTTTCTTCGTCGTTTGTAACTTGTTTCTGAGGTGTTCTTTCTTTGAATGCCTCAGGTTCTGGACTATAGCAGGTGTTAGTGGGGAGCTGCGTCAGTTGCTGTTTTCTGACCCTCTTGGGGTAGGGTTTCCTATGAGCTTGCCGACCCATGGGTTCGTGTCAGGTGTTGACGCCCATGGTGCCGTTTTGTTAAACTTTCTGCTACCTTGCTGCTGCTACTCTTTGATTGCTTTTGGACACTTGTTCTGGAACGATTAGTTATGGCTTGGCTTGGGAGCCCCCTTGCTTAGATATGCTAAGGCAGTTGGAGCATTGCATACCATGATTTGAAATGTTAATCTCATTACTTTCTGCGCATGATAAATCTACTTTTATGTACAGTAAATCTAGATATCTGATACTGCATGGTGCACCTCACTTGGTCTACACGAGCATTAGGTCACCAAATGAATAAATTAAGTATTTTTTTTCCACTGCGTAAAACTATATTTTCAAACCGTGGACTAGTTGATCCACCTAGCCGAGGGACACGGCTTCGCATATTGTGCATAAATTATATTTGGATCATTTTGAGTTTAAAAAAAGAAATGATTTCTATAAGTTGCCAGAGACGATGAGTTGCCTTAACGTCAGTAGATGTCCCCTACGTGACGTGGCATCACAATGCGTAGTTTCCCCTACTCTGATAGTGTTTTAAATGCTGGGAAAATGCGGGTTGTGACAGGGGGCTTCTCTCCCGCGGCCGCCTAAGGTGGTGGAAGCCGGGATAACCTTCGCCGACGCCACTTGGAGCGCGACCGACCATGGAGGGAAAAATCATTCGGAGCTTTCAACTCAACTGCGGAGGTCGGATCTGTGCATGGACTACCGCTACGGACGGCAGACGTCGAGCCTCGGGCAATGTGCGTGGATGCGGTTCCGCCAAACACGCGACAAGGGTAACGATGTTTCTACTTGGCCAGGTGAAGCCCTCAGTTTACATATTCGCATGGAAGCCCCTCTCCACCAACGGGTGGGGGGAAGAGAGCTTTCCGACGGGTTGACTTGTACGTCCCCGCAGTTAATTGCATTAGTACCCGGAAGCGTGAGTACGGGTTTAGGCATGCTGTGTGAAGCCCATCCGGACGTGTGAGCCAGATTGGTGATGTTCTGGGATTCCCGGAGAAGACTCCGAGGAAGTTGTTTATTTAGCCGCTTGCAGGGAATGCGCTCCGTAGCCCCCAAAGAAGGGGTGTGCGTAATATGTTTGGCCCGCTTATGTTAGCCGACCGATGCCTAGTTGGCCGCCGCTCGCCGAGACGCTGGCGTACAGGTGTTGCAGTACCAAGCGGGGAATAACGGGCTTAATCCCAAGCTCGTGCCGGCCCTCAAAGGTCTTTTTTGTTTATATTGCTGGCCTGCGTGCTGAGTATGGAATTTATATTCCTGTAATATTTTTTCATATCTGTGATGCTCTGTGAATATGTAGTTTACTCCTGTCTTGGGCGAGCGGTGTGTTCGTGAACCGCTCCTCCTGTGTGGGCCCCGATGAATAGATGCCGGGAAGCCCCTGATGGCCTGTTGTCATCCTTTCAAAATAGCGGAGTTCCGCTGTTAGCGGCCCAATTGGGGGTGCGTAGAGTAGGGCTGCTGGGTGGTTTTGCGCCAATAGTAAGACAGGCGGGGAACATTTTACATAGACCCGAGGTGGCACCCCTAGTTAAGGAGTGGATCTTGAGATCCTCCTTAGATGTTCCGGTCGGCCAAGAGAGCCCTCCGAAGGTGCCTTAGCTCAGCCCTTGGCTTGGAAGGGGAGGAGTTTGTTAGTCTTCCGGGTATGCGGCGGGTCCTCCACGCTGAGACCTTGGGTCTGTCCCTCGTGTTCCTAGTCTTGTGCCTGGATCGTTCGCTTGAGGGTAGTAGGTGTGCGGTCACCCCTTCCCCAAGGGTCGAACTCCACAGGAGACCGATTTTTGGTTTCAACAAGTGTGATCCTCCTTGATGGGCAATCTATCTGAGCATAGTTTCGATGTAACCATGTCATGCCCAAAATCAAATCAAAGTCCTGCTGCTTCAGAATAGTTGCTGGCGCCTCAAATGCCTTGCCGCCAATCTCGGCCTCCATATCGCAATGGGCAGTGGTCCGCAGTTCTGACCCATCGGGTAGACGCACCCTCATCTCTAGTCCCGGAAATCTTTCCACGCCTTCAAGTCCGTCTATGAAGGCCTCAGATACGAACGAGTGCGAAGCACCCGTGTCGAAGAGGGTATGAGCGGTCTTGCCGCTGATCATAACTATGCCTGAGGTTTGTTTAAGTTAAAATGAATTGTTATTCTATAGTTCCAGGTACTATATAATAGAAAGCTCAAGAATTTTAACAAAAATCTTAAGTACCTGTGATAACCTCCTCGGGGTTTCGCTGCTCCGTGAGGTCCAAAGCGTATATCTGCTCCTGATTGCGTCCCCTGCCATGATATCCCCGGCCTCGGCCTCGGCCTCGGCCCCAGCCCTGCTGTACTGGGGCCACTAGAGGTGGAGGAGGAGGAGGATGGAATCGATGCGGACACTCTGATCTAATGTGCCCGGGCTGGCGGCATCCGTAACAAACTACCTGCCGGCGGCCATGGTCATCCTGTCTCCTCGGGTCATGCACCTGTAGAGGTGGGGGAGCTAATGCTGGAGGAGGCCCCTGCTCCTACCTAAAGTTGGGACGACGACGTCCCTCACCCTTCTTGTATCCGATAGTCCTGCCTCTCTGAGAGCCCCTACTGCTCTCTCCTGATGTCGACCCATCATACAGTCTCTTTCCTCTGTCTTGCACCATCAGTTGGTCAGCCTCCAGCTTCTTTGCCATCTCGATGATATGTCTTGAGGTGCCATGAGAAATGAACAGCAAGGTCTGCCTCAAATTGTCCCTGAGGCCCCGATAGAACCTCTTGACATATCTCATATCATCAGTATCCTGAATCCATGCGAACCTGGCCAGATGAGAGAACTCTCTCTGATACTCGATCACCGATCTAGTCCCTTGCCCGAGGTTCAGAAACCTCTCCTCCAAAGCATCTCTGTCCGTAGTAGAGACGAAGTGATCCAAAAAATACATCGCTAAACTCCTCCCATGATATGTCTGACAGCTCCCAGTCCGCATAGGTAGACTCCCGCACTGATTTCCACCATCTCTTCGCATGGGCCTCTAGTGCAGAGGTGGCTAGAGGTACTGCTTAGCCGACCGGGCAGCTGATGCCTGCTAAATTCTCATGTATGGCCTCCAGCCATTCTTCCGTCTTTACCGCATCCTCTGTCCCACGGTACATCGGTGGGGACAGGCACTTGAAGGCACTTAGCCAGCTCGACCCTGGATTTGGCTGCGGAGCCGGGACTTGCTGGGATTTGAAGGCATCCAGAATCGCCGTCAAAGTCTGCCCCATCTCCGTCTGTAGGAATGGAGTGGCAGCTGGAGGGGGAGGAGCCATATTTTGCAGCGCGGCGACCTGTGGAGGTTGCATAAAGGTAAGGTTAAAAAAATAGAACTGGCCTAACTCAATGTACTTAGTGGACTGTTTTATGTGACTTTTACATATGAGCACACCACTGCTTCCACTGCATAGTTTGTCCGCAAACTAATGCTCGGGCGGGGGTGGTCCTGTATTGTAGACTTCTTTCTCATATGATCGTTTGTTCAAGTGATACCAGTTTGTAAGACCCCCTCCCCCTTACCAAGGAGGGCTGCCGGGTCTTATGCACAGAACCGTCGTCTTACGGTGGCACTAACGCACGGGTTAGTCAACACCGCAACACGCCGATCCTGCCGGCTATTACGATCGTATAACCTGTAGGCCAATATGAGAAATAAAAGTATAGCAGTGTAACAAATCTACTAGTCCACAAGTCACAGAGTACATATCATATATATGAAATGAAAAGTACAAAACATAGT
Organism: Platanthera guangdongensis; assembly: GCA_039583875.1. Taxonomy (NCBI): domain Eukaryota; kingdom Viridiplantae; phylum Streptophyta; class Magnoliopsida; order Asparagales; family Orchidaceae; genus Platanthera; species Platanthera guangdongensis. The sequence goes on along the minus strand of CM077160.1, from coordinate 141,896,196 downwards.
CCACAAAAGTACAAAAATGAAAGAGTAATAAGGGCTTATGGCCAGTACATCATATCAACTCTCTCTCTCTCTCTCTCTCAAATGAATGCGGAAGCTAATCTAATACATCAAAACTCGTCCCACCTGAGGACGCGCAGTAGTAGTAGTAGTCTGTGGTAGCGGTATCTGCTCCTCAAGTCCTGCATCCTCGTCGTGCTGTTGCTCCATCTCCATGAGCTCCTAAAATAGTATGGTCACCGACCATTAGTCAAAAAAAACTAAGTCGTTTCCTCCGCATCTCGCCCCGTAACTCCTAGGCACCGAGCAGGAGGACGAGGCGGAGGACAACAAGGGGTAGCAAAGGTGGAAACAGGTGACAAGAACTAACTAACAGTTATAATGAATGTTATTATTCTACTCTATCAGTTCTAAGTATATAGTACAAGTAAGTAAAGTGCAGTACTAGTAAAAGAAGTAAAGAGCAGAAAGTAAGAGCAAAAAAGTAAAGCTATCTACCATCACAAAAGTACCCTAACTTATATAAATGCCCATACAAATATATAAATTAGGATTTTCAGGAAATTTAACTTATCATATAAAAGAGCTCATACTAATTTATATGATAAGGATCTATGAAGCGTATGACCTAATATGAATGAATGTTATGATACAATTTATGCACAAGCAAGTGCAACTCACACACAACGACTCTGTGATCACAGACCTTTAGTTCCCACTTTTTGAGAGCTAGCATCACTCTCTGGTACCACCGCTGTGGCTACGGCAGCAGCGGAGCGGGCGTCTCCACTTCTAGGTCGGTATGCACACTACCAAACCTTAGACCCCTCTCATATGCCTCTGTACACGTCCAAGGTGCACTTTAGAGTCTCGCGTACGTACTTTGATGACAACCCGTCAGTCTTGTTGGGTCGGATGTGCGTTATCAGGGATCGTCCTCCAGACCGCAGTGTAAAACAACCCACTGGCCCCTCTAACCCTCACAACCGCCTGGTGCACCGTACTGCCATCGGTGTGATGAACGACCAATACCGCATGCCCCGCCACTATATTTATGCACATGCAAGTATTTCATCCCGAGCCTTCAGCTCGCAGGACCAACCCGTCCTGAATCTCTCAAACCCTACACGGGTGAGCATTTAACACAATCCCTCCAACCCATCACGGTTGAGCATATTACACAAGTCTCCCCCCAAACCATCACAGGTGAGAATAAACCATAATGTCCTAACCTATTAGACTACTCTTGTCTATGGATTTATTATAATTAGTGATTTAAGGTGAATCCCAGGATTGCCCAGGGTATACCCGGTGAAGGGCTCTCGGGGGCACTAGAAACTACGATGGGATTACGCCCAAAGTTCTCTTTCGCAAGGATATTTACTTTACTTGATGACTACCCATAATTCACCCCAGCTCTCATTGTTGCTCTGGAACAATCCCAATGTCTTAAGATATTACCGGGAAAACCGATGGTCTTCCGTCGGCCTCCACTCCAGTTACTACCTAAGGACTTACACTTTTATTTTCGTCACTAACAATACTACCCACCAGGGTTATTCACCAACTTCAATCTCTTGCTCGACGTCGATCTATCCCCTGGCGGTCCTTATACTCTAGCTCATTTATGTTATACGCAGCCCATGATCTAATACCACCCCGAAATGGAACTTCCTGTTGAAGTTGGTGACCGGGCGGTCTGGCGGTTTGTCTTGGCGGGTTAAAGACCGCACGGTCTGGCGGTTTGTCTCAGTCGGCTTGGAGACCGGGCGGTCTGGCGGTCTTCCCTGGCAGTCTCTCTTCCTCTCTGGTGGTAGCCGTGCGGTTAGCCCTGCTGTCTAACCGCGCGGCTTGTGCGGTTTGTTTTGTATAGTCCGCTTGTCCTGTAAATTATAGTCCCACATCTCTTATTTGTATTCTCCCATCTCTCCTCCATTCTATATAAAGGAGGGCATACCTTTGTAATAGATACCTTTTTTGGATAATAAAATTTCAATTATTCAAAAGTTTATTCGCTTGTTCTCTACTTTTCGCTTCTTTTCTCTACTTTCTAACATGGTATCAGAGGACACGGTCATTTCCTCCTGATTCTGTGCGCCCTCTGTTGTTCGCGGCTTGTTTTCAGCATTCTGCGACTTGCTTCGCGACTTGGCTTCTCTCTGTCCGCGCGGCTTGTTTCTGTCCGCTGCCCTGTTCGCGCGGCTTGCTTCTTCTTCTCTTCTCCTACTGATCTTTGTCACCGCGCTCCTTGCTCTTTCCTCCCGCTCCGACTTCCTAGTCGTTGCGGTCTGTCCCTATCCGCGTGTGTTGTCTCTCTACTCGCGGCTTGCTGCTGTGATCTGCCTGACCGTGCGGGTTATTCCTTTCTTACCCGCATCTTGGTCGCGGTCACCTGCTCTTCTCTTCTCTTCTGTTCGCTCGGTCTTCTCAGTCCGCGCGACCTCTTCCCCGCTGGACCTTTGCCTGTTTTTTCGCCGCTTTCTTCTTGTTGCCTTCTACCCGCTCCTGCTTGCTAGTCGCCTCGGCCTCATCTTTGGCCGCGCGACTTGTTCTCCTCTGTTCGCCCGACTTTTTCAGGTCGTGCGACTTCTTTCCCTCTGCTTTGCTCGGCTTCTTGGAAGCGGCCTTTCTAGCCGCCCGACCTATTTTCTGGTCGCCCGGCTTGGTGCTCTATTCTCTTCTCGCGGCTTGTTCTTCTCGTAGCGGTTTGCTACTCTCTTGCTTCCATGGCTTTCCTCTCCTCCAGCCCGTCAGCCTCCGTGGTCACCTCTTCTGGTAGTGCTCATGTTGTGACTCGCGGACGATGGCTCATCGACTCTGGTGCAACAAGTCATATGACAGACAACCCTCAATTTTTCTCTCTTCTTGACACACAGGCTCAGTTGCCCCCAGTCATTGTCGCTGATGGATCTCCCTCCCCGGTCCATGGGACGGGCATGGTTCAAGTCACTCCGTCTCTCTGCTTGGCTGATACCCTCTATGTGCCCAAGTTTCCGTGCAATTTATTATCGGTTACTTCTTTATGCAAGCAACTACAGTGTTCTGTCACATTCACCCCTACCTCTTGTGCTTTTCAGGATCCGGACTCCCAACGGACGATTGCTATCGGGACTGAGAGTGGTGGCCTCTACTTCCTTGACAACGTTTCTGCTCTATCCGTCTTCTCCTCCTCCTCTACAGATCTTCTCCAATGGCATCTTCGCCTTGGTCATGCTCCTCCCCGCATTCTACGACAACTCCTGCCGCACCTCCCTCCTCCTCATCCTCCTCTAAACTGTGATGCATGTCAACTTGGCAAACATCACCGCTCCTCCTTCCCACCAACGCAGCGTCGGGGCTCCTCCCATCCGTTCGACCTCGTTCACTCTGACATATGGGGTCCCGCTCCTACCCTCACCATTGGTCGGGGCAGTTCCTATTTTGTCACCTTCATTGATGATTTCTCTCGATCTACGTGGGTATATCTTCTTAAAGATCGCTCTGAGTTATTCTCTGTTTGGACCTCCTTTTATTCGATGGTTAAAACTCAGTTCGCTACGTCTATTCAAATCCTTCGTTCTGACAATGCTCAGGAGTATCTTAGCCACGACTTCTCCTCCTTTTGCACTCACCATGGTGTTATTCGTCAAACCAGCTGTGTCTACACTTCCCAACAAAATGGGGTGGCGGAACGCAAAAACCGTCACCTCCTTGATGTCGCTCGCACTATGATGAATCAAATGCATGTTCCTCGCTCCTATTGGGGCTATGCTGTCCTTCTCTCCTGCTATCTCATCAATCGCCTTCCCTCCACCGTTCTCCACGGTGCTACCCCCTTCTCCATTCTTTATCCGGACAAGGATCCCTTTCCTCTTCCTCTACACATCTTTGGGTGCACCGCTTTTGTGCACTCTCCCGCTGCCACCCGTGATAAACTCTCACCCCGTGCCACCAAATGTGTCTTTCTGGGCTATTCTCCCACTCAGAAAGGCTATTGTTGCCTTGACCCTGTTACCCGCAAGCAATTTGTCTCTGCGGATGTCACCTTCTTTGCCAATGCCTCTTACTTCTCTCCCGCTTCCTCTTCTCCTCCTCCTGCTCCTCCTTCTCATACCAACCCATCCCTTCCCTCTGCTCCCACCGAGGTTCGTCCTCTCCACCCACTCCACCGCCTTCCCATCCTCCTCATCTCCACCCTCTACTCCGCTTTCTCCCTCCACTCCGCTGCCATCTCTCTCTACTCCCGGGCCAGCTCTCTCCACCACGGATACTCCGGATACTGAGGCACCTGCTGACCTGGATCTCCCGATTGCTCTTCGCAAAGGGGTTCGGGCTTGTACCCACCATCCTCTTGCTGCGGTTGTTTCCTACGATCGCCTTACCCCTACTCGCCGAGCCTTTGCCCTGGCTATCTCGGCAACTACCACCCCCCGTTCCTACCAGGAGGCCCTTACTATTCCTCACTGGAAAGTTGCCATGGATGAGGAGATTGCTACTCTCACTGAACGGGGTACCTGGACCCTTGTTCCGCCTCCTTTCGGCACCGATGTTGTTGGTTGTCGCTGGGTCTTCGTGGTGAAGTTTCTCCCGGATGGCAGTGTGGATCGTTATAAGGCTCGCCTGGTTGCCAAGGGTTTTACCCAAACTTATGAGGTTGATTACTTTGACACTTTCTCGCCCGTGGCTCGCCTCAGCACTATTCGGGTTCTTCTCTCTGTAGCTATCAACAGGGATTGGCCTATCTCGCAGCTAGACGTTAAGAATGCCTTCCTCTATGGAGATCTGCAGGAAGCTGTTTACATGGAGCAACCTCCTGGGTATGTTGCTCAGGGGGAGACACGGGTATGCCGGCTAAAGAAGGCTATCTATGGCCTCAAGCAGAGTCCTCGTGCCTGGTTTGACAAGTTCAGTGGCATTGTTGCGGCCATTGGTTTTACACGAAGCTCAGCAGATCACTCCTTGTTTGTTCGGAAAACCGCCTCTGGTCTTGTTGTTCTTGCGGTTTATGTTGATGACATTCTTCTTACTGGCGATGACCAGGATGGGATACTGATGACCAAGAAACACATTCGTCAACATCTGGTTACAAAGGATATGGGCTCCCCGAAATACTTTCTGGGGATTGAAATCTCTAGAAAGCCCAACTCCATGGTCCTTTCACAACGGAAGTATGCTCTTGATCTTTTAAAGGATGCAGGACTCACTGGTGCTAAACCTGCACGTTGTCCTATGGCTGCTGGAGAAGACAAAACTTGGACAGATGACTCACCTCTTCTCTCTGATCTTACGAGATACCGGCGTCTGGTGGGCAAGCTCATATATCTCACGGTAACCAGACCCGACATCTCCTATGCTGTTGGCAAGGTGAGCCAGTTCATGCAAGCTCCGAGGGAGTGTCATCTACAATCTGCTCTGAGGATATTAGAGTATATTAAAGCTGCTCCAGGGAAAGGACTCCTATTTCAGAAGAATGGTCACCTAAGGGTTGAGGCTTACTCTGATTCAAGCTATGCAGATGACAAAGGGGACCGCAAATCGACTTCAGGTTTCTGCACATTTGTTGGAGGCAATCTTGTGAGTTGGAAGAGCAAGAAACAGTCTGTCGTTTCCAGGTCTAGTGCAGAGGCTGAATATCGTAGCATGACATCGACTACATGTGAGTTGAAGTGGTTGCGGGCTCTCATGCTTGACTTAGGAGAGGTTTATAACTATCCTCTTCCTATGTTCTGTGACAATAAGGCCGCGATACACATTTCCAAATATCCGGTCTTTCATGAGAGAACAAAACACATAGAAGTCGACTGTCATTTTATTCGAGAAGAAATATTGAAGAAACAGATTTGCACTCCATTTGTCACGTCCGACAACGAGTTGGCAGACGTCTTCACCAAGCCAGTGTCCGCTTCCTTTTTCCACATCTGTGACAAGCTGGGCATGATCGATATATATGCTCCAGCTTGAGGGGGAGTGTTGAAGTTGGTGACCGGACGGTCTGGCGGTTTGTCTTGGCGGGTTAAAGACCGCGCGGTCTGGCGGTTTGTCTCAGTCGGCTTGGAGACCGGGCGGTCTGGCGGTCTTCCCTGGCAGTCTCTCTTCCTCTCTGGTGGTAGCCGTGCGGTTAGCCCTGCTGTCTAACCGCGCGGCTTGTGCGGTTTGTTTTGTATAGTCCGCTTGTCCTGTAAATTATAGTCTCACATCTCTTATTTGTATTCTCTCATCTCTCCTCCATTCTATATAAAGGAGGGCATATCTTTGTAATAGATACCTTTTTTGGATAATAAAATTTCAATTATTCAAAAGTTTATTCGCTTGTTCTCTACTTTTCGCTTCTTTTCTCTACTTTCTAACACTTCCAATTCCTCTGACCATATGCCTCAAATCATTTATCCTAGGATGGTATGGACCTACATGATGACTAGGATGAATTTCCATAATTTTCCAATTACTTACACCATTAATTAATTTCTTTAAATGAGATTCCTAGTCGATTTGCACATAAAGTATAGTCAATATTAAACATACTGTCCTAGAGATTCTTCTAGGTATATAATATGACAATAAATGGGCCTATCAAAATTTTCATGCCTTTTCAATTCAGATTTATAATTAATTTCTATTTAATACTAAATCCACAAATCCAGCATTTTCCAAAGGAAGTACACAAAATATTATTTCAAAAATTCTAATTAAATCATAGAGCCTTGATAATAATGAAATAATACTATGTCCAGATTTTTATTTACATCTAGGTTAAAATGGCATATCCATGATCAATTTGAGTTATTTACCAAAATGTCATTATGGGGCCTAAGCACATTATTGGTCACTCCAAAAATTATGAAATAATTACACAAGGTACAAGATATACAATTACAACAATATGAAAATTTTCAGATTTTTCAAATGAATATATCCATCATTTATACAAAAAGTTCCATAAGGGTAAAATGGTCATTTTGTTCCTTAAACTACTTAAACTTCATCCAACAGAGATATAAATTATTTATAGTGTTTATTATGTCACTCCTTAGTGCTGAACAAGAATTAGCATTTTATGGTGTGGTTAAGCCTATTTTAAATTTTATTTCCTAAAAAGGCCAAATTACCTAAAATTCAAAATAATGGGATTTTTGTTCCCAAAAATTCAACCCTTACCATGAGAGGTGTATTACATCTTCATGTATCTCCATAATGAAAACCATGATTTTTAAATGTTCCAAATTGGCTGAAAATATATTATTTCACTTTAGGCTAAATGCACACCAAGCCTAATATAAGCCAACAAATGCAAGTGAGATTACCTAACTTGCTGTGGTCCATATGGGCTGAAACTTTAATCATGCCTTAATAATGTTCCCATGGACATGCCACCAAAAATTGGGGCCTTTTGGAGTTGAACTACTCCAAGAATCACCTAAACAAGCCTAGGGGTATTTTAGTAATTTCTCCCTAATTTTAATTCCAATTAATCCCATTTTTGGGCAGGGCCTACTTATGCCCTAAACCAGTTACTTACCAAAATATCAGGTCATTTGGGCCTCTGGATGGACTTGGGCATCTCTTCCAATTTCTGCATTTTTGTTATTTGCAGCCCAAAATCATTCACCTTTTCAGATCTTTCAAGTGAGATATCTCAACATGAAGAGGGCTAAATTGACTAATTTTTATACCATAGGTCTAATATACCCCTAAGGGAAGGCCACCAAAATTTGGGGCATATTAGAGTTGGTATGCTCCAAAAATCAACATAATTTGGTTTATCATATATTGACTAAAACTATAGAATTATTTTTTCCCAAAAATTCCCATTTTTGAGGAGGGACTAGATGTGCCTAATTAAGCCATATGCCCAAAATGTCAGTCCATTTGGACTTATGGTTTGGTCAGGGCTCTCATTTTAGTTTTTGACCTACCCTAGGACCAGCTCTAGTAAAATAGCTCTATAGGGCAGTAGACTTAACCAAAATTTATGTGTAACATATCAAATTAAAGGTAACTTCAAGACCTACAATTTACATGTTGTGTAGCAGATCTAAAAATGCCTCTAAGAGGCCTAAAAGAGACATGAAAGAGATAGTAAAAATAGGGACAGAAAATTGAATTTTGATGTAGCACAAATCTTAAAGCAGAATGGAAGGCATCTGTTCATCTTCCTTCTCCAGCCAATGGCCGAGATTTTCCCGACCTGGAGCTCATTTTAGGGCCATTTCCCGGCCATCCAGCCACCTCCCTGACCGGCCACCACCACCACCACCTCCGTTGAGGTGAGGGCTACCGTTTGGCAGCGACTTGGCCGCCGGAGGCTGCGGTTTCCGGCGAACTTGCACTCCATCAAAAATCTGAAATTCATGAAAAAGCTCACCTTGGATTTGGCTCATTTGAGCCCGATGTCACGCCTAATAGATCTAGGAAACTAGCACGGTTAGAGGTGAGGTGAAACAGACCCGAATTGAGGCTTGACGGCGGGTTTGGCGGTGGGTGGCCATGAAATTTCTCCTCTCCGGCGAGCTTGCTCCCGAACCCGATTCTCCACCAAAAGCTTCGATCCAGGTATCGAATTCCACTCCTTTAGACCTTCTGAAGCTAATGGGAGGGTTGGTTTTGCCTGATATGGGCTGTATACAGAGATGCCATGATGGGGATTTCGGCCATGAGCATTGGTTTCTCCTCCTTGGCTCCAAGTGGCATGAAATTGGGTTGAAAAGGCTGATAATTTATGTGTGGGTTCAGATGTGTGCTTGGGAAGAGAGGAGGAGGGCCATATGGCCTTCATCCCCATTTTCCCTCTCTTCTCTCTCCTCTTTTTCCCCCAATTTCCAAAACTACCCCCGTGCATGCAATCTCTCTCTAATTTCAGGGGGGTAGGGGCTATCATTAACCATTTGGGTTGGCCTTGGGCTGAGTTGGATGGCTTAGCCCAATGGAAATGGGCTTGGGTTCATTTCTCCCTTATTTAGGCCTCATGTTGACCAATTTGACTTTTTGAGTTGACTTGGTCAACATGATGAGTGGGCTGACCCCACTTAATGGTCATGAGCCTAATGGCACCACCCAACGTGAGTTGGGCCAAGGGGGGTGCCCCACTTAGGCTAATTGGGCCTATAGGTATAAGTTTGACCAGATAAAGGCCATGGTTGACTTTGGTCAACTAGGGTCAAATGGTTGACCTAATGGCATGCCCTAGGGTCCACTTAGATTGTTTTAGGGTTAGGGCAATGTGGTGGTGGTCATGGTGTGGTTAGAGTTCCTATTTAGGCTAGTTTGACCTAGTTTGACTTTGACCTCTTAGTGGGCCCCACATGGCTACAATCCACTACCTAGGGTCAGCCTAGCTAAATCCCCTATCACCCACCCCATGCCTAACCCAATTTAAGTGAAGGGGGCCTAGAAGTAACATGAGATGTTACACCTCCCGTCCCCGGACGACCAAAGAGTGGGGCGGCGGCCCGCCCTCTGTTCCAAGGCGGAAGGCCGCGCGCTGTCAGATTCCGCGTGTGCGCGCGGTAAGATGACACCGTGCACATGCTTGCTCTCGGCCGGGAGCCTTGCGTTGGCAGGGACGTCCATGTGCGGCCTTGCGGCAGTGCGGCGATGCTCACTGATGGCTGAAGTGCGCGCAGGAATGCATGCGGGTGTGGTCGGCGATCAAGACTGTGCTCACTATATCCACGGTCCGGTCGAACCCGATCATGTGAACCTCATCAAAAAATGATTTCTTTTTGTCAAGCATGTGTGAATATTTTATATCTTAATGCAGTACACATTCCATTACTAAACTACATAAATAAATTCATCTGATTATTCAAAATTTTTTTTATAACAAGAACTAAATTTTTACCGTTTCAAAATATAAATACAGCATCAGGCAAGACTAGTTTTGTTGGGGCAAAATTTGTCATGCAACTTTCCACTCTCAATGACTGTCTGGGGAGTTTGACGGATAGATCGGAGTCCACAACCGGATGGTTATTGACCCTGGGAGGCTCGGCGGAGAGGAAGCTGAACACAAAAAAGATGGTGCCGCTAGCAGCGGCGAACACCAGATTGACCCACCGCGGAGAATGCTTCTCTTGCGACGGGTTCTTCTATTGCTCCAAAAAATGATTACAGAAGAGTACATGCGATTACAGGAGTGAGTAAGGAAAGAAAATGCAACTGGCATACACTCGAAACTAGTAATCGCACCTACAGTAGGGCAAGTTTTGGCCTCAGCTCGTTGTCCCCTTCGAGCACCCTTGACCCTCTATTTATATAAGAGAGTAAGTTGTCCGAACGGTCAGACCCATTTATTGCTACATTAAATGCACAATCACCCGAGGCACACGAAGACTCGGGTGTCGGGAGGTGAGAGAAGAGGCCGTGCAGACTCCTAGAGAAGCGAGCAGACTCCTGGAGAATCTACAGACTCCTAGAGAAGTGGGCGGACTCCTAGAGAAGCGGCGGACTCCCGGAGAAGCAGACGAACCTTGGAGAAGCGGGAGAACCCCTGGATAAGCGGGCGTACTCCTGGAGAAGCGGCGGACCTCTAGAGAAGCGGGCGGACCTCTGGAGAAGGGGGAAGATTCCTGGAAAAGCGGGCGAACTCCTGGAGAAGCGGCTGACTCCTGGAGAAGCGAGCGCACTCCTGGACAAGCGACAACCTCCTGGAGAAACGTCGGACTCCCGGTGAAGCAGCACAAAAAGGCTAAGGATAATCACCTAGGATGGTGATGCTTGGTCCGAGCATCCCAATGGTGATTGCCGATTTTTGGGTGAACAGGTTTGATTGCACTGTACCAACATTATGCGGTTTGATTTAAAAATTAGGGGATTTGTTGAATATGTAGGCTTAATCATTAATAATTAATAATTAATAAAGAATCAGCAAGCACTGAGAAATAATTGACAGCCAAAATACCTCATGGGCTGAAAGCCTAGTCATGGGGCCGAATAATAGCCAGTTACCTGGGCTAAACTCATTGTAAACATATTGGGCCAACACTACATTAAGTAGGCCCAGATTCTGGCCCATCTAGTGGAGTAGTGGGGCAGCGCATAAGTAGTTTGTAACGGCCATGTGATTTCAGATTTCTAAAACCACGCAAATCATTGAAACTGAACAAAAAGATTTGATTTGAATGATTTTAAAAATAGAAGCATAAATACAATACAAGAGAAAATGTGATAAGATATTAAGCCATAAATAATCATTTTGTACTTAAACATTCTAATTAAATATAAGATATTGAGCCATAAACTACTAAACATTAAAACCTAAATATTTGTAATATTCCATGATTTTATATTATTGATGAGGTTCCCTAAATCATTCGGATTGAGACGGTTTGGATTTCGATCGAGTCGTCAAAACAGGACAAGCTAACCAAGGAAGACGTACAAACGCACGCACAACACACACACCCAGAAGTTGTAGGCCACGCACGCCTGCTCATGCCGCCTGAACGCCTAGGCTGCACACACGCACACAGGCCCCGAGCGCAAGCAGGTCACGTGCATGCGCGAGCACGCCGCCCGCGTGCTCAGGCCACCCGCTCGGACACAGGCCGCACACATGCATAGGTCGTGCACGCCCGTCACCCCCCGTCGCGCATATCAGCTTTCCGTCGGTGCCTCCCACCGCCACCTTCGACCACCATCGCCGCCAACGAACCTTCCTGGGCCGCCCGGGGGGCATGCCCATCATTTTACAAAAAATGGTGATTTAGGTGACCAATTCCCGAAAAATCTTTGGAGTTCCACCCTTGCGATTCACCAGGTTTCTTTGTGCTCGCCGGGCTCTTCTCATCATATCTCATCTGAGTCAACCACTAGACTAGTACACTTTGGTCACCCTCAGGTCCGAACAACAAGGACTAATTTTCTTGATTCAAACATTTTGGTGCAGTGTGCGTGAACCATGATCGGAGGAAGAAACTTTAGTGTAAGACCTCATAGAGAGGCATGATGAGAAGGATGCGAGGCGAGCTCCAGCTAGGCGAGTACCAGTTGGGCAAGCACCAGATGAGTCAAGCTCCAGCTAGGTGAGTACAAGCTAAACGAGTATCAACTAGGCAAGTACCAGCTGGGAGAGCACCAGATGAGGCGAGCTCCAGTGCAGGCAGGCTCCAGCTGAGGCGAGTCCCAACTTAGGCGAGTTTTAACACAGGCGAGCTCAAAAATGGGCAATTCCATCATCTCGGCAACCTCAGTAGGCGAGTTCATTATAGAAACCTCAGATGACCAGCTCAATCAATTTGCAGGTACCTACTCGCATAAATTCTACCTGTATATGTTATACTGACTAGATGTGAGGTGACCCTGAGTAGATGACCACATCTTGAAAAACCTAAAATCAAAGGTGACACTTGTTTCGACCTGGTTTCCACTTTTTTGGTGCTAACCCTTTCTCATATATAGTACATACTAACCACTCATGGGTGCTTTGGTAAAACCTACGAGTACTTTCATATGACTTGCAATTGTGCTGGCTTTGACATTTTGGCCATAACAGCAGTCGCTACAAGAGGATCAAGGTGAAAGGCATACTAGCAGGGACTCTTCAAAAATGTTATTTGTTCCAAGGCTTTATGCCCACAAAGTGTTCAACCCCTCTCTCTTATTCCTCTTGCTCATCTCGCGGGGCCACAAGGTATTCTCTCTTATTTTGCAAGCTCTTCTCGCAAGGTCATGGGGTACTCTCTCTTATTCTGCGAGCTTATCTCGTGAGGCCATATGACATTCTCTCTTATTCTGCAAGCTCATCTCGTAAGGTCACATGATATTCTCTCTTATTCTGCGAACTCACCTTGAGAGGTCACAAAGTATCCTCTCTTATTTTGTGACCATATCTCGCGAGGTCACATGGTATTTTCTCTTATTCCGCGAGCATATCTCATAAGGTCACATGGTATTCTCTTATTCCACGCTCTCATCTCCCGAGGTCACATGGTATTCTCTCTTATTCCGCGAGTTCATCTCGTGAGGTCACAAAGTACTTTATCTTTTTCCACGAGATCATCTCGCGAGGTCATATGTTATTCTCTCTTATTCCACGAGCTCATCTCGCGAGGGTCACATGATGTTCTCTCTTATTATGCGAGCTCATCTCGCGAGGTCACAGAGTATTCTCTCTTATTCATCGAGTTTATCTCGCGAGGTCACAGGGTATTCTATTTTATTCTGCGAGCTTATCTCGCGAGATCTTGGGGGGTATTCTCTATTATTTTGGTGAGTTCACACTCTCTAGGATATCACTTCAGCAACTATGGTGTGCTCTTCAAATCCGCGAGTTCATACTCGTGTAGTCATTGCTTCAACAACTATTATTCATTACGGCTTGACCGTGAAAATAAGTCCCCCCAAACAGAGCCTACATCTCTTCAATGACTCATGTTGACAATGACATCTCCAACAACTCATCTTGATGAGATCCAGAAGAAATATATGTTCGACGAGTGCTTACTCACGATGAGTGTTATACTTGGGATGATCTTATTCAGTAGCTTATACTTCACAATGAACTCAAAGGGCTATTGTTCATAACTCACTTCAGCAAGTAAAGTCATCGTAAGCATAATTAGGTAAAATATATGAGTTCTTCTTTTTAGCACTACATAAATCAATGCATCCCTCTCATTTATGTTTATCATGATATTCTGTCTCACCAATGTTAAACATAATAAAATGTGGACACATAAGAGTGACACCCACAAGATGGTTTCGCGGATCGGGCTCTCACAAGCCGGCTCGGCAGGTTGATCACTCGGTGGCGAGGCAAGAAAAAGTTCTTTTGATTTGCCATGAGCCAACGAGATAGTTCCGCTGACCGGGCTCTCTCAAGTTGGTAGGGTAGGTTGACCACTCGGGTGTCAAGGCGGGAAAAAGGTTTTTTGATTGTGAAGTGCCCTCAAGAAGGTTCCATTAACTGAGCTCTCATAAGCTGGCGGGAGAGGTTGAACACTCGAGTAGCAAGGTAGACAAGAGTCCTCTCAGCTAAGAAAAGACAAGAGTCCTCAATAGGGCAGGTTGATCACTCGGGTGGCAGGTGGGGGAGTTGATTTGATTGGAGGAGGGGTAGTCCAAGATAGGAGACCCTTGAAGGGGACCGACACCATGATAGTGGTTGTGTGAATGAAAGAAGAATGAGCTCAAGCCCTCGATAGATATGTTGCCGTAATCAGGGCCTCTACATGAGAATCTCTCCTTTTGACCGTCTACTTTCCACCCGAGTTTGACTCATCTTCTCCACCTTCAATTGAGCTTGACTCCTGGGAGTTGTCAAGCTTTTTTCAATCTCCGTCTCTAGTTGAGCTCAGCTTTATGTAAGTATCAAGCTTTTTCCACTCTTCACCTCCATTTGAGCTCGACACTTGGGTTGTGTTGAGCTTTTTCCACTCTCCACCTCTAATTGAGCTTGGCACTTGGGAGGTTTTGTTCTATTTTGACTTGTTGTTCGGTATTGTATCCACAATGTACCTGATTTGAAGAAGCCCCTGGACAAGCTAAGGTCAATAGACTATGTATTTGATAAAATCTTTCTAGTTGTGCTTGCAGTTTTTCCACGCTAAGTGCACACCAATGTCAGGGTGCAGTAGGTCAATATACACGGGTCTGCACGACGTAATCCCTCATTGAGCAGATCAGTGTGTTGGACTACGTGTATTCTCTCTATTGGAGTGCACTTATTTTCAAGCACAGAGCTGTAAATATGCAGGAGCAGACAAGGAGCAAGGATGGGTCAAGGAGCACCTCATAGGTGGAAAGACGAAAATTCGTCTAAGTTTAAATCGACGAGAATCACCAAGTGATTCTCGCCGATTCGGCGAGAATCACTTGTGATTCTCGCCGATTCGTCGAGAATCAGAAGTTGATTCTCGCCGAACTTGACCCAGCCACTTCTAAGCAAGCACCTCTGCTTCTAAGTAAGAATCGACGAGAATCACCAAGTGATTCTCGCCGATTCGGCGAGAATCACTAGTGATTCTCGTCGAATCGTCGAGAATCACTGGTTGATTCTCGCCGTCTCGACCTGGCCTAAAGCAGTGCATGCAACCAAGGCAAATTCGACGAGAATCATCTTTGATTCTCGCCGAATCGTCGAGAATCACCTTTGATTCTCGGCGACTCGGCGAGAATCACTTTCGATTCTCACCGATATTGACTTGGGCGTTTTTCTGGAACTTCCTGAACCGGATTCTGCCGCTGTTAAGATTCTGGACCGGGACTTAGGGATTCAGCTTGTGGGTCCCACAACGGTCATTTTGGAAAGCATCTACAGTATTTATATACGGGTATTTTGAACCGAATACCTAGACAGAAAGAAGCCGAGCAGAGCAAACCCTAAAATCGCGAAATAGCTCCGCCGCATCCGTCGCCGCTCGCGCTAGTCCGTCGCCGCTGCTGATCGCTTTTCTTCCCGATCTCCGACGACAGAAGCTTAGCAAAGCTTTGAGTCTCACGTGTCTATCCAGAGATCTCTTGTCTCTCGATTTGTTGATCGGGAAAAACTTCCCCGTCCGAATCGATCGAGACGACCGATCCTCGTGTGACCGTTGGAAGACCAAGCTAGCTTCGCTACGAAGTATGGATCTCCAAGTTCAGCAGCCGCTCATCATCATAGCCGCCGATCCCGAAGCTAGCCGCCGCTCGTGTTGCCGCCGCCGGTTCCGGGGAGATCCTCTCCAAGAGAGACCAAGGTTGTAGACTCTTCGTTGACTTCACGAACACGTCGTCGAACGAAGAGGAACATCGTAGTCTCCAAACGAAGTTTGTATCCCGTGTACATTCTATATTTACTTTTGTTGTAAAGGAACGATTGTTCCGTGTTGTAAGGGTTGGGTGCAACCCGTTTTGTGGGAGTGTTGACTCTCACGTGTGGAAGGGTTCCTTCCGATAGTGCAGGGATTGGATTTCAATCCTGTTGGAGAAGAGACCGAGTCGTCCCTTGTTGGGAGATAGGTCGAAGGGGGAAAGTGGATGTACCCAAGTCGGGGAACCACTATAAATTGCCTGTGTATTCTGTGTGCTGTGCTTTTTATTTTTATTGTGCAGGTACATTCGTAAATTCCGCAAAAGCGCTACACGTCACCTATCCCCCCCATAGGTGCACATAGCTGACACTAGGTGGACTTTCAAGTGGTATCAAAGCGAGGTTACTCATCAAAAAGGTTAACACCTTGAGTTGAATCCTGCCCCTAGTGTCAAGAAGAAGACAAATATCTACTATGGACGGGCTCAAGTTCTCCGGCAAGATCCCAGTGTGCACCAGGCTCAACTTTCCGATCTGGAAGGAAAGAATCAGGTTTTACATGGAAGCAGTCGATCCTCGACTCTTCATGATCGTGGAGGAGGGACCTTATGTCCCCACTAAGGCCTCCACCATCGATCCCACCAAGAAGGTGCCGAAGACACTTTCTGAAATGGACAAAGACGAGATGGTGCTAGTGGGACTGGACAAGAAGGCACGAAACATTCTGGTGAGCGCAGTTGATGATTCTATGATGCAAAACTTCAGCAACTGCAGGACAGCTCAGGAGATCTGGCAGTGCCTGATCATCCTAATGGAGGGCACGGATGAAGTGAGGGATGATCGGAGATCCCTCCTGAACCAAAAATATGAGGCCTTCAGGCAAGGGCCTAAGGAAGAGATCAGAGTCACCTACGAGAACTTCCTAAAGATTGTCAACGCCATCAAGGGCTACGGAAGAGTGTTCACCAATGGTGAACTCAATGACAAATTCCTTAGGTCCCTTACTAAGGAATGGGACACAAAGATTTGCGCCATCAGAGAATTTGGCAGACTAGCAGAAACTGATCCACAAATCCTGTTTGGGAAGCTGATGTCCTATGAGCTTCAGCTGAACACCAGGAAAGCAGAGGAAGAAGCAGAGAAGGCTGCTGCAAAAGAAAAGACTGTGGTCCTAAAAGCCAGTTACTCCAGAAAGGGCAAGGGTGCGATGTCATACCGTGCGAGAAATAAGGAAGAGGAGGAGGACTCTGAACCATGCTCCTCCGGCTCAGAGCTGTCGGAGGAGGATTTCTCCCTCATCACCCGAGAGTTTAAGAAGTTCCTCAAGATGAGGAATCAAAGAAAGAAAGACAGCTCCTCCTCCAGGCATCAGAAGAAAAATTATTCTTCTGACAGGTATGCATCTAAACCTAACAAACATCATTCTTCTGATATTATTTGCTTTGGATGCAATAAGCCAGGACACGTCGTGGCCGACTGCTATCAAAGCAAAAGAGAAAAAGGGAAAGGAGAGGAGCTCAAATCCTCCAGAGATAAGAAGAAGGAGCGGAGCTATATCGCCAGAAGGCCAAAGACACTAAGTGAGTCTGATTCCTCAGACTCCAGTGATGATGAGGAAGCCTACTTCGGGCTGGTGGGTCGCTCCGACTCAGAAGGAGAATGTCCCCCATTTACTGGGAAGGTAAAAGCTCACACACCTCTCTCCGACTCTGACTCTGATCCTGAGTCTCAGGATGATGAACCTGAGGATAGCCTTTCGGCCCGCGAAGCTGAGCTCCTCGAGAAGTATGAGCTTCTGCTAAACACCTTCGAGGAGTGCCAAAAGAGATTGAAGGCTGAGAAAAAGGAAGTAAAATTCCTTAAGGGCGAGTGTGTTTCCCTAAGGGAAGAGGTCACCAGCTTGATTTCTCTCCGACAGGAACACCTCGACCTGACTTCAAAGCACTCAGAGTCTCTTAAGCTCCTTGATCTTAAGCAGGAGGGAGTCGACAAGTTGGAAGAACAACTTACGGCAGAAAGGAAGATCGTCAAGAGCTTCTCTATGCCAAAAACTATTCTTCCAGTTGTTGATACCTTCTCTGCTCAGGCCAAAGGAGCTGGCTTGGGGCATGTAGGGGTATCTGGTTCCTCTTCCAGGAGAAACAGGAACCAGAGGAAGAATAAGGCCGCCAAGAAGGTCTCTGCTGATGAAAAGGGTAAGGCTCCTCTTAGTCCTGTTGCGTTCAGAAAGCCTGGCTTTCCTTGCAACCAACATGACTTTGAGTCAACATTTGGGCATTATTTCCGGCCCTCGGTTGCAAAGCCAAAGAGCCGGTATGACGGTTGGAACTTTCCCCGGAACTTCGGTGAGAGTGCCTTCAAGGCACCTTATGAGGAAATCCACATAGGAAATTATAGTCCGTTCTCTAGCGGCCATAATGGAAAGCAGGCACCAAAATCCAAGCCTGTTATACAGAAGGTGACAAAGTCATGTGACTGTTGTCACCATGAGGCCTCCACCTCCAGATCCAAGGCCCCAGCAGTACCCACCGTTCCCAGGGTAAGGCAGGAGCCTAGGAAGAGGTACAACAGATTCGACTGTTGGTGCTGTGGCAAAATCGGTCACTTTGCCGTGGATTGTTGGTTTAATCCGGTGAATTACGAGACTCCCTATGTTAGCAATGCGAGATCGACCACTCGTAGGGTTAACCAACCGAGGGGGAGTGTGCTAACCAGGAATCTAGGACCCAAGTTCGATTGGGTTCCTAAGGCAAATTAATTTTGTTTTGCAGGAATGTCCAAAGGCCACCAAAACGCTGATCTGGTATTTGGACAGTGGATGCTCCCGGCATATGACCGGGACAAGAAGCCTGCTGCGTGATTACACTCCAGTCGAGAATGGACCCAAAGTCATCTTTGGAGGGTCAGATCGAGGAGTCACCAGAGGTTATGGTATGATTTCCAACGGTATAATCTCTATCACCGACGTGGCTTATGTTGAAGGGTTAAACCATAACCTGATCAGTGTAAGTCAGTTATGTGATAAAGGTTATGACGTTAAGTTCTGCAAGGATAAATGTCTGATAATTTCACGTACCTCTTCTGAAACGGTATTATCAGGCATTAGGAGCAGAAATATCTTCTGTTTAGATTTTCTGAGTTTAGATTCATCTACCCCCGTATGCCTTGTGGCAACAGGCAGTGCATCTCTTTGTGAACAATGGCACAAGAGATTGACACATATTAATTTCAAGACAATTCGTATGTTGTTTTCTAAGAACTTGGTAAGGGATGCTCCCAGTATCAAGTGCATCAAAGATAGCCCCTGTCCTGCATGCCAGATGGGCAAACAGACTCAGGCTACCTTTAAGAGCATCGCAGACAAAGACTCTTCCCGATGTCTTTACCTTTTACATATGGACTTGTTTGGTCCAATGCAAGTGTAGGAATTTCACGTGTAGTGGTCGGGCGAATTTTTTTAAAAAAATTCTCAAACACCATACAATACACAAGGATCAGATATCCCAAAGCAATGCAAAAAGGCTTAACAAAATAAACCCTAACTCATCACATCTATTCCATCACATGCGTTAGAAATTATACCTCTAGAGAACAATCTCTAGGCGGAAGAGGAAAACGTGCCGGAGAAAATGACGGCGATCCCACCGCAACAACGAGGCCGATCGCCTCGCCTCTTGGTTCACCTTGAACCCGAACAGCGACAAATCTCTATTCCGTTGACGGGGAATAGAAACACTAGCTCAGAACTACTTTCCTCTTGCACCGATGACTCCAAGTGGCCGAACCACACTAGTCGCCGGGTAGGGAAGAGAAAATGGAGAAGATTCTAAAACCGCTGTGGAGAAGGAGCAGACTCAAGCCAACACACAAGCTCCGGCCGACCGAAAAGGAACACCTAGGGTCGGCGAGCTGCAGGGCGATGGCGGCGGCAAACTAGTCCGACGATGGAGCAGCGGGCGCCAAGGCTTTGGCGGCGACAAGCTGGCTCGGCGACGGAGCAGCGGGTTGCGATGCCGGCGGCAAACTTGCCCGGCGGCGGAGCGGGGAGCTGCGCGACGATGGCGGCGGAGCGCGAGATCGCAAGAACAACCCCGATCCCTGTTTTGCGGCTAGGTTATAAAAACCCGTGAAAGCTCCTCATCTCCACCGGTTTAAGCTGTCTATATATATATGTAAAATAAAATCTAATATATATAAAACTATATATATTATATATGTACATTAATTTATATATATTTGTATACATATAACACATGTATACAACTCATATATATATAAAAGCCTATATGTATATTTATATATAACTTATATGAACATAATTTGGTATGTGTGTATACTAAAGCACATACACATGCCACACATATATATAATCCCATAATACCAATTACCGTGCACTCCTACCAAAATAATTACGACGACTCGCTCCGTCATAATTGATTTTCTTTTTGATAGTCGCACAGGAATTCTATCTGAGCATGTCGAGTCACGACATTAGTCGTTCGCACTTACTATAGTACTTGGATTAAATGTACCATAAAATCAAATACCCCAAATAAGCCGAACGGATGTTGTTCCCGTTCATTTGGTGCGACCTTAAAGAGGAACCATGTCGTCGAGACTATAATATAACATCCTATATTATGGACTATAAGAGGCTTTGTCACTGCATTATAATCGCCCCAACAACATGGTAACTAGGTAACGCAATGAACGACCTGTGTCTATTTCTTTGTCACATGATATCATAAATATTGTGCAAATTGGGACTGTGTCATATCGCACTATATTTGTCTTTCTTGGTCTCACAAGTGAGTTGTATTTATAACTACGTTAGTTATAATGCATGCTATACAACCTCGCTCGGCCAAGGGGCCCGACTATATCATTACCAAGATAATTTGGGGACAAAATGATACTTCGATGTGCACATTACATACGCGTAAGTATGAACAACGAATCATAGTATATATATCATTATCAGAGGATAGTTTTCAACTATAATCACGTCGCCCACACTGACACGCTAAATCTACACATCTTGTATCTCCAACTAATAGACATGTTGTAAACACTATTGACACTTAACACATTCCACATAATGTTACAACAAAAATAGGTCACTCTCAATATGTATGAAATCACACGCATACACACTCATATGATTAAACGATAATCATTTATCAACATTTATAGAACTCAAATGTACTTTAATCGATATGACAATCTTAACTCGGCAATCAATGTTCCTTTTTGATTGCCACGATTGTGAGGATAACTTAAGATTGTATGACTTAATAAAATCATGGTTCTATGGTTCAAGACCAAGAGCATCTTCCCAAACCTTACATGATACAAGTCATATAATCAATGAACAAAATGTTATAACATTCTAAAACATGAACATAAGTAAATAGAAAAAGATAACTTTCAAAACACCACTTCCTTCAGTCTCCCACTTGTTTTCAAAGTTTCTTAAATTATAGAAACTATAAAAGAAAAGGAGTAACCTTAAAATCATTCATCAAGCCACTCTCCATGGTCACGTAACCCCATGGATTCGAAATGAATTTCACCCTTAGCTTGAGATAAATGTTTGGTAAAAGGATCAGCTGTGTTGCTGTTAGTGTCTATCCATAAAAGTGCAATCTTCCCTTCCTCGATGAAGTCCCGCGTTACAAAATACTTTCTATCCATGTATTTTGTCTTGTGATGCGACCTTGGCTCCTTAATTTGAGAAATGGAGGCACTATTGTCGCAAAACAATTTCAAGGGGGCTTCACTTGATGGAACAATTCCAAGTTCTTCGAGGAATTTCTTTATCCATACTCCCTCTTTGCTGGCTTCCGCAGCTGCCATGACTTCTGCTGCGGTGGTCGAGTCAGCAGTAGTTGATTGTTTCCAACTACGCCAACTCACGGCTCCACCATTCAGAAGGAAAACGAACCCAGATTGAGATTTCCTGTCATCCGGATCTGTCATGAAACTAGCATCCGTGTAGCCTTCTACAACTAGTTCCTTATCCCCACCAAAAACAAGAAACTTATTCTTGGTCCTTTTCAGGTACCTAAGAATATTTTTGACAGCGGTCCAATGATTGGGACCGGGTGAAGCTTGATGTCGGCTCGTTATGCTCAGGGCATATGCAACATCCGGTCTTGTACAAGTCATGGCATACATGATGGAGCCTATAGCTGAAGCATAAGGGAAATTCTTCATGTATTCAATGTCCATGTGCGTTGAGGCACAATGAGACTTGCCCAACTGTAAAGATGTCTTCATTGGCACATTTCCCTTCTTAGAGTTTTCCATATGAAACCTTTCTAAGACTTTGTCAATGTAAATACTTTGACTCAGGCCAATGAGTCTCCGAGACCTATCCCTATATATCTTGATCCCCAAGATATATTGGGCTTGTCCCATGTCCTTCATTAAAAAAATAGTTTTCAATGAGTCTCTTGTTTGTTCCATTATAAGTATATGATTGCCCATTAATAATATATCATCTACGTACAAAATCAAAAATATGACGTGACTCCCATGGACCTTCTTGTATACACAAGGTTCTTCCTTGCTTTGAATAAAACCGAGAGTTTTAACCTCATCGTCAAAGCGTTTGTTCCAACTCCTTGATGCTTGCTTCAAACCATAAATGGCCCTCTGAAGTTTGCATACTTTCTCGATATTTTCCGGATTTTCAAAACCTTGAGGTTGTAACATGTATACCTCCTCAACTAGTTTTCCATTTAGGAAAGCAGTTTTGATGTCCAACTGCCATATTTCATAATCATGGAAGGCGGCGATAGCCAACATGATCCGAATTGTTTTGAACATTACAACCGGCGAAAAGGTTTCATCGTAGTCAATCCCTTGGACTTGACTATAACCTTTTGCTACAAGCCTTGCTTTGTATGTTGTCAAGTTCCCATTCATGTCCATCTTCCTCTTGAAAATCCATTTGTTGGGAATGGCTTTATTTCCATCAGGAAGGTCAACCAAGTCCCATACTTGATTGTCATACATGGATTGCATTTCGGATCTCATGGCCTCTATCCAGGCCTCAGAATCTTTCCTTCCCAATGCTTCTTCATAGGTCAGGGGATCTTCAGTGTCCAATACCAATACATCATGAAAACCCATGTAAAGGTCGGGCTTTCTTTTTACCCTGGTAGACCTTCTGAGTTCTCTTTGCTCATCCCGTTCACCTTGAGGCTCTCGAATTTCTTCTACAACCTCATGTGGAATAAATTCATGTTCAACACGAGCAAAACAATTGCCTGGTGGCGCATTGTAAAGCTCCTCAACATGAATTTGTGGAGGTGGATTGGCCACACTCCCACTGAGCAAAGGAACTATATGTGATAGCTCGTGGTCATCTTGAATATCAAAATTCATATCATGATCACATCCTTGTAGGTCCTCTTGAGTTTCCTCAAGTATTATCCCACGATCACATCCCTTCATTCTTTCAAGAAACTCTTTCTCCAAGAATGTAGCACCTTTCTTACGAATATAGTATTCGTTGACTTGTGCCAAAAACTATACCCTTTGGTTTCTCTAGGGTATCCTATGAAAAAACACTTGTCCGCTTTGGGTTCTAACTTTGTCGATTGCATACGTTTTACATATGCCTCGCAACCCCAAATCTTAAGGAACGATAAACTAGGCGGTCTTCCAAACCATGCATCATATGGAGTTTTATCAACAGATTTTGTTGGAACAATATTTAAAGTGAGAGTTGCAGAAAGAAGTGCGTGGCCCCAAAAATATAAAGGTAGATCGGTCTGACATATCATGGAACGGACCATGTCAAGCAGGGTTCGATTTCTCCTTTCGGAGACACCATTCCACTGCGGGGTGCCAGGAGGAGTAAGTTGTGGTACAATACCACACTCCTTCAGATAAGTAGTGAACATGTTGCTCATGTACTCACCTCCGCGATCGGTTCTCAAGATCTTAATTCTCTTGTCAAGTTGGTTCTCTACTTCATTTTTGTACTCCTTGAATTTTTCAAGGGATTCATATTTATGCCTCATGAGATAAACATAGCCATATCGGCTATGATCATCCGTGAGGGTAATGAAGTACCTATAACCTTCTCTTGCACTCGTACTCATTGGACCGCATACATCTGAATGTATCAATTCCAACAAGTTATTCGCTCTTGCACCTTTCTTGCTGAAAGGTGTCTTGGTCATTTTTCCAGCTAAACATGATTCGCATGTCCCAATTGCATCTAAATCAAATGAGTTTAAAAGATTTGTTTGATGTAATTTCCTTATGCGTTTCTCATTTATGTGACCAAGACGACGGTGCCATAAGAGTGTCTCATTCATATGAGATATCTTGAGTCTTTTGTTATTAATATTCATTACATGTTTATCCTCAACTATATTAAGCAAATACAAACCATTGGAAACAATAGCATTTGCATAAATTAAACCATCCTTCTTAATTGTCATTTGCGAATTAGCAATCATAAAACAAAAACCTTCTGCATCTAAACATGATACAGAAATAATGTTTCTCAAAATAGAAGGGACATGATAAACGTTTTTCAAAGTTAAAACTAAACCACTAGATAAACGAAGGTCTAGGGTGCCAACTGTAACCGCGGAGATTCTGGCACCATTCCCGACCTTCAGCACAACCTCTCCTTTCGAGAGCGTTCTTCTATCCCTTAGTGACTGCACATTAGAAACTAAGTGAGCACATGATCCGGTATCAATTACCCAATCAAGGATAGTTGTGGTTAAGTTTAAATTCAGTTCAATAACATATATACCTTTAGGGCGCTTGCGTTCAATCTTGCCTTCATCCAAGTCCCGTTTGTACTTGGGGCAGTTCATCTTGTAGTGTCCCTTTTCATGGCAATGGAAACACTCGGTGAGATCTGTAGGAGAGTTCTTCACCTTGCTTCCCTTGGAGTTGCTCACATGAGCTCCTCCCTTATTGCCTTTGAAGGGAAACTTCTACTTGAATTTTTGATTGCACCTTTGCCTTTATTCTTAAAGGGTTTCTTGCTACTCGACGCAACGGCCAAGACAGAATTAGCCTTTGTCTTGCCCATGTCAACCTCAGCAGTTTTGAGGGCATTGTGGAGTTTATTCATGGTCATCTTCCTTTCACGCATATGGTAGTGCATAATGAAATCCTTATAGGAATAAGGAAGCGACCCCAGTATGATATCCTCAGCTATGTCATCGGGGAGTTGAGAATTTAGTTTCTCTAATTTCTCTAGATAGCCCTGCACCTTTAGGAAGTGTACTGAGACAGATTCACCCTCCATCATCTTGCACCTTGTGAGTGCTATGGTGGTCTTGTAGCGCTCTTTCCGAGCACTATCGGTGAACATCTTCTCTAATTGCGCTATGATTTCCTTTGCGGGAGTATCGAGAAATTCCTTTGCAACTGATCGCCAATGCTGGCCAAGATCAAAGTTTGCACAACACGCTGTTGTTCATTCCACCTCTTTTGTTCCTCCTTTTCAACATCGGTTGGTTTGTCTTTCTCCTTCGCTTCTGGGCATTTGCCATCCAGAATTTGTTGGAGATTTTCCAAACGCAACACGATGTTCAACTTGAGGATCCAATCAGAATAGTTTGAACCGTCGTTTGCAAGAGGACTCTTATCAATCATGGAACGCAGAAAATTTGGAAGGGTTGACATGATTCTAAAGAAAAGAGAGAACAAAATTTACTAGAAGTTCATATATTAAAAAAAACTGCTATTGCTATGACAAGAAAAACATAGCATCACAAAAGATCCTTTTCGAACAAGCGGACTCATCCATTCGTTTGAAAAAGATAGGTACAAGCACCAATCATAACTTTTAAGCAAGGCTTAACCCTTATGACTCTTGAACAACATATTATTTCATGTTCTGAATAATAAAACACAATAATATGAAAATCTTTTCCCAAAATATTCAAGCCTAGATCTCGAAAATCTTGTTTAAGAAAACTCATTTTATTGGCCAACTAGTGTGGACGCAGCATTCCCACAAGAAGAGCAAATTGTGCCTCACACAGATTTGATCTCCTGCGGCCTAATACCAAGCTCACACATGTTCCACCATATCTAGTGATTAGAATCACACTCATGCTCTTCCAGGATCACTAGCTTAGGTGGATAAAATGAGGAGGAAAGCCTCTTAAATCTTTCACTTCGCATTCCAACATGGAATGGAAGAATTCCCAAAAAAAAAAATTTTGCACGGCATTCTTAAAATTACATACATCACAAACAATTACATTCCAGAGTTTGCAAAATAAAAAGAATGCCAAAGAAGAAAAAACAAAACCCGCTAGTCGGAACCCTAACATTGGATAAGCCCATGTACCCAAACCTACATGATTCATCCAGATCATTTTAAATCCAAAAAAAAAAACAATCTCTTTATAATCCATACTAGGGTGGATTACGCAATATGAATCAAAATGGCTAGGACACAGCAAATCCAAACCATTAGGCACCAAAACTAGCAACTAAGGAGTTACATTGAAATGAGATATCCAACCTCGCTCTGATACCACTGTAGGAATTTCACGTGTAGTGGTCGGGCGAATTTTTTAAAAAAAATTCTCAAACACCATACAATACACAAGGATCAGATATCCCAAAGCAATGCAAAAAGGCTTAACAAAATAAACCCTAACTCATCACATCTATTCCATCACATGCGTTAGAAATTATACCTCTAGAGAACAATCTCTAGGCGGAAGAGGAAAACGTGCCGGAGAAAATGACGGCGATCCCACCGCAACAACGAGGCCGATTGCCTCGCCTCTTGGTTCACCTTGAACCCGAACAGCGACAAATCTCTATTCCGTTGACGGGGAATAGAAACACTAGCTCAGAACTACTTTCCTCTTGCACCGATGACTCCAAGTGGCCGAACCACACTAGTCGCCGGGTAGGGAAGAGAAAATGGAGAAGATTCTAAAACCGCTGTGGAGAAGGAGCAGACTCAAGCCCACACACAAGCTCCGGCCGACCGAAAAGGAACACCTAGGGTCGGCGAGCTGCAGGGCGATGGCGGCGGCAAACTAGTCCGACGATGGAGCAGCGGGCGCCAAGGCTTTGGCGGCGACAAGCTGGCTCGGCGACGGAGCAGCGGGTTGCGATGCCGGCGGCAAACTTGCCCGGCGGTGGAGCGGGGAGCTGCGCGACGATGGCGGCGGAGCGCGAGATCGCAAGAACAACCCCGATCCCTGTTTTGCGGCTAGGTTATAAAAACCCGTGAAAGCTCCTCATCTCCACCGGTTTAAGCTGTCTATATATATATGTAAAATAAAATCTAATATATATAAAACTATATATATTATATATGTACATTAATTTATATATATTTGTATACATATAACACATGTATACAACTCATATATATATAAAAGTCTATATGTATATTTATATATAACTTATATGAACATAATTTGGTATGTGTGTATACTAAAGCACATACACATGCCACACATATATATAATCCCATAATACCAATTATCGTGCACTCCTACCAAAATAATTACGACGACTCGCTCCGTCATAATTGATTTTCTTTTTGATAGTCGCACAGGAATTCTATCTGAGCATGTCGAGTCACGACATTAGTCGTTCGCACTTACTATAGTACTTGGATTAAATGTACCATAAAATCAAATACCCCAAATAAGCCGAACGGATGCTGTTCCCGTTCATTTGGTGCGACCTTAAAGAGGAACCATGTCGTCGAGACTATAATATAACATCCTATATTATGGACTATAAGAGGCTTTGTCACTGCATTATAATCGTCCCAACAACATGGTAACTAGGTAACGCAATGAACGACCTGTGTCTATTTCTTTGTCACATGATATCATAAATATTGTGCAAATTGGGACTGTGTCATATCGCACTATATTTGTCTTTCTTGGTCTCACAAGTGAGTTATATTTATAACTACGTTAGTTATAATGCATGCTATACAACCTCGCTCGGCCAAGGGGCCCGACTATATCATTACCAAGATAATTTGGGGACAAAATGATACTTCGATGTGCACATTACATACGCGTAAGTATGAACAACGAATCATAGTATATATATCATTATCAGAGGATAGTTTTCAACTATAATCACGTCGCCCACACTGACACGCTAAATCTACACATCTTGTATCTCCAACTAATAGACATGTTGTAAACACTATTGACACTTAACACATTCCACATAATGTTACAACAAAAATAGGTCACTCTCAATATGTATGAAATCACACGCATACACACTCATATGATTAAACGATAATCATTTATTAATATTTATAGAACTCAAATGTACTTTAATCGATATGACAATCTTAACTCGGCAATCAATGTTCCTTTTTGATTACCACGATTGTGAGGATAACTTAAGATTGCATGACTTAATAAAATCATGGTTCTATGGTTCAAGACCAAGAGCATCTTCCCAAACCTTACATGATACAAGTCATATAATCAATGAACAAAATGTTATAACATTCTAAAACATGAACATAAGTAAATAGAAAAAGATAACTTTCAAAACACCACTTCCTTCAGCAAGTTCATAGCTTGGGAGGCAAGTCTTATACGCTAGTGATAGTTGATGACCATTCTCGGTTTACATGGGTGTTCTTTTTGAAACGAAAGTCAGATACGTTTGACATCTTCACTAATTTTGTCAAGCAGGTTCAGAACGAATTTAACTGCTCCGTGGTCAAAATCAGAAGTGACCATGAAACAGAATTCGAATCTGGTGCAATGACAGAATTTTGTGAAGAACAAGGTATCTTTCATGAGTTTTCCTCCCCGCGCACTCCTCAGCAAAATGGAGTTGCGGAGAGGAGAAATAGAACTCTCATTGAAGCCTGCACGACAATGTTGAAAGACGCTTCTCTCCCGTAATACTTCTGGGCAGAGGGTGTCAATACAGCTTGTCATGTACAAAACCGAGCATTGATCAACAAGCATCATCGTAAGACGCCCTACGAGCTACTGAAAGGCAGGAAACCAACCATGTCCTACTTGAGGATTTTTGGTTGCAGATGCTATATACTGAATAATGGGAAGTATCCGCGTACTAAATTCGGTGAAAAATACTTCGAAGGCATATTCATGGGCTATAGTTCCCATAGTCGGGCATATAGGGTCTTCAATAAGAAAACCCTAGTGATAGAAGAATCAATAAATGTTGTATTTGATGAAGGAAGTTTGCTTAACAGCAATTCTTCCAGTAGTATTCTTGAAGATGCAGGTGCTCGACTTGAACAGCTGAGTCTGGATGAGACCGCTAAAGATGACGCTCCTAAGTACGTCAAAGTTTCCACCTCCACGTCGTCTGAAAATGTTGAAGATCAAAATGTAACAAATATCTTAGAAAAAGGAGAAGCACAAGAAGTAGTCGAAGCTCCAGACGCCAGACTTCTTGAGCTGCGGCACGTGAGGGATCATCCTAGAGATCAGATCATCGGAGATCCTCGTGTCGGTGTCAGAACTCGAAGAGCTACTATTAACGAAGTATTGCATCTTAGCTTCCTGTCACAGGTAGAGCCAAAGAAGTTCGACGAGGCGAACAAGGATGCGACATGGATTCTGGCCATGCAAGAGGAACTACATCAATTCGAACGTTGCAATGTTTGGACGCTGGTTCCCAGACCATACAAACATAATGTGATTGGCACGAAGTGGATCTTCAGAAACAAGCTGGATGAACATGGTGTCATCGTAAAGAACAAGGCCAGGCTGGTGGCTCAAGGTTACAGACAGGAGGAAGGGATTGACTTCGACCAGACCTTCGCACCAGTAGCAAGGCTCGAGGCAATCAGGCTGTTCCTGGCGTATGCTTCACACAAAGGATTTACAGTCTATCAAATCGATGTGAAATCGGCATTCCTGAACGGAGACCTGAAAGAGGAAGTATACGTCGCTCAACCCCCAGGTTTTGTCGATCCTACTTATCCCAATCATGTCTATTTTCTTAATAAGGCCTTATATGGGTTGAAACAAGCTCCACGAGCTTGGTATGAGACTTTATCTAGTTTTCTTCTTGAGAACAAGTTCTCTAGAGGTAAAATAGATAAAACATTGTTTCTCAGGGAAGTCAAAGGCAAGATTTTGCTGGTGCAAATCTATGTCGATGACATAATATTCAGCTCAACGGACAACAATCTTTGCAAAAAGTTTTCTAAACTTATGCAAGGAAAGTTTGAAATGAGCAGTATGAGAGAGCTCAAGTATTTCTTAGGACTTCAAGTGAAACAGCCTGAGGATGGAATCTTCATCTCTCAGACGAAGTTCACAACTGAACTCCTTAAGAAATTCGGTATGGAGAGTGCAACCTCTATGAGGACTCCAATGGGATCCACCATGTCTCTGGATAAGGATGAGAAAGGTAAACCTTTCGATGAAACCAAATACAGAAGCATCATTGGATCCTTGCTCTACCTTACTGCCAGTAGACCGGATATTATGTTCTCCACATGTGTCTGTGCCCGATATCAGGTGAACACTAAGGAATCTCACTATGTCGCTGCAAAGCGAATTCTAAGATACCTTAAAGGTACTCCTAATCTTGGCTTGTGGTACCCGAGAAACAATGATGTCGAGCTAATAGGCTTTTCAGATGCTGATTTTGCAGGGAGCAGGGATGACAGGAAAAGCACCTCCGGGACGTGTCAATTCCTCGGCAGGAGGCTTATCTCATGGAACAGCAAGAAACAGAATTGTGTTGCAACCTCCACAGCAGAGTCAGAGTACATCTCGGCAGGAAGCTGTTGCGTACAACTTCTATGGATCAGAAACCAGTTAGCCGACTACAACCTTCAGTTCAAGGAAGTACCCATGTACTGCGACTCCTCTAGTGCAATTGTCATTGCCAACAATCCTGTATCGCACAGCAGAACGAAGCATATTGAAGTGCGCTACCACTTCATTCGGGAGCACGTGGAAAACAAGGACATCTCTCTCTGTTATGTCCACACGGACAAGCAGATTGCTGATATATTCACAAAGCCCTTAGACGAGGCCAAGTTCAATCTTTTCAAGACTGAATTGGGGATGCTCAATTATGAGGAATGAAGCTTACAGAAGCTCCAGGCTCGTGCATGATCTGAGGGGGAGCAAGGAACTCTAGCATGAGTACAGATGCAAGAACTGAGGGGGAGCAAAGGGCCAAACGCTACAGACCCCGATTTGTAGAAGCCGAAAAGGGGGAGATTACCCTCTCGGCTAAGGCTAAGGTGGCTCCAAGCTTGCTCCCAAGAAATTGGTATTGGTAAGGGATAACTCACTCAACTCAATTTTAAGTTTATGGTTTTCATTCCCATTTGCTCTATTCACCTTAGCTTGTAGGGTTTAGGCTTCTTCAAATATGAGGAGATTGTTGGGTATTGTATCCACAATGCACCTGATTTGAAGAAGCCCCTGGACAAGCTAAGGTCAATAGACTATGTATTTGATAAAGTCTTTCTAGTTGTGCTTGCAGTTTTTCCACGCTAAGTGCACACCAATGTCAGGGTGCAGTAGGTCAATATACACGGGTCTGCACGACGTAATCACTCGTTGAGCAGATCAGTGTGTTGGCCTACGTGTATTCTCTCTATTGGAGTGCACTTATTTTCAAGCACAGGACTGTAAATATGCAGGAGCAGACAAGGA
Organism: Platanthera guangdongensis; assembly: GCA_039583875.1. NCBI lineage: Eukaryota > Viridiplantae > Streptophyta > Magnoliopsida > Asparagales > Orchidaceae > Platanthera > Platanthera guangdongensis. The sequence goes on along the minus strand of CM077160.1, from coordinate 141,864,837 downwards.
GCAAGGATGGGTCAAGAAGCACCTCATAGGTGGAAAGACGAAAATTCGTCTAAGTTTAAATCGACGAGAATCACCAAGTGATTCTCGCCGATTCGGCGAGAATCACTTGTGATTCTCGCCGATTCGTCGTGAAAGTCTACAATACCCAACACGTCGAGAATCAGAAGTTGATTCTCGCCGAACTCGATCCAGCCACTTCTAAGCAAGCACCTCTGCTTCTAAGTAAGAATCGACGAGAATCACCAAGTGATTCTCGTCGAATCGATCGAGACGACCGATCCTCGTGTGACCGTTGGTAGACCTAGCTTGCTTCGCTACGAAGATTGGATCTCTATTTTCAGCAGCCGCTCATCATCATAGCCGCTGATCCCGAAGCTAGCCGCCGCTCGTGTTGCCGCCGCTGGTTCCGGGGAGATCCTCTCCAAGAGAGACCAAGGTTGTAGACTCTTCGTTGACTTCACGAACACGTCGTCGAACGAAGAGGAACATCGTAGTCTCCAAACGAAGTTTGTATCTCGTGTACATTCTATATTTACTTTTGTTGTAAATGAACGATTGTTCCGTGTTGTAAGGGTTGGGTGCAACCCGTTTTGTGGGAGTGTTGACTCTCACGTGTGGAAGGGTTCCTTCCGATAGTGCAGGGATTGGATTTCAATCCTGTTGGAGAAGAGACCGAGTCGTCCCTTGTTGGGAGATAGGTCGAAGGGGGGAAAGTGGATGTACCCAAGTCGGGGAACCACTATAAATTGCCTGTGTATTCTGTGTGCTGTGCTTTTTATTTTTATTGTGCAGGTACATTCGTAAATTCCGCAAAAGCGCTACACGTCACCTATCCCCCCCCCATAGGTGCACATAGCTGACACTAGGTGGACTTTCACTTGTCACTTCCAGTTGAGCTCGACTGCTGAGAGGTGTTGATTGTTTTCCACTCTCCACCTCCAGTTGAGCTTGACTACTGGGAGGTGTCGAGCTCTTTCCACTCTCCACCTCTAGTTGAGCTTGACTCCTGAGAGGTGTCGAGCTCTTTCCATTCTCCACCTCCAATTGAGCTTGGCTCTTGGGAGGTGTAGAGCTATTTTCACTTTCCACCTCCAGTTGAGTTTGGCTCCTAGAAGATGTCGAGCTTTTTCCAATCTCCACCTCCAATTGAGCTCGGATACTGAGAGGTGTCTAGCTCTTTCCACTCTTCAACTCTAGTTGAGCTCGACTTCTGGGAGGTGTCCATCTCTTTTCACTCCCTACCTTTAGTTGAGCTCTGCTTCTAGGAGGTGTCGAGCTTTTTCCACTCTCCACCTCCAGTGAGCTCCCTCTTTGGAGGGGTCGAGATTTTTCCACTGTCCACCTCCAGTTGAGCTCGGCTCTTGGGAGATGTCGAGCTCTTTCCACTTTCCACCTATAGTTGAGCTCGACTCCTGAGAGGTGTTGAGTTATTTCCACTCTTCACCTCTAGGTGAGTTCGACTCGTGGGAGGTGTTGAGCTATTTCCACTCGCCACCTCCAGTTGAGCTCGGCTCCTGGGAGGTGTCAAGTTCTTTCCACTCTTCATCTCCTGTAAAGAGGCCACTTCTCCACCTCACTCAGTTGAGCTCACTCGTCTAGCGAATGGCCTGGGAGGGACGTTATTTCTTCATTTAATTGAGCTCCACTCCTGGGAGGGACATTGAGTTGCATGTCGTCTAGCGCCCATCTCTCCAAACCATGAGTCCTACATTGTTTTTTCGAGCCCATATCGAACCCCAAAAAAGTAGGGATTGTGTATAACTCATAATTTATCGAGATTAGATGTGCCTAAAGAATACATCTTATGAGACCAACTCGCTGGGTTGCAGGGTATCCTGGTCGTATGGTCAGCCTGCTTCGACAACATTCAACTCGTCAGCCTGACCTCAATGACATTAGGCTCGTCAGCCTGACCTCGACAACATTCAACCCGTCAGTCTGACCTTGACAACATTCAACTCGTCAGGTCACTGGGTCGCAGGGTCTCCAGGTCATCGGGTCACCAGGAAGAACTCAAGAAATAACATATTGGCCTGCAATTAACCCTTCCAAATAGCGGGATTCTGTTATTGGTAGACCAATTTGTGCTACATTTAGTATAACTAAAAGACGGTATTCCGCTATCCGCAGACCATTTTCAGAAAACTATAAATAGACCTCCAGTGACACCTTAGGATAAAACTTTTCATGCTTCTCTCTCCTTTGACTAGCTCTGGTTAGCGAGAGCTCCAACTAACTGCTCACCGTGGTTTTTGAGTTTTCAGTTTAGTGCTCTCAGGTGCTCTTCATGGTGTCCGGCTCAGCATTGGCTTAGGAGGGTGTTGGGTCCATTGTTCCCAATGTCCATGATTTATGAGAAGTCAAACAGGTCAATGTCACCCACATCAAATGTATTTGATGTGCATTTGAGTTCTTGAGTGCAGGTTAGTCCATTTCATATTGATTGGACATATGAACACAAGAAGTGGTTGCTGGACATAACACAAAAATCGACTAAGTCTACAGACGTTGAGTGGAGCAAGCTCACTCAATGCCAGAGGTATGGATTCAATATTGTCTAGTAAAAATTTGCCTAAGTACAAAAGCGTTGAGTGTAGTCTACTCACTCAACGTCATATAACATATAACGTTGAGACTATCTCAACTTAACTGAAAGATAGCCAAAAAATGGCTAAGTACAAAAGCGTTGAGTGTAGTCTACTCACTCAACGCCATACAACAAAAGGCTGTGAGTCAGGCTGAGTCAGTCTAAGCCTAGAAAAATTGGCTAAAAATGTGGCCAAGTCCACAAGCATTGGGTGTGGTCTACTCACTCAACGCTATACAGCTCAAAGCGTTGAGTGTTGTTGTGCCAGTCAACTCCACAGAAATGTTGAGCAAAAAATTGACTAAGTCCACATGCGTTGAGTGTAGCTTACTCACTCAACGCCAGATAACAGAAAAATTCTGTTAAGTAGTTTGGCATTGAGTGTAGCTTACTCTCTCAACGCCAAGGGAAAAGGCGTTGAGTGTGGCTTACTCTCTCAACGCCAGATAACAAAAAATTCTGTTAAGTAGTTTGGCGTTGAGTGGAGCTTACTCTCTCAACGCCAAGGCAAAAAGCGTTGAGTGTAGCTTACTCTCTCAACGCCAGATAACATAAATTATGTTAAGTAGTTTGACGTTGAGTGGAGCTTACTCTCTCAATGCCAAGACACAAAACTTTTTGCTAAGATAAAAAGCGTTGAGTGAGGCAAGCTCTCTTAACGCTCTCGACGCTATCAACGCCATGAAGCAGAAATTTGGCTAAGTCAAAATACGTGGATAGTTTGGCTTTCGTCGAGCTCAGCTTCGTCGACCTGAGCTCAACGATCGTCGAACTGAGCATGGTGTTCGTCGAACTGAGTTTAACAAAACGTCGAGCTAAGTCTACAGTTCATCGAACTGACTTTATGATTTCATCGAGCTCAGCTTCGTCGGCCTGAGCTCAACGTTGGTCGAACTGAGTTTAACAAAACGTCGAGCTTAAGTCTACAATTCATCGAACTGATTTTATGATTTCGTCGAGCTCATTTTCGTCGAGCTGAACTCAGCATTCGTCGAACAGAGCCCGCAGCTCGTCGAACTGATTTTTATGCTCTCGTCGAACTGAGCTTGCCGTTCGTCGAACGAAGCTCCGCGTTCGTCGAGCTCAATACCTAAACAGACAGAATGTTGTCTAAGTGTTGTGGCGTTGAGTGATGCCTACTCACTCAACACATTTGGTACTAATGATTGAATTTTAGTTAAGTCCACAGATGTTGAGTCATGCTGACATCAGCAAAGTCAAAAGTCAACCAAAATTCAAATGTTGCGGAAATGGTGCCAGAGACGTTGGTGGGGCCAATTGTTGAAATCTCCTGCAATTACCAAGGATTATTTCATCATTAAGTGTTGCGGCCCACTCACAACAAAGTGCCGTTGAAGCAGGAATTAATGGAAAGCATGGGCTGAATTGGCTAAATCTCGTCCATCAATCCTGGTGGTGGGACCCACTGCCCAATTGGCCTTCAGAGAATAAAAAGAAGCAAATTGGCCTATGGAATAGAGGATTCCCTGTCTAGGTTTTCTGAAAACAAAAAGTGTGGCCGAACATCATCTTATTCCTCGCCATTTTCATTGAGCCTGAAGAAGTTGTTCAGTACAAAGAACCTTGCTAGGAAAGAGATAGCTGAAGCAATTCCCATCTACATCAACAGGATCAGAAGCTATTCTGAAGGTAGTAAATCTACAAGTTCTGCAGTGAATTAAGAAGCTATTTGAAGAGAAATTCAACTTCCTACATATTGTATTCAATAGTAATATCTTGGATATGATATCTGCTCAGTCCAAGAAGAAGGAGACACGGAACTTGCCTTGGTGTCTAAACATCACATTCTTTGTTTCAGTTTTCTGTAAAGATTCTTTGTGAATCTGGGTTTTGTAAGCCTGTTCTATAAAGTATGAGGTCTTAGTGACCTGTGTTTTTAGCTTTGTGCCAGGTGATAGGTCTTTGTGACCTAGGTTGACTTAGTGCCTAAGTTGTTGGTCTGTATGACCTGTGTGGTCCTGCGGGATCGGTGTTGTAAGCTGTTAAGAAGCTGAGTTCTGGAGGGAGAGCCGAATCTAACACACTGTTAGATAGACACAGAGGGACAATGGTTGTACCCAAGATTGGGGAACCACTATAAATTTGTTGTGTCATCTATGAATGTTCTTGAAAGCTGATCTAATCTAATCAACAGACATAGTAATCTAATTAACAGATTAAAAAACTTAAACAAAGACAAAGACTTATTCATCCTCCCTCTAGGTGTAAAGCTAGCCTTGAAAACAAGACTTTCAGAGGGGAAACTCTCTTTGATCTTTCGAGTGTGTGGAGGGAGCTCCTCACTACAGCTCGAGGGTCTGTTCTTAGTTTTCCACCCTTGTGATTCAAGGAGTTTCTTTGTGCTCGCTAGAGACTCTTCTCACCATATCTCATCCGGGTCAACCACTAGACTAGTACATTTTGATCACCCCAGGTCCGAACAGTAGGGACTAATTTTCTTGATTCCAAACAAGATGCATACATGTAATATTATAAGAGATATTTATAATTAATATTTAGACAATTATAGGTAATTAATTATTTGATATTTAAAAGTTCACCAAGGGTTCATTCATTTAGAATAGATTGGTATTAAGAATTGGTTTTCAATCAAATACCAATACATGTGGGAATTGACATTTGGTTTAAATCTAATTTTGTTGTTTGGTCGCATGTATACAACCTCATATCCGGCGAGTAGTGGTCGACAGGAGTAAGATCGACCAAAATCCAGCAGTCCGGCTCGCCCAAGTGGGGTGGACCGTCTGAGGGGCGAGTGGAGCAGGCCGGCTCGCACTCGCCCCAGGAAGCTCGACATGCAGTGAGCGAGTGGGGCAGGTCGGGCCCTCACTCGTGTAGGGGGATAGTGGCGGAGAGTGTCAGCTCCATCGAGCACTCACTGCCCCCGACGAATGGAGGTTCCAGAGGGCCACTCACCCAGTCTCTTGTGATGTGTTTTTTTTATCATTTTACCCGCGCTGGTTTGTCTATAGCCAGCTAGAACAACGGAGTTATGCTGTTGGCAGGCCCAGTTGGGCTGCACATAGCTGTTCAAAACAACGGAGGTTGGCTATTTGCAGGTCGTTTTCAGAAATCTATAAATAGACCCAAGGGGGTACCTCAGAAGGCATGCTAACTTGTGCATCGGTCTTCTTACGCTTTTTGAGATACCTTCAACTCGACATTTGGCCAGGGAGGGAGAGCGCTCTAAGATCTTCCGAGTGTGTGGTGGGACCTCCATGCCAAGCACTTGGGTCTGTTCCCTGGTCTTTTTCCTTCGTCGTTTGACTCGCAATAGAGAAGTAAGTGTGCGATCACCCCTTACCCATGGGTGAACTCCACAGAGATCGAGTTTTCGGTTTCAACAACATGATGATATTATATCACAAGAATTGACATTGGTTGAATTTAGTTGTTCGTGTGGAAGACATTGATTTTCAAGATTAAAAAAATTCACTCGGGTGCTCGTTGTTCACCCGATCTCGCATTTTTCAACCGCATGTGAATTTTTAGCACGAACACGCGTGTTTCGGCCCAAACATGAATTTTTCACCAATGGGATGCGCTTTTCACCTCGACGCACGTTTTCCTGCAGATCGTGTCACTTGCTTTAATTAGCGACGAGTTTAATCATTTTGGCTTTATGAGCATAATTAATAGTGTATTGCCAGATGTTTTAGAAACATTTAATTCGCCAACATGGATGTGCCTGAAAACTCTTAGTTTTATAATATCCTTAATTATTCCTGGTTCCAATATGAATGTGTATTTACAACATTTGATTGAGGAGTTAAAATATTAATGGGCGAAGTTGGGGTTTATGCTTACAATGCTCGTGAAAAGTGCACCTTCATTAAGGGTGCAGCTTTGTTGTGGATAATAAACGGAGCTGTGGATAATAAATAATGTTCTAGCTTATTGAACATATCAAGATTGATCACTAAAGGTAAGCTAGTATGTCCTTATTGCAATATGGATATATGACATTGTCAATTGATGAATGAGTTTAAGATGAGTTATATGGGAAGCAATGTTTCTTGGATTTAGGTCATATATGCCGTAAAGAAAATAAATCTTTTGATGAAATAGTAAAAAACCTATCTACACCAAAAGAAAGATCTAGCAGGGGATGAGATCTTAGGATAATTAAAAAAATGCAAAATTTACTATCTGGAAAGCTTCAGAAAAAAGGGAAGCAGTATGAATTTTCTCAACCTTATAACTGGAAGAAGTTGAGTATTTTCTTTGAGTTGGTCATATAAGAGAATACTTTAGATACAATATTTTCTAGATTGCATGTGTGCGACCCCGTATTTGTCGAGTGAATTCAAGAAGACCCTGAGTAGTTGGAAGACCAGAATAGGAATAGACATGCAAGGAGACAGGGGGCGAGGGGTGCATTTTTGCCAGCACTCGCCTAGAGCCCAGAGCGGGTGGCGAGTCATCCACCTCATCGAGCACTCGCCACCCTAGGACGATGGAAAACATTGTTCTGACTCGCTTATGGTTTCGATGGCCTATTTCCCCAAGGAACCAAAGCGGGCCTTCCACTAGCCTTTCCAAACAGTGGGGTACGACTATTGACATGCCAATTTGGGTTGCAACTAGTAGAATCAAATGACGGAATTTCACTATCCGCAGACCATTCTAAAAAAACTATAAGTAGACCCCCATGCGCACCTTTGGAGAGAACTTCTTCCGGCTTCTCTCTTTTTTGGCTAGCTTTGGTTGACAAGAGCTCCAGCTTTCTGCTCACCGTGGTTTTCAGGTGTGCAGTCAGGAGCTCTCAAGTACCATCCAAGGTGCCTGGCTCAACATTTTCATCGGAGGGGAAACACTTTTATATCTTCTGGGTTTGTGGCGGGACCTCCTCGCTACAGCTCGAGGGTCTGTTCTAGTTTTCCACCCTTGAGAGTGAGGCTCTTTGCTCTGAGTATCTGGTTTAGTGTTCTAACTTAGGAGAATAAGTGCAAACTACCCCTTCGGTCCAAACTCCTTGTTGAACCTTGGATTTCGGGTTTAACAACATGCATATTTTTAAAAATATTGGTGAAAATATATTGAAGACTATGTTGAATATTGTCATAATAACTTGCTCCCGCTCTTCGTGAAATTGTCGGTAATGAAGATTATGAACAGCTGGTTAAATTGTGTCTATTTCTTAAGGAATTGGGTTCTAAGACATTAAATATTGAAGTGTTGGATAAACTTGAGAATTACATTCCTATCATATGTTTGCAAACTGAAAAAGGTTGAAGTTCAACTTCCCACATACCTTCACAAAATAGTTTTTGATAGATCTCAGGGCCTATCCCGAGGACTGGGCACATTATAAGGCTACCTGCTCTTTTGGATGTGGAGTGATGGGCCCATATTCCAGTTGGTATAATCGATAAAATAATTGATACTATCTATGTATGTAATGATGTTCTTACAATTAAATATATGAATTGAACATGATATTTTCTTTTATGATTGAGTATTTTAATGTACACTATGTGTTTTAGTCGAATTCAATCTTCCAAATAAGAATCATGCTATGAATGACTACTTGTATTCAAAAAATGGAGGAAAGAGTGACTCAAAGAAAGACCCGAATGGAGTAGAAAGAGGCGTGCATGGAGCAAATGGAGAACAAAGACAACTATAGGATCAGATGAACAATACTAATAAGAGGATCCTTGACTAATTCTAAATTATTTGATGCATGAATCTTTCTTTGTAGTGCGTTTTTAGAGTGTTAGGGAACACATATCCGTAGCCCTGATAATGATGTTATCTTCAACTTAGTTTTCACTAATATTGGCAGACTTTCCTAATTGCACGCTTTACATTTTTTTGCAAAACATGGTCCTCTTAACATTATGCAATCTGAACTTGATTATTTCATAAATACTAAAGGACAACATCTCCAAGCACAAAATCGAGCTGAAATAGAAGCATATTATGTATTCTTCTCTGGGTAGAATGAATGGAGCAATTCTTGTATAGGCCAATACTAAGCTTTTTTCCTTAAGTAGCTTTTAATAGTGTCATGCCTCACCATTGTTCTTGTATGGCCTACAAGATTTTCTAATTCATATGTTCCTTCATTCATGTCATTAATTATGCAGCATTCACATGCATATTGTTTTCATGTCGAGAGGTCAGTTAGGGCAAGCTTATAGTCAAAGAATTGATTCAATTGGTGGCTTGGTTCAAGGGAAGGCACATTGAGCCAGATCTCCATCAAATCCAGGTTACTATTTGAGTAATTGTTTTTGATTCTTATTGAGTTTAACTGCAGGTTGGTTAAAAGTCTCATTCACTTAAATCAATGCATGTTATGTATTATCTAGTTTTGTTCCTATGTGTTATGAGTTATTCAAATTTTTCCTAGCTGCTAGGAGTTCTAATTTGTTCCTCTTTTCCTTCTAATTTTAACTATTTCAATAATGCATGTCAATTGTTTGATGAATTGTTTAGTGGTACATATGAATTGTTTGATTAATTTTTCATTATATTTTTTATGTGAAATATTAATTTAGTTGTTGATGTATCATTTTTTCTCCTTATTCTTATCTTATGTTTATCAAAATCTGTTGCTCTGACCTGCTTCATGGTCCTATGACCCCAGGGTATCTGCTGTGGATGTTTCAAAAAATCAAGGTGTTTGATTATGAATTGAAAGATCACATTGTTTTATAAATATCTCTAAGAAATTGCATGTAATTACTTATCCATAATATAGAATATACATTATTATGCAATAATTTCATTCATTTATCACTTACATGTCCTTAATATGCAGGGGCGGATCCAGAGTAGGGCCCGAGCGGACACTGCCCCCCTAGTATTTTGCAAAATGGCTAGTAAATTTAGATTTCTCCTGTCGAGACAATGAATTTTGAGTACTTATACGTCAAAAATGATGACTAGATAAGAGAGAAACAACTCCGGTAGTTGAAAGCGTTCAAATTTTTTTGGAGGAAGTTGATGTTTGCACTTCATGGTTTCCTTTTAACATTGTTCCATTTTTATTTGTTATCATTTGATCGGGTAATCAGAATCATGCATACATCTCACCAAATGTAAGCTTTTCAAATGAACATTTGTTTTTGTATGCCAAAAGCACTAGATTTTCAAAAAAAATATACTTCCAATTATCCCAAAGAATACGTACAAGAGTTGTCCATCCCTGAGCATTCCTTTGATAAGGGAAACATGGTGCACAAGGCATCCTCACAGAGTGACGGTCCGGGGAAGGGTCCCACCACAAGGGTGAAATGTAGGCAAACCTTAACTTTCATTTTTGCAAGAGGCTGTTTCCTTGACTCAAACCCGTGACCTCAAGGTCACACGACTACACCTCAATCGGTGCACCAAGTCTTCTCTTCTAAGCATTCCTTTGATGATTAGAAAATTTTCATTCTTTTAATTAATTATGCAATCATTTAAAATTCATGAGTCCTACTATTCTTCAATATTTATAGGCAAGATGAACCATGGATGGGAGTAATCACAAGTTTCACTTTGAAAATTAAACTTCTCCAAGCCCTAAAGGCCACAATAACTAGAAAATAGTTGATCCAAATCACGAACATACAATCTAATAATCTGATTTGGTTTGTTTAGGTCTTTCGTCACTTGAAACCACCAATTTTTTGTTAAAATTATTGGAATGAGGTAAAAAACATTAGTGAATAAGTTATACTTCTGTTCCATTGGGATGCACACACGCCTATGTGCCTCAGGTCGTGAGCCCCGAAAATGTCGTGTCTCCGCCTTCGACAACATTGATCGTCGACTTTGAGTTAGGATACGATAGCTAAGCAGCGAGAGAGATGGGCAAATGAAGAGCACATGAGGTTTCTTGAAGCACTGCAATTTCATGGAAGAGCTTGGCGCCACACTGAAGGTATTCAATGATATCAACTACCATTTTTTAGTTTAAATGATCTAACAAATTTCATTGAACCCACAGACGTGCAGAACACGTACGCTTGCAACCCATGAACGGGCGAACCCCGTTTGCAAATGGCAGAGTTATTGTCGTGACCGGAGTACCATCGCGTCTGCACATGGTATATATATATATATATATATAGAGAGAGAGAGAGAGGAAGTATGTGAGTTTTGACTTGGTTTAAATGGGGGTAGCTTGACAACCATGAGATTGTTATGAAATTGAGCCATTTGGCTGGTTTTAGCATTTGCAAGTTTTGTTCAGCCCAGAATGCCCCCAAATTATCTGGGCTGGCATTCCAGGCATGAGACAGTGAGGTTATCAGCTTGCTTCAAACACATGCCTTTGATTTACTCTACTTTAACACATTTGCTTTATTTTAACTATTTTTTAAATGACTTATTTGCCCTCAATTTTAACTGTGATGGGCACTCATCACAGCACAAACCAAACTTTATAGTCCTACATTAAATATGTTATTTTGGTAAGTAAACAAAATAACCTCACTGTTTTAAAAGATTCTGAAATTATTGATCTTAAAAAAACATAAAATATAATAATAAATAACTTGATTTTTGATAAATGGAAAATGTATTTAATAATTGAGCATTGTTGGTTCTAAGTAATAGCCATCTTCAAAAAAATTATTTTAAAATAGGCTATTGTTAACCGCAAACCGTAATCGGCTAGTCGCACCCCAAAATCTCTCAACTTTTCGCGCCTTTTCGAAATACGTCTTGTACATGCAATTTCAGGAAAAGTGTTCAACACGAAAGTTGTAGATATCGAAGTACGCCTGGTACATGCATTTTTAGGAAAAGTGATCAACACGAAAGTTGTAGATCTCGTCGATATCTACAGCTTTCATGTTGAACGTTTTTTCTGATATTGCATTTACAAGACGTATTTCGAAAATGCACAAAAAATTGAGAGATTTTGGGGTGCGACTAGTAAAATAGCGGGTTGCGGTTAACAATCACCTTAAAATATTGACATTTTTATCTCTGTTTTGGGCAGCAGTGGGGATGAAAAAAATAGTGGTAGGAAATCAGTGGTGGCATTAGAGCTATCCAGCAAATTATTTTGAAATAATTGTAGACTGTTTGAAAAATCTCCATTTAAATACTTATCAAAAAATGTTTTACTTTTTTTTTTAGAATAACAACTTTTTAATAATAGATAAAAAATTAAAATTTTGAGAAGATTTCCATCATCAAAATTTCAAAAAAAATGATTATTCAGCATCTTCAAAATTTGAAGAAGATTTTTGGAGATTGTTGAAATAAAAACCTAAAAATTATATTATTATTATTGAGTCGATTATTGTAATTATTAAAATCAACAAATTAGGCCGTTATTTTATTTTCTTGTTTAATTCGTTTAACTGATAATTATGGTTTTCATATTGATATTTGCAGTTCCACACGAAATTTGCATTCATTTATAAAATAAAATATGTTTATTTTTCCTTGTGCACTTAAAAAGTTCGTTCAAATTGGAGGAGTAAATTTGTGGAATTGATGTATAAAGTCAAAAATATGAGCTAGCAAATTAACTAATTAAATCAATTGGGTTAAATTGATGACTAATAAATTGATGACTAACAAATTAAATCAATTGTATAAAAATTAAATGTTTAAGCAAATTAACAAACATCAGTAAATAATAACGAGTATTAAATAACATTGACGACACGCTGTCTCAAAATGATCACCAATCTGCATGAAATAATGAACAAAGTCTAAAATCAATCATGATAAATTAATTTGCTTCCAATCATCATTATAATTGAATTAGATATACAAATCAGTGAAAATCGTACAAAATTTTTGTAAGATGTCATTGATTTTTGATGCTCATAAAATCCAAAAATAATAAAGGAGTGCGGATAATCTAGTGAGCTTAATAAATGTTGGAGATGTTGAATGCTACAAAGGAAATGTTAATGATTGCTTACTTGAGAAATGAATAAATTGCATGTTGTAAAACGATGCAATTACGTGGCACATATCTTACATTGACATCCACTTATCAATCAGAGCAGGAACAATATGACAATCTAGTGAGCTTAATAACTCCAATTTTCTTGTCATTTCAAATACCTTGTTGTATAAGTCTTTCTTCTGCTTTAATTCTTAAAATAAATCAAAACAGACTTACAACCAATTATCACTCATCACATGATTATGAATCTCACATATTACCTCAAACTTTCATTCATTTAAGTACTCTCTATGCCCTCTTAAGGAAAACTTGCAATCGCACCTATTAGAATTTTATTTCAATAGGTTCTTCTGAAAGAATTTTTTGAGATTTTGACTCTTACGCGCAATTCCATATCTATCGCAACCAAGAGTTACTCTACGTTTCACCTTTTTATAAGTTTGTGGGCCCTTAAAATGATGACAATAAATCTCAAGCCTCTATCAATATTTTGTGCCCCTTCTATCAATACTAATGTGAACCATCTATTATTGTATCTTGAGAAAAATTTCCATATGTCAATCATTTCTGTTCTTCTTCACCACTCATTTCAATATAGAGAAAACGCAAGTAAAAAAAGAAAAGAAAACCTACATTAACAACACATGAAAACCTAAAATCAAATGAAAATTTACAATGAATGTGATTATTGTGCAAATCTATTAACAATAAAAACCTAGATTAACAATGAAAACCATTATTCTAACATGTGTTAACAATGCTACAAAACCCTAACAATGAAATCCTACATTACCAATAAAAAACACTTACAATGAATCCACAAATCAAGACAAAAAGAAATCAAATCCCTATTTGCTAAGAGAAAATGGAATGAAACTCCAAAATCATAGCATAAAGGAAATTGACAATGAGGATTATAGTAGAAAGAAGATGCAAATATAAATATTGAGTCCTCTTCAGCCTCTTCTTGCCACCACAACCACTATCAACTTCCTGGTAGCGGAAGTCGTCGCTGTCCGGCGAAATAGGCGGCGAATGGAGGTGAGCTCGAGGTCGCGGGCACAGGAACACAGAAAATGTCTGGCAAAACAGGATCAACAATGGCGGAAGAGGGTGACGTCCAGCGAAACGGGAGGCGATGGCTAACGATTGGAGGGACAAGGAGATAGCGGGCACAAGAATACCAAAAAAAATAGGAAAGGGGGCGATATCAAGAAATGTGGGATACGTGAGGAATGAAAGGGGCAGCAAATTGAGGCTTTTTAAGGTTACTTTGCATTAGTTAGGATTAATTTCTGAGCTGCAACTATCCATTTCAGACATGCAATTATAAGTACACTAAAATAAATTTTGAAGCCGGTAGATGCCATGAGCCGGCTAAGCCTAACCACAATTAAGGTTCCGTTTGGGAGGACTTATTTTCACCGGTCAAGCGATCACGACCGCATGAACCAGACTTAATTATGGTCCGGTACATGCGGTCGTGACCGCTTGACTGGTGAAAATAAGTCCCCCCAAACGGAACCTAAGTCTCAGAACGAACATGATGAGATCATCTCTATTTATTATAGTAATATAATAATAATAATAATAATAATAATAATAATAATAATAATAATAATAATAATAATAAGTCCCTAAAGTTTGGCACCTTTTTGAAAAAGGTCCCAAATAATTTAGAAATCAGAAAATTTTTTCCGTTAAATGCAAAAGGAAAAACTGGTCGTTCCGTGGCCGTTGTCTCCCCAAACACGGCAGGAGTTGAATCAAGGACAGAGATCGACGTCGGAGCCCGTCGAAGGCGCTGCTGCCATCTTCGCTGGAGATGGTCTGCTCTGCTCCTAGAGCTCCGCAAAGGCGAGCTGCCATCTTCATCGGAGAAGAAACATAATGTCATTTGAAATGCTTGCTTCTTCCTCCTTCAATCTTTGCCACACCAGAGCTTCACCATCAAAAGCCCACAAAGTTCCTCTTCGATTCCGCCTAAGCCTAGATCAGTCAGTCCTGTATAGCCTTCCGACCGAAGCATCTCTTCATGCTCCGCTCCCTCATGCTGAAATCCTACATATAGAAAGTTTCTAAGGTAGCCGTCATGAAGGCCACAGAGCAGATTGTCTCCAACGAAGATGGCAGCTCGCCTTCAGCGGAGCTCTAGGAGCAGAGAGCAGATCATCTCCAGCGAAGATGGCAGCGACGCCTTCAACGGACTCCAGTGTCAATCTCTCCACTATCCTGGATTTGGGGAGACGGCAGCCGCGAAACGACGAGTTTGGCTGTTTCATTTAATAGAAAGTTTTTGAGGGACTGATTTCATGTATTTGAGTAAGTTTGAGGCCTAAATTTACCCAAAAAAAGAGTTTTGGAATCTTTTTAAAGAAGATGCCAAACTTTAACACTAAATTACTAATTTTGCCTATATAATAATAATAAAAAAAATATATATCTCAATTAGTCAAGCGGCCAACAAAAACACGACAAATGGCATTAAAAGAGTGCTTCTTGGCTGGGCTCCTGACATCGGTGACAGTTGACCAATTCCATCTTGCCACGCCATCACTTACAGGCATCCACTCCCCCTCTTCTACTCTCCCGACTGGCTGGACGATTTCTTCTCCTCCCCGCCCTCTTTCTTCCCACTTGTTAGCCGGCCTCCCCCTCTCTATAATAATACTAAGAAACAAAAAAAAGGGCGCTTATGTTCACAACACAGTTTTGACTAGTTGTACCACATTTTTTACTAATTTTTTTGGATTTTATGAAAATAAGTTGTGTACATACATTTTAGGAAAAATATAAAACTTGTAGATCTCGACGAGATCTACAACTTTCGTGTTGAACATTTTTCCAAAACATGCATGTACTAGACATATTTGCAAAAGGCGCGAAACATGAGCGTATTTCCAAAGTATGTCTTATACATGTATTTTTAGGAAAAGTGTTCACCACGAAAGTTGTAGATCTCGTCGAGATCTACAACTTTCGTGTTGAACATTTTTCCAAAACATGCATGTACAAGGGATATTTCCAAAAGGCGCGAAATATGAGTGTATTTCCAAAGTACGCTTTATACATGCATTTTTAGGAAAAGTGTTCATCACGAAAGTTGTAGATCTCGTCGAGATCTACAACTTTCGTGTTTAACACTTTTTCTAAAAAAGCATGTACAAGGCGTATTTCTAAAATGCTCGAAAAAATAGGAGAAAGTGCGGTGCGAGTAGCCAAAACTGCGGTGCGGATATCAGCGCCAAAAAAAAAATTCAATGCGTGGAGCATATATCGAGCATGGTGTGGGGATGCATCTGCATTGTCTATGAAATTGTATTTTTGTTTGATGGACGACGCAAATGCACCATGCGCACCATGCTCATATACGAGCAAAAAATTTGCTCCAACATATACGACTCTTTGGCATGACATTTTTTTTTGCTCCCCTGAGTTTGGGCAAAACGGCACCGTCATAAAATACATGTTTGGCATGACAACGATTATGACCGTCACCGAGAAAACAAAGCTAGTTTTGAACATAAAAGTAGTGAATGAAGTTCCATAGGTGTGGTTCACGGCTGCTACCACCATGCCAAACGGAGCCTAAGGCTCAGTTTGGGGGGACTTATTTTCACCGGTCAAACGGTCGTGACCGCTTGACCGGTGAAAATAAGCGCCCCCCCCAAATATATATATATATATATATATATATATATATATATATATATATATATTATATTTCTTAAGGTGCAAAGTACATTAACCTTGCACAACTGCATCAAAATATGCTGAGATTCAATTATCACCATAAATCATCATGATATACTCATCCAATACTAGCTCTGAAATTTTGTTTGTGAACACCCAACCTCACTTAGTAATTTCATTCACTTTTATAATTAAAACTAGTTTCATAGTCAACCTTCCTAACATAAAATCAAACTTAGACTCCATTTCGCGTGGCGTTATTGATGAATTTGAATAAAACACCATCGTCATAGAATATATGTTTGACATGACAACGGTTACAACCGCCACCAAGAAAATAAATCTATTTTTGAACATAAAAGTGGATGATGTTCAATAATTAGGTGAAGCCAGGTGTTCACGAATGAGGAACGGCAATTCATAACCACCATGTTCAAAAGAGCACCACCGTTGTGCGAAACAGAGCTTTATTCTCTAAAATCGATGTATTACTATCATAACCCGTCATCACAAGCATATCACCCAACTCTAAAATAAGATTTTTTTTATGATTAACATAACTTTGAATGCTATATTTATTGAGTGATTTTATATGCAAGTTATTTTCAACCATACGCAGTCTAAGTATAAATGCAGAACAAATTAAAAAATCATAAGAATCTATGAATATAACCGTTATGAAATTGTACGGCCTGCACATAGTAGAAGTCAGTTTACATATAATTATTACCTATTTATTCTAAAATTACACTGTTTATGTTTTAATGTCACAATCTTAAAATTCCATTAAAAGTATGCAAAACAAACAACTGTAATAGATTCTCACACTTTTTGTACATTAAAAAATATATATATTTCATTTTTTTAACACCAATCTATAAGGTACTCTGCACTATAAATACCCTTTGGGGCCACTTCTCACTCCTCACTCACACGACCTCCCCTGTTTTTTTTAAAAATTAAATAATCTTCCCGTCCTCCATGGCGGCAGAGGATTTAGAGCCAACATCATCCCAATCCTCACCGGCGCCGCCCTCATCTCCGGCGATCGCCGGCCCTAACTACGAGGACACTACCCCCATTCCATTCGATCGCTCGACAAAGCGGAAGCGCTCCAATCGTCGTCATCCCCAATTGGTGCACCCCGTCCCCTCCGATGCCGACGAAGAAGTGCTCGCACTCTGCCTCCTGATGCTCTCCCGAGATCCCGCCGCCCCTAAGCTCGAGCACCTATGTTCACTTTGCGGCAAGGCCTTCGCCTCCTACCACGCCCTTGGCGGCCACATGGCGAGCCACCGGCGGCCCCAATCGGGCGGATCGGTGGCCGCGATCTCCGGCGGGAAGGTGCATCGATGCCTGATCTGCCTAAGATCGTTTCCGACAGGGCAGGCGCTCGGAGGACACAAACGGCGGCACTACGACGGGACGGTTGGGAGCGCGGCCGGCGCCGGCGCCGGCGCCGGCTTGGGGAGCGGAAGGGGGTTAGGGTTAGATCTCAACGAGCCGGCGGTTGTAGAATTCGCCGGAGGATTGGGCGGGTGGTGTTTGTCCGGCGAGGAGAAGGATGAGGCGCAGAGCTCTGTCCCGTTCAAGAAGACCCGTCTCGTTCTCTCGGTTTAGGGCCGGTGACAGCCGCCGCCGGCTGCATCTGTTTTCCTGATTTTCGCTGCAGCTATTCTTTGAGTAATTCTTTGTAGAACAATTCGTTGCTGTGTTATTTTAGCATATGAAATTAGTTTTTTTTAAATTAAATTTTCTTCGATCGAAAATATTAGCGAGCATTTTATTGGACATAATCTTGTCCAAAATGTTTTTTTTTTTATTTTTTAAGGCCATGTAATAATCAATATGATTATTAATAATAAGACGTGTTCGCTATGTTAGAATTAGTCTTTATTATGTAACTTTAACGCCTTGAATTTAGGAGTTAACAAAGGGGATTAATAATGAGACGAAGACAGGCTCCGAGTTGGAAAAAAGTGTTCCTTCGTGTAATAGATCAAAAAGATTGTCGTGCGTTATGTAGTGTTGAACCGTCTCTTTTTGCAAGCCGGATCCAAATTTTTTGGGTTCCCAACTCGGATCCAAATCTAGGTTCAGGAGTCATTGAAGTGCGACAAGTGTCATCTCTTTTTATATGAAAAAACGGCTCAACCCTTTTAGTGCATGGATATCACTGGGATGTCGTCGAGATGTATGTTGCCCTCCCCCACGTCCCTTAAATCATAGTTTCAGTGCAAATATGTGAGATGTCGCTGAGATGTTGCTGAGATGTCACTGAGATGTCGCAGAGATGTATGATGCCCCCAAGCAAATCACAATTTCAGTGCAGAGATATCGCTAAAATGTCACTGAGATATCGCCACGATGTAACTGGAATGTGGTCGGAGCTACATTCCACGACGTGTCGACAATGTCGAGTAGCAATTTTAAAATTGTTGAAGTGAGAATGAAGTGGAGTGCGGGCGGTCTGATTGAGCAGATCGCAGAGTCCGCCGCCGGCCTGGTGGATAGCTTTTGACAGATAGCCTTTGGCGGATTGCCGGTCTCTCTTGCGGTCTGGCTCAGCAAGCACCCTGAGTTGAAACTGGGTGGTTAGACTTCTCTGACCGCGACTGTGGCGGTCTGATTTGTGAGACCGCACAATCCGCTTGAAGCTTCAGGTTCTCTGGCTTGTAAGAAGGCTGACGGTTAGCACGGACTGTGGTGGCTAACTACACAGTTCGCGGAAACCTTCTTGGGCAGGTTGATAGCCAAAGTCTGCTGGTGTTGTGGACTTGGTCCTGTGTGACAAGTCCATGGTTGTTGCCTAGCTCGTCGAAATCTCCTGTTTGTGCGGACTGCTTCTGGAGCTCGTCGAGTTCGGCAAGTTGACTAGGCACAGTCCTTGTTCTAGTCGCGGGCTGAAGTATGCGCGGACTAGGAGCTGTGTCCGCAAGGCAATGCGGTCTGGTGGCGATGTCCGACAGCCCGCATGTAACACCTCCCATGTAATGACCGTATAATATGGGTCCGGCCGGGGCCCCACAACATACAGACGCCACAGCTTCAGTATTATAAAGTGATATAGCTACCCAACTCAAAACTCAAAACACATCACAGCGGAAACAACAAAAGAGACTAGAAGTTATCCACGCCTACAAGAGTAACAAAATGGCCTTAAGGACTTACAACAAGAGTGAATCCAAACTCAACTAATACATTAGTCCTGAAAGTGCATAAGCACACCTAGTCTACCTCGGCATGCAAGCCGGTCACCAAGGGCATCAAAACATATAATGTCATAAAGAGTAGAGCTACAACAAAAGTTAACACTTCATGAGGCTTAGGCCTTTCTGGCCAGCGAGCTAGCTTCTGCTTGTGATCCTTGCCCTGTAAAAATTATTAGTAACGTGGGTCAGCAAAGGCTGACCTCAAACTGTGTAACAAACACATCTCCCGGCCGCCCCTAATGGACCCCGGGTTATTCCTCCAACCTGCAAGTTAGCACTTCGTATGCATTAATCATAAGAAAAGAAACTAAGGAAACAGGCTTGGATGTCTCAAACATCATACATGTTCTTTATTGTTGAGCATATAATAATATGGCCTACTATGCAACATGAATGCAACACCCGGGCTTCACCCAAGGCACCCTATAGCGTATGCATCTAGCACAACATCACATCATTTGGGTACTCATCATTTCCCCATTGGCATAAAGCCGCAAACAAAAGGGGAACCACAATCCCCCAAAGGCATACAAGCCGCCACACGGAACTCTTGCCAAGGCCCCACCCGCTCACGGTCGCAGACCCGGGCTTGCCGGCAAACTCTGACTTCTCATGTCAGGAATTCCGTCCAACACACTGACCGATTCTAAGAACCCTTGCTGGACCCCACCCGCTCATGGCCTCATTGCCCGGGCTTGTCCCATGCTCGGCGTTCTCGTTAGTCTCACACAAAGGGGACTAGTCTCGCCGGGACACTTTCCACACATGACTTGCACGTCACGGGATAGCCAGCCGACCACGGAGACATAGCCACGCCTTGGCACATCACAAACCAAGACATTTCCTCCATAATCCATCATACGTACTGTAGCGTTCCCGCGCATCAAGGAAACCATCTACCACTCATGCGGAGCTAACCTTGTTCACCAAGGAAACCATCTACCGCCAATGAGGAGCTAACCTTGTCCGGTACCGGCCACACGTACTCATGCAAGGTAAAGGGAAGAACATCACAAACAACACGAACATCACAAACGACCCCTTGCCGCAGCGGATTTCTACGAATCCTTAAACCTCGTATGCAACATCACCGAATCGGACTAACGATCGCGACTACGGCTTCACACACCATGCCTAATCCACTAACGGAGCGGATCTCTAAGGCAAAAACATGCTGGGGACGGACTCAATCGACCCGGAGGTTCCTATTGAACCTTGACGACCTAAACCCCTCTCATTTGAGTGTTTGGTGCCCAAAAACTAGAAAAGAAAAGATGCTAAAACATGCATCCTAAAACCGAGAGGAGAAGTGTCGTTACCTTCCGACTCCTCTTCCTAGCCATGGAAAAATAGCCGGATGAAAACCTTCGCAACGATCTAGCCTCCACGGATCTGGACTCGGCTCGCGATTTGGAGCTCCGAAGCTCCGCCGGTGACCGGATCTAGGCTTCTTCTTCTTCCTTTGCTCTCCTCTCTCTCTTGACTTAGAAAGAGAACCACTCAAAAGAAAATGAGGGTTTCTAAGGTTCCAATCCCTCGTATATCCCATCAGGAACAACCCCCAGCCGTTGGATCCCAAATTAAAGAAACGAACGGCCTTGATTCGGGCCTGAAATGCTAAAACTGGGCCGAACACGGCCTGCGACACGCCCGTGTCCAGGGCCGTGTCCCCCATTCGCCGTCAAAATCGACGCGCCTGGAACAACACACGGGCATCCGACACGCCCGTGTTCGACCTGACACGCCTGTGTTCCAACTGACACGGCCGTGTGGTCGGCCGTGTGCCTCCATCGACACAACCCCGAAAATAACCCGAGACTCACACGGGTACTGGACACGCCCGTGTCCTTGCCCGTGTCTAACTCAACACGCCTGGGCTCTAGGCCGTGTTCACTGTCTCGACACTTCGTCGAGCGAAGTTCGTCAACTGCCTAACACGGCCTTGGACACGCCCGTGTCCTAGGCCGTGTGCCTTGTCTCGACACATCGTCGAGCAAAATTCGTCGACTCCCCGGGCCGATCGTCGACACGGGCTCGACACGCCCTGAGACACGCCCGTGTCTCAGGCCGTGTTCTCTGCTCGACGATCATCGAGTCCAAAATCATCGACCTCTCGACCAAATCGTCGACTGGAGTCTGACACGCCCTGGGACACGCCCGTGTCCCAGGCCGTGTGCCCCCTGCCAGAAACCAATTTTCCCTCTACAAATTTTGGGGCGTTACAACTCTCTCCCCCTTAAAAGAATTTCGTCCCGAAATTACAAAGCAAAAGGGAACAAAACTTAAATGGTACCTGATTTGAAGAGCTCTGGATACTCTTCTAGCATGGCTTGTTCTCGCTCCCAAGAGTGCTCCTCACGACCGCAGTTGTCCCATCAGACTTTCAAGAGTTTAACCTCGTTATTCCGCAACTGCCGAGTCTCCGAATCCTCTATAGCAATTGGACGGACTCGCGTCCTCAAGTCTTCCTCTATCGGCACCGATGCCGGCTCGATCACCACACTAGCCTCCACCAAGGCTTTCCTCAAGACGGAGACATGGAAGACGTCGTGCAATCCACTCAGCTCCGCGGACAACGCCAACCGATAGACTGCTTCTCCCACTCGTTCAACAACTTCAAAAGGCCCCAAAAACCTCGGACTCAACTTCTTGAGTCGGCGAATCCGTGAGACGCCTTTGAACGGCTTGATCTTCAAATAGACCCAATCACCTAGCGCAAACTCCAACTTCCTGTGACGAGCATTAAAGTATTTTGCTTGCCGGTCTTGCGCCACCTTCACACGCTCTTGAATGGTCCGTACCAACTCACAAGCGTCAACTACCACCTCCTTTCCCAAAATTTTGGTGTCTCCCGCCTCTGTCCAAGACATCGGTGTTCGACACCGTCTCCCATACAAAGCTTCGTATGGCGCCATTTTTATACTTGCTTGATAACTGTTATTGTACGCGAATTCCACCATGAAGCGGTGATCCTCCCACTTCTTGCCGAAGTCAAGAACGCACATTCTCAGCATATCCTCCATAGTACAGTTCGTTCTTTCGGTTTGCCCGTCAGTTTGAGGATGGAACGCCGTACTGAACTTTAACTTCGTGCCCAAACTCTTCTGAACCAATCTCCAGTCCTTGGACGTAAACCGTCCATCTCGATCGCTGACTATGCTCTTAGGAATCCCATGCAGTCGCACAATGTTGCGAACATACAACTCCACCAGCTTCTCCACGCTGTCCTCCTTCCGATTTGGGATGAAGTGGGCCACCTTGGTTAAGCGATCCACGATCACCCAAATAGCATCATTACCCTGCTGCGATCTAGGCAAACCATGTACAAAATCCATGGAGATGTCATCAAATTTCCACTCAAGAATTGGAAGGGGCTTCAGGAACCCGCCCGGCTTCTGACATTCGGCCTTCACCAAGGCGCAAGTTTGGCAACGATTCACATACAAAGCTACGTCCCGCTTCAGCCCCGACCACCAAAAGGATTTCTTCATATCCAGGTACATCTTTGTACTGCCCGGGTGAATGGAGTACTTTGTGAAGTGAGCCTCAAACATCAACTCCTCACGGAGTTTGCCGAACTGCGGTATACAAACCCTTCCGTCCTTCCTCAGAATCCCATCAATCATCTCCCAGGCGCTGCTCTCGCCCTTTTGAGCCTCCATCACATATGGTTGAAACTCCACATCCAACCGAGTCGCTTCCCGAATGCGATCGGACAAGTCGTTCTGCATTTCACTCCAGCTCAACCGAGCCACGCTGGACTCGCCTCTCGCCACACATTCCAAACCAAGGGACTCCCATTCCCGTACCAACCGCTCATCATGAGCTTCGATCCAATTCCCTTGCCCCGAGTACCTTCTACTCAAGGCATCCGCCACTACATTGGCTTTACCTGGCGTATACTGAATCGCCACCTCGTAGTCTCCAAGAAACTCAACCCACCTGCATTGCCGCATGTTCAAGTCCTTTTGATCCAAGAGATACTTCAGGCTTTTATGATCCGTGAAGATCTCCACCTTTGCACCATACACATAATGTCGCCATATTTTCAACGCAAAAATTACCGCCGCCAACTCCAAGTCATGGACAGGGTAATTCCTCTCATGAGGCTTTAGCAGTCTAGACCCAAAAGCTATCACCTTGCCATGTTGCACCAAAACGCAACCCAAACTGCATCCCAATGCGTCACTGAAGATCTGAAATCCCTCGGTCTCTTGCGGTAGACTTAGGATTGGAGCCATCATCAGTCTCTCCTTCAGTGCCTCAAATGCTTAACTGCACTATTGAGTCCACACAAACTTATGATCTTTACGAGTGAGTGAGGTGAGGGGTAGAGCTATCCGCGAAAAATTCTCCACGAATCTCCTATAATACCCGGCTAGTCCAAGAAAACTTCGGACTTCCGCCACGGTCCTCAAAACTGGCCAATCTCTGATGGCTTCCACTTTTGTTGGATCCACTGCCACCCCATCCCCACTAATCACGTGGCCCAAAAATGTCACCTTCGCTAACCAGAACTCGCACTTTGAGAACTTTGCATACAACTGATTCTCCCTCAACACTTGCAAGACCACTCTCAAGTGGGTCTCATGCTCCACTTCCGATTTGGAATACACCAAGATGTCATCAATGAAGACAACCACAAAAGAATCTAAGTATTCCCGAAATACTCGATTCATAAGATCCATGAACACAGATGGCGCGTTCGTCAGCCCGAACGGCATCACCGTAAACTCAAAGTGTCCGTACCTCGTACCAAAGGCAGTCTTGGGTATGTCCTCGTCCCGAATTCGCAACTGATAATAGCCTGACTTCAAGTCCAATTTTGAATACACCACCGACCCCACCAACTGGTCGAACAAGTCGTCTATTCGAGGAATCAGATACTTGTTCTTAACGGTCAGTTTATTCAGCTCTCGGTAGTCTATGCACAACCGCATACTACCGTCTTTCTTCTTTACAAACAACACCAGCGCGCTCCACGGCGAAGAACTGAGTCTGATATACCCTTGCTCCAACAGTTCCTGTAACTGTACTTTGAGTTCAACCAACTCCTTTGGTGCCATCCTAAACGGAGGACGTGACACCGGCCTAGCCTCCGACACTAACTCGATCGAGAAGTCGATCTCCCGCCGAGGCGGCGCTCCAGGAAGTTCATCCGGAAACACATCCTTGAACTCTGCCACTACGGGCACTTGCTCAATAGACAACTGGGAGAGGCGAACCTCCAATAACGTTACCAGCACTACACCACCCTGGTTAACCGCCCGTATCAATTGCATGGCCGAAATCAGGGAATATGTCACTACACAAAGGCCCTCAAATTTGACTTCCGCCTGCCCTTTGCCCCTTAGGGTCACTACCTTAGATAGGCAATCAATACTGGCGCGCTGCTCTGCAAGCCATTACATGCCCAAAATGACATCGAACTCAACCAATGGTAAAACCGCTGCTACCAAAACGAAGTCAACTCCGTCCAGCTCCCAACAGATGCGCCCTATGGCCCCGGTGGTCATGGATGACCCATTAGGTATGCGCACTTTCAGCTCCACGTCAGCTGAGAAAGACTCAACTCCTATTCTCCGGATGTAGCTCTCTGCAAGAAAGGAGTGTGATGCTCCCGTATCGAACAATACCCTAGCGGGGTATCCGGAAACTAATACGAAGCCTACAACATGGACATCGCACATAAAAGTCTAAAAGTATGAAGCACAAAATTAAACTTAAATTTCCTCATACCTGTCACCACATCGGTTTGGCGGATCGCTTCCTGCTGTCCAAGGTTGTAGGTCATTGGTTGCACCGGTTGGAACCGAGAAGCGCTTGACTCCGCCATCTTCCCTTTCTCTGCGGCACTGGGGCCGGAGCGCACAGTCTGCTCCTGCCTTGCCTCTTGCTCCGCTCCTCCTTGAGGACAAACACGAGCTATGTGCCCCACCTTACCTTAGTTGTAGCACGTCGGCGGTCCCCTAGAGTGAGAACCTCCAGGCGTCCACTTGCTCTTCTCACCGGACCTGGAAGTGTGAGGATTTTTCCTCCACCTACTCCCTTTAGACTTTCCCTGGGATTGGGGAGGCTTCCATTCCCCTTGCTTGGTAGTGAAACCCTTACGACGTTGGGTTCGCTCTAGATCACTCTCCAATATCCTGGAAGCCTCAACTACCTCATTAAAACCAGCTCTCTTCATGGAAATGAGGGGTTGTCTCAGATTCTCCCTCAGCCCCTAGTAGAAGAGGTTATCGCTCTCTACATCATCTGTCATCGTCGTTCCCGCGTAACGACCCAAACGGGTGAACTCCTGCACATACTCGTCCACCGTCTTGTCTCGCTGCATTAAGTGCAGAAACTGCCTCTGAAGGGCCAACCGTGTAGAAACGGGAATGTACCTCTTTAGAAAAGCATCCCCAAATTCCTCCATCGACGGGGTGCGTCCAGGGAACTGGCGGCCGCTATGGCTCACCCACCACAACTTGACGTCTCCTTCCAACATGAACGCCACATACTCAGATTTCTTTTCTTCTGGCGTCTCTGCCGCCTCAAAAGCTCTTGAATTCGAACCCACCAATCCTCTGCATCCATTGGCGTACCAACTCCCTTGAACGACAGGGGGATGGAAGCTCAGGAAATACTTCATGTGCCGGTCTCCATGTCCGACAACCACCCTTTCCGCCAAAGGCTCCACTCGCCTGACTTCTCCGCCTGGCACGGCCGTCGCCGTGTCCGGTGTAGCAGGGGTTGCTACCTGAGCTGCCGCTGCAGCTTGGGCTGCCACCATCGCTTCTGCAAGCATGCGGCAGAAGTCGGGCGGGTTTACACCCGTGCCCAAAAGACCTGGAGCAGTGGCACTGCTCGCCGAAAGTTCTTCTCTTGCTCTCGACGTACCCGCCTCGTTGCTTGCACTTTTCAAGAAAACAAGAAACAAGGGATCAGTCTCTAATCTCAAGACTTAAACTTAAGGACACTCATGGTCCCGTGTTACTCTTATGTGGATAACTTTTCTACGCACTGACCTTGAATCTAAGCTGGCTTTGATACCAAATTGTAACACCTCCCCTGTAATGACCATATAATATGGGTCCGGCCGGGGCCCCACAACATACAGACGCCACAGCTTCAGTATTATAAAGTGATATAGCTACCCAACTCAAAACACATCACAACGGAAACAACAAAAGAGACTAGAAGTTATCCACGCCTACAAGAGTAACAAAATGACCTTAAGGCCTTACAACAAGAGTGAATCCAAACTCAAATAATACATCAGTCCTGAAAGTGCATAAGCACACCTAGTTTACCTTGGCATGCAAGCCGGTCACCAAGGGCATCAAAACATACAATGTCATAAAGAGTAGAGCTACAGCAAAAGTTAACACTTCATGAGGCTTAGGCCTTTCTGGCCAGCGAGCTAGCTTCTGCTTGCGATCCTTGCCCTGCAAATATTATTAGTAACGTTGGTCAGCAAATGTTGACCTCAAACTGTGTAACAAACACATCTCCTCCCGGCTGCCCCTAACGGACCCCGAGGTATTCCTCCAACTTGCAAGTTAGCACTTCGTATGCAATAATCATAAGCAAGAAAAGAAACTAAGGAAACATGCTTGGATGTCTCAAACATCATACATGTTCTCTATTGTTGAGCATATAATAATAGGGCCTACTATGCAACATGAATGCAACACCCGAGCTTCACCCAAGGCACCTTATAGTGTATGCATCTAGCACAACATCACATCATTTGGGTACTCATCATTTCTCCATTGGCATAAAGCCGCAAACAAAAGGGGAACCACAATCCCCCAAAGGCATACAAGCCGCCACACGGAACTCTTGTCAAGGCCCCACCCGCTCACGGTCGCAGACCCGGGCTTGCCGACAAACTCTGACTTTTCATGTCAGGAATTCCGTCCAACACACTGACCGATTCTAAGAACCCTTGCTGGACCCCACCCGCTCATGGCCTCATTGCTCGGGCTTGTCCCATGCTCGGCGTTCTCGTCAGTCTCACACAAAGGGGACTAGTCTCGTCGGGATACTTTCCACACATGACTTGCAAGTCACGGGATAGCCAGCTGACCACGGAGACACAGCCACGCCTTGGCACATGACAAACCAAGACATTTCCTCCATAATCCCTCATACGTACTGCAGCGTTCCCGCGCATCAAGGAAACCATCTACCACTCATGCGAAGCTAACCTTGTTCACCAATGAAACCATCTACCGCCAATGAGGAGCTAACCTTGTCCGGTACCGGCCACACGTACTCATGCAAGGTAAAGGGAAGAACATCACAAACAACACGAACATCACAAACGGCCCCTTGCCGCAGCGGATTTCTACGAATCCTTAAACCTCGTATGCAACATCACCGAGTCGGACTAACGGTCGCGACTACGGCTTCACATACCATGCCTAATCCACCAACGGAGCGGATCTCTAATGCAAAAACATGCCGGGGACGGACTCAATCGACCCGGAGGTTCCTCTTGAACCTTGGCGACCCAAACCCCTCTCATTTGAGTGTTTGGTGCCCAAAAACTAGAAAAAAAAAGATACTAAAACATGCATCCTAAAACCGAGAGGAGAAGTGTCGTTACCTTCCGACTCCTCTTCCTAGCCATGGAAAAATAGCCGGATGAAAACCTTCGCAACGATCTAGCCTCCACGGATCTGGACTCGGCTCGCGATTTGGAGCTCCGAAGCTCCGCCGGTGACCGGATCTATGCTTCTTCTTCTTCCTTTGCTCCCCTCTCTCTCTTGACTTAGAAAGAGAACCACTCAAAAGAAAAGGAGGGTTTCTAAGGCTCCAATCCCGTGCATATCCCATCAGGAACAACCCCCAGCCGTTGGATCCCAAATTAAAGAAACGAACGGCCTTGATTCGGGCCTGAAATGCTAAAACTGGGCCGAACACGGCCTGCGACACGCCTGTGTCCAGGGTCGTGTCCCCCATTTGCCGTCAAAATAGACGCGCCTGGAACAACACACGGGCATCCGACACGCCCGTGTTCGACCTGACACGTCCGTGTTCCAACTGACACGGCCATGTGGTCGGCCGTGTGCCTCCATCGACACAGCCCCGAAAACAACCCGAGACTCACACGGGTACTGGACACGCCCGTGTCCTTGCCCGTGTCTAACTCAACACGCCTGGGCTCCAGGCCGTGTTCACTGTCTCGACACTTCGTCGAGCGAAGTTCGTCGACTGCCTGACACGGCCTTGGACACGCCCGTGTCCTAGGCCGTGTGCCTTGTCTCGACACATTGTCAAGCGAAATTCGTCGACTCCCCGGGCCGATCGTCGACACGGGCTCGACACGCCCTGAGACACGCCCGTGTCTCAGGCCATGTTCTCTGCTCGACGATCGTCGACTCCAAAATCGTCGACCTCTCGACCAAATTGTCGACTGGAGCCTGACACGCCCTGGGACACGCCCGTGTCCCAGGCCGTGTGCCCCCTGCCAGAAACCAATTTTCCCTCTACAAATTTTGGGGCGTTACAACGTGAGTGCTGTGTCTGTCGTCCTTGTTGGATAACAGTCACCGGCATTGCGGTCTATCTCAGCCTGACGGACTGGTCCTTTCCACCTATGCGGACTGGTTGTTCTTTCTGCCCTTGCAAATAGGAGTTATCAGTGGCGGACTGGCGCTGACATCTGAATTGTACGGATACGTGATGCTAGCTGCAGGATTGACATGCAGTTATCCTATCACTATGGGTGGTGACGAGACTCCTCCTCACGCCTATAAATAGGAGTCTCTGGCTTGTCATATATAACTAAGAATAGTGAGAACACAGCTCGTGCTTAAAACTTGCGGTTACTTTTTTCTAACCGGCGCGACTAAGTGAAGTTGACTATGTGCAGGTTGTGCGGCAAACATCAGGCGACTAGGCAACTAGAGGAAGCTTGGTGTGAAACAGTTCGCAGATAACAGTCAGTGGATAACATCAAGTCACAGTCTCTGTGATTTGAAGTCTCTTCCTCTGAGTTGCGGTTAAGCAGAGCAGTTCGCCCGGTCTATCAGCGGGTTCTATTCAAGTTCTTCAGCTTTTCAATAACAAGCAGTCAGCGCGGCTAGTTTCGATTTGGCGACTTTGACGGTTTCGTTGGGCTCAGCTAGCTTGC
This sequence comes from Platanthera guangdongensis, assembly GCA_039583875.1. Lineage (NCBI taxonomy): Eukaryota > Viridiplantae > Streptophyta > Magnoliopsida > Asparagales > Orchidaceae > Platanthera > Platanthera guangdongensis. Next base: position 141,835,330 of record CM077160.1, on the reverse strand, counting down.
GTATAGGCGAATTGTGCGGTTATTGTTTGCGGTCCGCATAGTTTTCTTCTTGTTGCAGTTTTCTGTTTCCTTTGGCCACATTGTGAAATATGTTTCGCAATGTATACCTCGCTCTTTAAAGAAATTATTAATTCCAATTGGAGACTCTTGTGTTGTTTTTGTTTCTGATTTCTACACTACTTTGGTTGTGGCTGAGTGCTTCTGCGACCTCCTACGACTTCTTTCATAAATTTTTACCTGGTATTAGAGGGGTGTTGAGGAGTTAGCGGTTCACTAATCTCAACAATGAAAGCCGATTAAGTGCAAGAGGAATTGGAATCAGTTAGGTGCAATGAAAGTCGGTTATGCAAGAGGAATTAAAATTGAACTCTTAACGCAGACCAACTTCAAAAAGTGGAGGTTTTGCATGGAGAGTTACCTTTTTGACGAGGATCTTTGGGAGGCAAGAAGTAGTCACTGCTGGTGGAAATACTGTAACGGTGAAAGCTTTGAGGAGAACCAATGCGAAGATAGCGTTCGCTCTGAAGCATGCGATCTCACCAGATATGTTTTACCACATTATCGAATGTCAGTCAACAGCTGAAATATGGATGACTTGTTAAACAAGAAGAACATAGCTTGACTGTTGTTCTTGAAAAATGAGTTGGCAAAGGTCACTCAAGTTGATTTGTCCATTTCTTCTTGAATATGAAGAACATCTGCTCTGAGATAACTGCTTTGGACCCGGAAGAGTCGATCTCAGATTCAAAGCTAAAGAGGCACACCATTCCCAACTTGCGGAAAGAGTATGTTGTTTTTATGACTTCTGTGCAAGGCTTGGCCAATCCACCATCACAGCTCGGGCTGGAAAACCTGTTGGCTTCGCAGGAAAGTTTGGCGAAATAGATGGCTGAAGTTTCAATCTTAGGGGGAGATGGAGAGGCTCTCTTCTCTGGCAAGAAGAAGAAATGAGATAGGAAGAAGAAGACATCTACTAGCGATGGTCCGCCTTCTTCATCTCAACAGGAAAGGAACAAGGCTCCTAAGCAAGATGATGTGAAGAAGCGGGGAGGACCAAGATGCTACAAGTGTAATAAGCTTGGTGTTCCGGGCTCTCATAGGGAGTCCCATATATTTGTTGATTACCAGACCGGATAATGCTTATGTTGTGCGCCGTGTAAGTCGATATATGGCGAAGCCGTGGAAGCCTAATCTAGTGACGACTAAGAGTATTCTGAAGTACGTGAAGTCCACTTCGGACATGAGACTCTTTTACAAGAGGTACACATGCTTCAAGCTACTTGGTTACACAAATGTTGATTACATGGGAGATTCTGATGATCAGAAGTCGATGCCAGGATATGTTTTCTTTTACGAAATGGAAGCCATCTCGTGGTGTAGCAAGAAACACGATTCTGTGTTTGTCTCCACTACGAAAAAGGAGTACAAGGCTTCGGCTCTAGCAGCTTAGGAAGTCATCTGGCTTCGGCGGTTAGAGGACATCCATGCGGAGGTACAGAGTCCTACTCTACTACACAGTGATAATGAGAGTGCTCTCAAATTGGTTAACAATCCAGTTTGTCACGCGCGGACCAAGCATATCGAGATCGAGCATCACTTCGTTTGGGAGAAGGTGCTGGAAGGGTCTCTGATGGTCGAGTATGTACAGAGTCAGGATAACACCGCATACATCTTCACGAAGCCACTATCGAAGGGACCGTTTATTCGGTTGTGAGGGTTGCTCGGGCTGATTTCCATTTCCCACAGCAAGGGGGAGTGTTAAAATTGTTGAAGTGGGAATGAAGTGGAGTACGAGCGATCTGATTGGGCTGATCGCACAGACCACAAAGTTCATTGCCGGCCAGGCAGATAGCCTTTGGCGAATTGCCGGTCTCTCATGCGGTCGGGCTCAGCAAGCACCCTAGGTTGAAACTGGGTGGTTAAACTTCTCTAATCGAGGCTGTGGCGGTCTGGTTGGTGAGGCCGCATAATTCGCTTGAATCTTCAGGTTCTCTAGCTTGCAAGAAGGCTGGCGGTTAGCGCGGACTGTGGTGGTTAACCACACAATTTGCTGGAGCCTTCTCGGGTAGGTTGATAGCCAGAGTCCGCTGGTGTTGTGGACTTGGTCCTGTGTGACAAGTCCAGGGTTGTTGCCTAGCTCGCCGAGATTGCCTGTTTGTGTGGACTGCTTCTAGAGCTCGCCAAGTTCGACAAGTTAAGTAGACATGGTCCTTGTTCTAATCACGTGCTGAAGTATGCGCGGACTGGGAACTGTGTACACAAAGCAGTGCGGTCTAGTGGCGGTGTCTGACAGCCTGCTAGTGCTATGTCCGTAGTCCTTGTTGGATAGCAGTCAGCGGTTGTCACAACTCACATTTTATCTGCATTTAAGCAATATATCAGAGTAAGAGAAAACACACGTCATGATGTCATGCTGTGCATGAGATAACTACAGACGCTCAGGCAAGAACTCGAACCTAACACTTTATATGAAATCCTCAAGTTTATTATGAAGAAAGCTGTAATTTAAGTTAAGTTTTGATGGTCGTATCCCTCGGCTCAGTGGATCAACCAGTGCACAAGTGAAAATATCAATATACGCTGCGAAAAATATATTGTTTATATGTATTAACATCCTACATGAGCATAAACATCCAAATAGGACAACTCATGATATGCATACCTCTAGGTTTAATATAACTATAGAAATAGCTTTTACGTTCGTTAAAATATAGTGTCTTTAGTTTAAAACAATGTTATTAATGAGATAGTCATAATGATACTTTTATATTTAAAATAACTGACATGCAATACTAACATAAAATCTTCTCAGAGAGCAAGTAAAAACAACAAGTCATCAAGAAGAGACTAAGCAGCTATCAAGTAACTTAACAATATAAAAACTCCAGTAGTCGTCAACAACCTAACACAAATCCACCAAAAAGCATGTATGTCTGAACTAAAGAACAAAACAACAGCACTACCTCACAATGGTGAGGGAGAGATGACTGCCACAACTGCATAAAACCAGCAACCACCAACCCTAGCCGCTCAACCAGCTACTGCTTCAATACTGAGACATTCCAAAGAAAAGAATACCTCAGTAAGAATATACAAGTGGCAAAGAAAGATCAGTTTCAAATGAAAGTAAAAGAGTTAAATGGTTACCAACCCAAAAAGGAATAACTGAAATGAAAACATCAACACCCAACCACAAGGTAATAAGTAAGAAAGAACTCACAAGGGGTAAATATCCCAAGCTGCACCAAGTGTGATGAAGAGTGTAAACACAGACAAAATCCGGCACCTGCGGTGGTGGAAACCTACCCAACACACTGACAGTAAAAACTTCACAAGGGCCCAAGAAAAGGTGGTCTCATTTATTGACAAACCCATAACCGGGGAAAACCGACACCAGAGGTGGTGGGAACCTACCCAACGCACCAACAGTCACAAAGCCACACCGGATAAACCCATCAGGGCAATGATTCACAAAACAGGTAACTGTGGCGGTGGTACATTCCACTAACACCCACATCCTCAAATAGTCCCAACTTCAACAAAACCTATAAATACCTCCACCAAAAACACAGATTTACTCCAATGAAAATAAGGAAGAAAGACCCAAAAATCACCCTAAGGTCATACTCGACGAATTGGACTCAATTCGACAAGAAAATTCTAAGTCCACACTGATTCGTCGAGTATACTAAACGAATACAGTAGACACTCGACGAATTAAAATTAGCAAAAAGTTGGTTAACTTGACACACGACGAATCGATGAAAATGCCCCAAGTCCACAGAAATTCGTCGAGTATACTTGACGCCTCGCTAAGTCCACTCAGCGCGTGGACTTAACTCCACGGTTTTACTTCACTCAACGCCTTCACTCGACGCCTAGATGAGTCCACTCAGCGCACTCGACACCAAAACATTAACACTCAAAGCACTCAACGTCGTCTGGTTCACGCGATGCTCTCGACGCCAAACTGTCAATACTTGACGAATTCGTCGAGATTACACGATGAATTAGACTTAGCCTCATCGACACTCGACCCTCTCGACGCCAAAATCAAATCACTCAACGCCAAGCCTGATACTCGATGAATTTAACTTAGACTCACAAATCACTCGACGCTCTCGACGCCAAGTCAAATTCACTTAACGCCAAGGCTGATACACGACAAACTCGACGCCTAAACTCAACTAATGCAGAACCACTCAACGCCGAGACTGTAACTCGACGAATTCGTCGAGATTACTCGACGAATCTGACTTTACTCAACGCCTAGACTATTCGACGATTTTGACTTAATCCAAAGACTCATACTTGACAAATTTCACTCAGGCTGACCCCACCATATTCGACGAATTTAAACTTAAGCTAACTATCATATACGACGAATCCCAACTTAGTCTAACTGAAACTCACCAAATCTCTCATACTCGAATTAAATCCTTAACCGACGAATACTACTCAGGCCCTACTACACATCTAACGAATATTACACCATCCAAAACTCAAACCCGGCAAAGAAAAATTTATAGGTCAGTCAGTCTTCTACGCTACTGGACAGATCTTGACCTAGCCAAACCCTAGACTACTACTACCTTCTAAGGAAGAAAGAAGAGGAAATAATGATCACAAATAACTTAGCAAGGGGGAAGAAATCACCACTTGCCTCAAATCGTCCAAAATCCGGCCACGCAAGCGCTCCTCCTCCAGGATCTGGCCGCAAGAACACCTGGGCAATGATTCCTGAAACTTTTCGGGGGCAAACAAGGGTCAAAAACGAATAACCTAAAGCCCCAAAATCCAAGAAACAGGAAAAACTCACCGCTCACACGTAGATCTCGGCGAGAGCTTTCCGAATCTACACTCCGACGACAATTTCTTACATCGGAGCTCCTACAATCGACGACCAAAAGCTTGTGAAGTCCGTCGCTTTCCCTCTTCCGCGAATCGGTCTGACGGCTAGGGAAGAAGACGATGAATAGGGTTTCCGTAATATTGTAAGGGTATTTATACTTATAATGTATTATTATTATAATAATAAACGTCCAAACTACCAATAAATTCAATTAACTTGGATTTTCACAAAATTCGCACTGAAACTAAATATTGATGCAACGAATTCAACGGCGAAGTCGAAATCAAAATCCGACAAACCAAATTCGGGTAAAAAAACTTCCTGATGCTCAAAACACCAAATATCTCAAAAAGGCTTCACCGAGTTCCAAAACAAATTCGGCTCGCAAAGGAAATTCAAAAAACACACTAGAAATCAGGCATGCTAATATTCTAAGTCAAAACCTCAGATACCAATGAGCAAAAGCCACGCTCCAGCAACGGTACCCGTTAACTACGTGTCAATGCAACGTCTTGACGTCAAAAATACGTCATTAAAGAAATTTAAAAAACATCGAAAAATCAGGGGCATTACAACGGTAGTGCGGTCTGTCTCAGCCTAGAGGACTGGTCCTTTTCGTCTATGCGGACTGGTCATTCTTTCTGCCCTTGCGGGTAGAAGTTATCAGTGGCAGATTGACATTGGTATCCGCATTGTGTGGATACATGATGCTAGCTGCAGGATTGATAGACAGTTATTCTATTGCTATGGGTGGTGACGACACTCCTCCTCACAACTATAAATAGGAGTCCCCGACTCGTCATATATAACTGAGAACAGTGAGAACTCAGCTCGCGCTTAAAACTTGCGGTTACTTTTTTTCTAACTGGTGCGACCAAGTGAAGTTGATTCTGTGCAGGCTGTGCGGCTAGCATCAGGCGGCTAGACAACTAGTGGAAGCTTGATGTGGAATAGTTTGCGGATAACAGTCAGCGGATAACAGCAAGTCACTGCCTTTGCGATTTGAAGTCTCTTCCTCCGAGTTGCGGTTTAACAGAACAGTTCGCCCGATCTATCAGCGGGTTCTGTTCAAGTTCTTCAGCTTTTCAATAACAAGCAGTCTACGCGGCTAGTCGCAATTTGACGACTTCGACGGTTTTGGCAGACTCAGCTTGCGCATAGACGACTTGTCAGTTACAGTTTGCTGTCCGCGCTTTTTTACTTTTTGTTGCAGTTTTTTGTTTCCTTTAGCTGCATTGTGAATCATGTCTCGCACCTCGCACGGTAAAGAAGTTATTAATTCTAATTGGAGACTCTTGTGTTGTTGTTGTTTCTGATTTCTACTCGGCTTTAGCTGTGATTGAGTGTTCCTGCAACTTCTCGCGCAGAGATGCCCAAGAGATCACGCTGACATGTCGCCATGATGTTTATTGACCTCCACAAGCCCTTTAAATAATGTTTTAGTGTAGAGATGTCGCTGAGATTTCACCGAGATGTTACTAAGAGCCACGATGTAACTGTTATGTGGTCGGAGTTGTGATCGACGACGAGACTGCGATGTCGAGAACCAAGAACTCGAGCGGCGCGTGGAGGTGTGGCACAAAAAAGTCGTGGAGATCTCTCAAAGATTCCCTAAATCAAATAATTCAAAGTCGATTTTTAATATATAAGAAGGAACTCGTGTCACGTATCCGTGAATCTCAGATTCAGATTTGAAGAAATCGGCGGTGCCTTCTCCTCCACAGAGGAAGCGGACACTGAGCACAATCAACGTACGCGTCGTCTGCCCTCGAAGTTTACAACCATATCCTCATGAATGCGGAATGCCCCTTTCACCCTTAAGGGTCTGATTGATGCCGGACAGATCACAAAAGCCACGATCTCCTTCATGAAATGCTCAACCGTAGCCATGGTGGCCATGGTGTTGACTCGCGTGTGTACAACAACCTCATGTCCGCCTTCATCAACCTCGACAACATGGACAAAGCCCCCGAGCTCTTCGATGAGCTCTGTGAACGATGACTCGCTCTTGAGGGGGTTGTGCATGCGACCTAGGCTCCGTTTGGGGGGACTTGTTTTCACCGGTCAAGCGGTTACGACCGCATGAACCGGGCCTTTATTAAGGTCCGGTTCATGCGGTCGTAACCGCTTGATCGGTGAAAACAAGTCCCGCCAAACAGAGCCCTAGATGAAAGCATACTGGAAGCAAGGCATGAACAAGAAAGAGGGCCATGGATTCTTACCCGTCCCTCATTGATCGGCAATTTTAGATGACCGGGTCACTTGGAATGTTCTCTTGGACGTTCTCGTCAAACACAACAAGATAGTTGAGCCCGACAAACTCTCGAGCACATGTTGGATGAGCGGAGCTATGTCGGAGTTGGTGCTAACGTGAAAGGCGACCGGCGACGTAGGTGAGGCCAAGCTCGAAAAGCGGGGCGTCCAAAGGTGCCGTAGAGGAAGCGGAAGGGGGCCACCATCAGGATGCAGTAAGCCAAATATCGGGTTGCGGATAAAATTATGAGTTGCAATTAACATTGAAGTGCAACAAGACAAATACAGGTTATGATTAATAAGCACCTTTCTTATACAATTCGCCTAAAATAAAGAGGATGCATGCCCTTTTTATAAGCAGAGCATATTAAAGCTAACAACGTAATTAATTTGAATCAAAAGTCGCTCGAAGATAGGCGTCAGGCCAACAAACAAATAGCTTTTGTTGTTCTTTTGGTTAGAGGTGACTAGATGAGCATATTATTCAAAACTCAAAAGTCGCTCGAAAATTAAATCGAATCGGAATCAGTTAAAATTGATACGACACAATTTGACTCGAATCTGATTTCGAGTCAGCCATAAATCACTTAAAATATGATTCAAATAAACTCCAAATAATTAAAAATATTATGTATTTATTAATATATTCTTATTTTAAAATTAAAAATAATAATATTTAAACACAAATAAAAAAGAGTCAGACTTTTAAGTATTTCATTTGCTAAATTTATTGATTGCTCAATTTAATTTTTAGTCAACTAGGAATAAAAAGAAAAATTGATCAATTTTGAGGCGACTCGATTCGATTTTGAGCCGACTCGGAATCGAGCTACTTTGAGTCGAGCCGACTCAACTCAAAATTATTTTCAATTTCGAGCCAAGTTCGAGTCGAAAATTTGATTTTGAGCCGAGTCAAAATCGCTCGAACTCGACTCGATATTATCCCTACTTTTGATCACTAGTTTATTTACTAAATAGCGATGTCAAAAATCATCATTTTTTTGTATGATTTGTTATAATACTGTATTTTATAATTTCCAGAATGATTTGCTAATAAAAAAAATTGTTAATAACCATTAGCAAAATAGCTGATTTGTGAATAAACAATGTTTGATAATTTAATTAATATTTTAATTAAATTTTCTTTTTTTATTTCTTATGTTGCGTTATTATATTATATTAAATATAAAATTTAATGATTTTTTTGATAATGTGGCATTAGTCTTTTTTTTTTGGTATAATATTAATTACAGTGGGATAATTAGTACTTGAGGCCTTGAATTTTTGAAACATCTTTTACACCCAATCTTTAGAAAAGCTTATACTTTAATATTATTTATTGTATTGAAAAATTTAAAATTTTAATATTATATCAAAGATTATATATACATAGACACATAAAGAGTGCACCGCCCCCGATGAACCGGCAACAATATCTCGTTCACCATAATGTCCTGACATGACGAAACTCTCATCACTCACACCAACAAAGCAACAGTATTAGTTATCCATTTTTTTCCATCTTGTAAAAACAACCTTAATAAAATTGAAAATATAGCCATGTATTTTATAAAAATCAATTAATTAAATTAAATTAAATATATATATATATATATATATATATATATATATACCTATTATAAAGATCTTGGTGTAGAGAGCACTCGACGTCAAGATCATTGCGTCTAGTCTTGACTTTGAGAGCACTCGACGCCAAGATCATGGCGTCGAGTCTTGCTCTCAACACTAAGATCATGGCGTCGAGTCTTGCTCTCATCAAGAACATGGTACTTTTTTTCCCAGATAAACATAGGGCTTCGGGAGCCGCGAGTGACGAGTGCAGCGCCGAGATGATGGATTGCATGTAAGCGGGCGAAGACCACCCGAAGCACGGCGAAGCCCGTGCGCAGGGCGGCTTGATGCGGCAAAGGCCGGCGAGTGACGAGAGAAAAATATTTGAAATATTTTTGACCCTTGCCCGTACGCTTCCTCATATCTTTAACTACATTAAAGAAGGAATTTTAGAATCAGATCACGATCGATCAGATCGCCAGATCGCGAGAGATGGATTACGTGTAAGCGGGCGAAGACCACCCGAAGCACGGGCGAAGCCCGTGCGCAGGCGGGCTTGATGCGGCCAAAGGCCGGCCGAGAGAAAAATATTTGAAATATTTTTGACCCTTGCCCGTACGCTCGCACACGATACATCCTCATATCTTTAACTACATTAAAGAAGTAGTTTTGAATTTTAGAATCAGATCACGATCGATCACGACCGTTGAATATAAACCGAATATTTGATCGCAGCCGTTCATCACAGCAACGAATCAGGACAGTTCATATTTTTTCAAAGGCCTCCTAAATCTATAGGGCCTCTAAAATTTAGGGCACCCAACAATTCATCAGCTCAGTCCAAAATAAAGGCTGGCCGGCCCGCCCACCCAGCGCCCACAATACACAACCCGCCCGGCAGCCTGTATATCCAGCCAAACCCGCCCCTTTGTATTATATCTTCACACTTAAAGAGACAAAATACCTTATATACTCATAAAACAAAACCAAAATTGGCGGTGTGTGACTAAATCCCACACCGCCAATTAAGTATACGGATTGTACGGGCAAACCATTTTGAGGGTCAAGATAGTCCCAAATTGAAAAGTGATCAACATGAAAGTTGTAGATCTCGACGAGACGAACAACTTTCATGTTGACCACTTTTTGATTTGAAGCCGTCTTGGACCTCGATTTGGGCCCCGAAATGGGGGGCGTCGGAACGGTTTACTGTAGCAGTTCCGCCGCCCCTGATTTCGGGGCCCAAATCGAGGTCCAAATCGGCTCCAAATCAAAACGTGTTCAACATGAAAGTTGTTTGTCTCGCCGAGATCTACAACTTTCATGTTGATCACTTTTTGTTTTGAGACCATCTTGACCCTCAAAATTACTTGCCCGTACGGCCGCACCTAATGTTTGCCCGCACAGTATATGCCCTATATATAGATAGATATATATATATATATATATATATATATATATATATAGATATATATATATATATATATATATATATATATATATATATATATATATATATATATATATATATAATATATTCGTATGCATCCTGATTTGGGAGAAACGACAGCAAGTAGTTGACATTTCAAAATACCAAATAAATTTTGAAGACTATCACATTGTAGCAACTAAAACATTCCATAGCGAGGTTTGTGATAAAAAGAAACTAAGGCTTTGGAAAAATTTAGAACGGGAGGTCGCAGGGATCACTCTCAACTAATCAAGAAATGTAAGCCACTAACAAGAGCAGATGAAAGTGGCGGGGGGGGGGGGGGGGGGGGGGCGCATGCAGGTGTGGGCGAAGCCCGCCGTCACGGGCCGGATACTGTGGCGCGTAGCCATAGGGGCGGAGCCCCGTGTCGGGCACTAGTATGTATATATATATATTAATATATATATATATATATATATATATATATATATATCTTTATTATATAATACAATATGCATATTTGGATCACACCATGAAACTCATCTGGACCCGTCCGATCTTCAAAAAATTGCTTCTGACCATTGGATCTAAACAGAGTGGCCTGCAATTATCCAAATAAAAAAAATACTGTTCATTTGCCTTTCAACCCCGATACCCCCCTCCCGCATCCCGCCCCCCACGGCCTCACCCCGCCGGTGGGCGGCGGGCAGGCCGCCGCCGGCGGCGGGCAGGCCGCCGCCAGCGGCGGGGTGAGGCGTGGGGGCGGGATGTGGGAGGGTTTTTTTTTAATTTAATAATTACTTTAATAATTAATAAATATGTGTATTGTTTTTATAATTAATAAAGTTATTAAAATGCTTTTAAATAACTTTAAGCCCGCCGGGGGGTCAAGTAGGCGAAACCCGTTCGAAGATGCTAGTATATATATATAGACACACACACACACACACGATATATATATAATACGCTCGAGTTTTTTTTGGGTAAAAAATATCGAGCGCGCGGATTTAAGTTATATACGCGAGTGTTGAGCAATTGCAGCGCCGATAGACGATTTCCTGCAGGCCCGTTGCCCGATTTCCTCCATCGCCGGCGCAACCGCTCGCCATCGTGAAGCCAGTGTTCTCCTCCTTACCGCTGCCGGAGCCAATCATGAATACCGGATCACACTTCCCCCCCTATCGCATTGCCGGAGGGCGATTTCCTGCCGCCCCGCGTGCCCGATTCCCTCCATCGGCAGCGCAACAACGTGAATCCCGACTATTTCAACCCGTTCGCAGCTCGCCATCCGGGATTCCGGCGTTTTCCTCCGTACCGCAGCCGGATTCAATCGTGAATCCCAATTATTTCCACCGCATTTGATCTCATAAACATTAACTGGTATGTCACAAGGGTTTACACTCAAGCTTTTGATCTCTCCCAGATTTAGGGTTTAACCATACATTTTTTCCAGATTCAACACCGGGCTTATACCAGTTTTGGCTCAACCTTACCGCTGCGCCGTCCCTGTGGTATATTTCCATCTCTGCAATTTTTGTTTCTTAATTTTTCTGTGTATCTGGATTTGTGTGTGTGACCGAGTGTGGATTTCTCTGTGCATGTATGTGGTTTTATTTGTGTGTGTTTGTATGTGGATTCATGTGTGTTTGTGGTTTTGTGTGTGTGTGTGTGTGGATCTATGTGTGTGTGTGTGTGTGTGTGTGTGTGTGTGTGTGTGTGGATCTATGTGTGTGTGTATGTGTATGTGGATTCATGTGTGTGTGAATTTGTGTGTCTATGTGGATTCATGTGTGTGTGGATTTGTGCGTGTGTATGTGGATTCATGTGTGTGTGTTGTGTATGTGGATTTATGTGTGTGTATGTGTATGTGGATTCATGTGTGTGTGGATTTGTGTGTGTGTGTGGATTTGTGTGTGTGTGGATTTATGTGTGTGTGTGTGTGTGGATTTGTGTGTGTGTGTGGATTCATGTGTGTGTGTGTGTGTGTGTGTGATTCATGTGTGTGTGGATGTGTGTGTGTGTGTGTGTGTGTGTGTGGATTCATGTGTGTGTGTGTGTGTGTGTGTGTGTGTGTGTGTGGATTCATGTGTGTGTGTGTGTGTGTGTGTGTGTGGTGTGTGTGTGATTCATGTGTGTGTGTGTGTGTGTGTGTGTGTGTGTGTGTGTGGATTCATGTGTGTGTGTGTGTGTGTGTGTTCATGTGTGTGTGTGTGGATTCATGTGTGGATTCATGTGTGTGTGTGTGTGTGTGATTCATGTGTGGATTCATGTGTGTGTGTGTGTGTGTGTGTGGATTCATGTGTGGATTCATGTGTGTGTGTGTGTGTGTGTGTGTGGATTCATGTGTGTGTGTGTGGGGGGGGTGGGGGGATTCATGTGTGGATCATGTGTGTGTGTGTGTGTGTGTTGTGTGTGGATTCATGTGTGTGTGTGTGTGTGGATTCATGTGTGTGTGTGTGGATTCATGTGTGTGTGTGTGTGTGGGATTCATGTGTGTGTGTGTGGATTCATGTGTGGATTCATGGTGGGGGGGATTCATGTGTGGTTCATGTGTGTGTGGTGTGGTGTGTGTGTGTGTGTGGGATTTTTCATGGGTGTGTGGTGTGTGGATTCATGTGTGGTGTGGATTCATGTGTGTGGTGTGTGTGTGTGGATTCATGTGTGTGTGTGTGTCATGTGTGTTCATGTGTGTGTGTGTGGATTCATGTGTGGATTCAGGATTCATGTGTGGATTCATGTGTGTGTGTGTGTGTGGATTCATGTGTGTGTGTGTGTGTGTGTGGATTCATGTGTGGATTCATGTGTGTGTGTGTGTGTGTGTGTGTGTGTGTTGTGTGTGTGTGTGTGTGTGTGGATTCATGTGTGTGTGTGTGTGTGTGTGTGGATTCATGTGTGTGTGTGGATTCATGTGTGTGTGTGTGTGGATTCATGTGTGTGTGTGGATTCATGTGTGTGTGTGTGTGAATGTGTGTGTGTGTGTGTGTGTGTGTGTGTGTGTGGATTCATGTGTGGATTCGTGTGTGGATTCGTGTGTGGATTCGTGTGTGGATTCGTGTGTGGATTCATGTGTGGATTCATGTGTGGATTCATGTGTGTGTGTGTGTAGATTTGTGTGTGTTTGTAGATTTGTGTGTGTGTAGATTTGTGTGTGTTTGTGAATTCATGTGTGTGTGTGTGTGTGTGTGTGTGTGTGTGTGTGTGTGTGTGATTTATGTGTGTGTGTGTGAATTTATGTGTGTGTGCGTGGATTTGTGTGTGTGTGTTCGTGTTTGTTTATATTTATAGTTTGAATACAACATTATTTTTGAAGCATATGTACATCTACTCGTTAGGTACAGTTTCACGTCATTCGCAATGATGTCGGAACCATCAAATTCTGAAAGTATGGATGTTGTTGTAGCTGAAATGAATACAGATTCTAATAAGCCTAATGTTAAAGAACCATATGTTAGTTTGGTGTTTGAAAGTGTTGATGAAACATATTAATTTTATAACAGTTATGCACTTAATTTAGGATTTGAAATTAAAAAAAAATCTACTTCTAAATCATTTACATCAGGAGATGTTATTGGAAGAAGGTTCAAATGTAATAAGTCTGGTTTAAAAACTTCAAAAGAGGGCGAAGGATCTTCAAGGAGACAACACCGATTGACAAGAGTCAATTGCAAAGCCAAAATAGATATTCGCAAGAATAAGGATGATAGGTGGGTTGTCACTGAATTTATAAAAGAGCATAACCATGAGTTAGATACTCCAAGAAAAGCTAAGAGACATCGCTCACATAATGTACTTCACAAAGATAAGGAAGTTAAAAAATTGATGGATTAACTTTATAGTACTGAAATGGGTCATGCTAAGATTGCAAGGATTTTAAATGCAACCAATATTAATAGCTCAATATCTGCAAAACAAGTTTCAATGCATTTGAGTGAACACCGCAAAAATAACATAAGAAATGAAGGTGCATCAGTGTGTGCTTATTTAAAAAAGCAGCAAGAGTTAGATCCAAATTTCTACTTTGACATAGAATTGGATTCTAATTTAGTCCTTTGTTCATTTTTCTGGGCAGATTCAAGGTCACGAAATGATTTTTTAACTTTTGGGGATGTTGTTGTGTTTGATGTCACTTATAAAACCAACAAATTTATGATGTCATTTGCATCTTTTACAGGTGTAAATCATTATAGACAGTCACTTTTATTTGGTTGTTCTTTATTAGCAGATGAGACAGAAAAAACTTTTGATTGGTTGTTCAATCAATGGTTAAAGTGTATGTTTGACAAAGCACCTAAAGTTATAATAACCGATATGGATGGAGCCATGTATAATGCAATTTAAAAAGTGTTTTCGGACACACGTCATAGATTTTGCTCATGACATATAGGAAAACACCTACTTGAGCATGTTCTTGAAATTCGAGATAGTAATGGGGATTTTAAGAAGGATTATTATGAGTGGTTTAATAGCAAGGATGTGAGCTAAAGTGAACTGAGATGAAAATTGTTTGTTCAAAAGTACAACATTCAAGGTCATAATAATTAGTTGTTAAAGATGTGGGATCGAAGACAACATTGATTTCCAGCTTTTTTAAAAGATCATTTTGTCACGGGAATGACGTCTAACGGTCGGAGCGAAAGCATAAATGCATTTTTTTGATGTTTTGTAAATTCTAAAACATAATTATTAGAATTTATAACTCAGTACGAAAAATATTGCATTCACGACATCAAGCAGAAGAGCAAGAAGATTTCACTACATTGAATTCAGTTGCTAATTTGTTAACAAGCTATGCTCTTGAAAGATTTGCAGCACAATTTTACACCAAAAATATGTTTAAGCTTTTTCAAGAAGAATTCAAGCAGAGTCTGGAATGTTGGAATGCAGAAGTAAATACAATTCGTTCTATTACAACCTTTAGAGTTGGTCTTTCTTGTGAGGATGCAAGCAATTGGAACACTGTCATCTATGATGATTGCAATACAAAAGTACTTTGTGAATGTGCTAAATTCGAGGCAGGTGGTTTTTTATGCAAACACATCATGCACATAATGATTGCTAAGAAGCATCTACAAAGTATTCCTGACCTATATCTATTGAAGAGGTGATCTATTTCTGCTAGAAGTAAATCAGACAATGAAAAATTGGCTGATAATAGTGATATTGTGACGCCAATGATGAAATGAAAACTAACTAATACCCAAACAAATATTTTTAATCTTGCAACTGCATCTAAAGAAGCATATGATCTTGTCATGTCAACATTAAATGGATTGTTAGAGAATATAAGGAATTCATTCAAATACTCCGAACCAGCAAGTATTACTAGCCAGGTAGGTTCTACTGCAATTTATCCAGGTTCGTATGATATTTCAATTCGAGATCCTCTCATTGTGAAAACTAAAGGAAGACCAAAAATTGCATCAAGAATTGAATCGGGTATAAAGATCTCTCAAGCACAAGTTAAAAAAAGACTTGTGATACATGTGGCGGGAAATGACACTACTCGACAACATGTCCTCAAAAAGATCAAGTAATTTTGTCAACTTTTTCATCATTTAATCTCTTAATTTTTTATAACTATATTGCTTAGCTCCATTATCTCTTCATTTATTCTCTTTGAGCATGTTGATATTATGAAGAAAGACCAAATCTTACTGTTATCTCAAAGCATCAAACTTCAGTGTGATGTATGTATTTCAAACTCATCAGTCATATAATATTGATCTCTCTAGGTAGTCATATAGTAATGATGAAATTTTTTTTTGGCAGTTGGATTGGTCTAGACATTGATGTTCCTGTAAAGTCGCGCTGAAGCGGAATTTTTATGAAGTAACTCTTATCATATTCGGTTAGGGCTTTGTTCCCAGAGTGTGAATGTAGATAACTATGTTTTGTTTTTTGGTCTGTTTGGCGCAGCTCTGGCGGCTGGAAAATCTCTATTCCAGCCACCAGAGCTGCTTTATATGTGTTTGAGCCAGCTCCTTGTGAAGAGCTTTTCAAAAATCTGGAGCTGTTTTGCAGCTTTTCAGAAATCTCCCCCCCCAGCTTCTGCTCCTGCAAAATAGCTTTCTCTCTCACAGATTTTGGAAATCTAATGGTTTCTTCAGTTGGAACATGCTTAGAGGCCGGAGGGCCTTCCTCCGGCGATTTCGAGCCCCGGACGCCTTCCTCCGGCGATTCCTAGCCCCCGACGTCCTTCCTCCGGCGATTCCGAGCGCACTTCTGCACAGAACACCCAAACACTCCGGAGCTTTTCAAAACTGCTCCCTAGAGATCTATTTTAAAACAGCTCTATCTGAACAGCAGATTTTCAATCCGCCAGAGCTGTCCCAAACAGAGCCAAATTATCTACTCTACATTATTGTGTTTGTGTGTGTTTTTACTTGTGGATTCTCGATGGTTGATTTGCTCCAATACTTATGGAAAGGGCTTTACTGTCATGACTTCATGTTTGTGTTTAGGCTATGCTTAATTTGGGTTTCATGGAATATATATGGTTGATTTGTTTCTGTACGTCGTGAATACTATACAAACAAATGTTTTTATTTGTGGATTCTCAATGGTTGATTTGCTCCAATTCTTATGGAAAGGGCTTTAATGTCATGATCTCATGTTTGTGTTTAGACTATGCCTAATTTGGGTTTTATGGAATATAGAAATTAGTATCAAAAAAGTGCTTTAAAGGGCTATATATACACTCAAGCTTTTTTTAGGGAAGTTATACATACATATAACCCAAAATCCTCTTAAGCACTTTTTTAGGGACTGCGGAAGAAGGTGGGCATCAAGCGGGACTGAACCATTTGGTTCAGCCCTCCCTAATTAAAACAAGAAGGCGGTTGGGGGCTGAACCAGACGGGTTCAGTCCCTATGGGAGGGGGCGGATGGTCCCTCATGGCCCTAGGGGTATAAATACCCCTAGGGTTTCCTGGCGATGAACAAACAAGTATTCTCAGGTATTCCTTTCTCTCTATGTCAAAACCCTAGTTTTCTCTAATCTCTCCCAAATTCCTTCTTGTGCGTAACCGTCCTGCAGGGCTTCCATCCGGCACCGCCGGCTTCTTCCTATCCTCACCAGGGCTTCCATCCGGCACCGCCGAATTTTAATCTCTTCTTCTCTAATCTCAACTAATATATGCAGATCCTTAACTAAGACACTGCTTGGAAAACAAAGCCAAAATTACCCTCTACTAATATATGCAGATCCTTAACTAAGACACTGCTTGAAAAAAAAAGCCAAAATGCAGCCAGTAAGAAACAAAACAAGACAATACAGTTTCGATATATCCAAGGACGAACAAATCTTTCATTTATTTCTTGAAGACAACTAGATTAAATTATTCAAAATTCATAGAAATTACTGCAAGTGGCATGATACTTAAAGTTGTCACAGAGGCGCTCTTAAAGTTTCCTGACAAAGGGAAGGCTCCCTAAATTGATACAGATCCTTTCCCCAAACTGACTAGCATGAACAGGAGCCCTTTGGAGCTAAAGATGGAACTGAACCCAGAGAGATCTTCTTGGAGAATGATTTGGCTGAAGACTGGACTCATGACTTACAAAATATTGCATAATTCTTCTGACACGACCAATTTGGAGTTCTTGAGAAGAATAGTCCCACATCAGAAAACTAGCGAACCATTGTTCACTTAATACGATCTCAAGCCTCTCCACCTCCAGCCAATTGGTTGTAGCTTTGATGTTTGGATTCTAACATTGTATTAAATGAGGCAAGGCATAACGACCATTCCACTTCACCCAGTTTAAATAATAATAATCCACGTGCCAGAGGCCAAAGATCCTGACGGTGATAGGGTATGTTGAGAGTAGTCCCCCGTCAGAAAACTATCATACAGGCTCTGTTTAGTGGGATTTTTTTTCACCGGTCAAGCGGTTACGTTAAAGTCCGGTTCATGCGGCCGTAGCTTCTTGACCAGTGAAAAAAAGTCCCCCCAAACGGAGCAAAACTTGCGCACTTAACATGATCTCGGGCCTCTCCACCTCAAAACTAGATTGGTTTTAGGCTTGATGCTAGGATTCTAATAGTAGTGGGTATCAATTATAAACAAAGATTATGAACTAGGAAAATATGGCACAATAAATTAGGTTAGAACAATGTTTTTATTTATTATAAATCGCTACAGGCATATTTTGATGTGTTAGCTGATGCTGCCATAGGTTTTCTTGTTTATTTAGCAGCTTGCCAGTCATGCCCCAGACATTGTGAAAGTTTCTGTTAGAAGATATTGGAGAAGGGCATTTTTGTCATTACCCCTAAGTTGAGTTTAGACAGGTCGACCGGCCCGTAAGAACGTTGAGCAACCCGCAACAAAATTATAAACAAAATAAAAACATCTTGATCTTGAAATCAAGTTGTCATTGTGGCTGGCATGAGTTCTTCTCTTTATTTATAACTCATCCTATAAAATATTTTTTATTACTAAAGAATAACTTTTATGTTGATCATTTTTTTAATTTGAAATCGTTTAGACTCCTGATTTATGCCCTCAAAAAAGTCACGCTAAATATAAGTAAGGATGCCTTGTTTTTTTTGGAACTTAAATTGGGCCCCTAAACGGCTTCAAATAAAAAAGTGATGATCATGAAAGTTATTCGTATTGATGAGATCTACAACTTTCATGCAGGATCACTTTTTCAAATAAAATACATTTGGGGCTCAAAATCAGAAATACTGTACTCACGCTAAGGCGTGTCGGACCCCACCGCCATATCCTCCGCCGATCCTCTTTATAAAAAAGAATTTTGATTTCAGGCCGCCGCCGCAGGCAAAGGCAGCAGCGGCCGGACCGGACCCCACCGCTGGGGTCGCCGGCATCCGGCGTCCCCGACGGTGGGGTCCGATCAGGCTGTCGCCGGCTGTGGCTCCACCGTCAAAGCTCGCAGGCGGGGAAGGCGGAGGCGATTTGCGGGCGGGACGGCGGACCACCTCCGGCCTACCCCCACCAGAGTTGCCGACGTCCGGCGACCCAGGCGGTGGGGTCCGATCAGGCTGCCGGTGGCGGCTTTGGCTCCATCGTCGAAGCACGGGCGGGATGGCGGAACAGTTTTATTTTTTTAAATTAACTTAAGACTTATGACATAAACAATATTTATTAAGTTAATAAACAATATAAATAAATATATTGTTTATTTGGCATTAACTGATGGAGACCGCCGGCACACGCATATATATTTCTGCAGGAGGTGGTGATAAACAACCCGTTTGGGCAATCCGAGTCCGCGGATGCGTCTGGAAGGTCGTTTCGAGTCGTTTTTATATATTATATTGTTTATTTCGAGTTGTTCTTGATACCCGATTGGTTCGGACGTTATGAGCCGTCTGATTCGGGTGTCCTATTCCAGTCTTTGTATTTATACGCATGCAGGAAGCAGTAGGGGCCATCGTGGTTTGCTTAAGTTACGCAAATTGTCGGTTCTCTCCCTCGGTGGATTCTGAGCGGCACCTTGGTGGACTCCATGTAGCATCCGTAACCTATGCGATTGTGTAACAAAATTTTCTAAGTAATAACAGGTCATCGTAAGTATGCAATTAAGAAAAACTCAGAAATTTCTCTAGGTTGAGTTGCCGGTTCAATCGTGTTGTGCGGTTATTGTAACTCCCCAGCCGCACAATTCATTTTCCCGAAAACCGACCCGTTGCTTCCGTCTCCGTCCCCCGCAATCGGCATTTCTTCCCCGAGCGACGCAGGCTCATCTTCACTGGGCGATACCAACGCCTCTAGCCAACGCTGCTAGAAGTCCCAGTCTCCCCTCCTCCGGCGACGTCTAGGCAGACGCCCTTCCCCGCGAACGAATTTGGTGTTGTTTGTCGTCGGTCTGGGCGCCATTATTCTTCCCTGCTTTGTGAGGAGGTCTCCAACTACTCCCTGTGGGGTTTCTCTCTTGGATTCCTAGCCTTTTTGCGGGTCTTTTCCCGATTTGTGCCCGGGGTTTTGGAAACCCTAGCAGCTGAAACCCTTCCAGCAGTCCCTTCTTCGTAATACTATCCGTGTAAGGAGCCCCTTCTTTAATCAAATTTCAATTAACTTTTATGTTAAAATTTCCTTATGGTTGTATGAAATTTTATTAGGATCTTGTGCGGAAACACCTAGTGAGGGTGAGGACGCGATCCATATTAGAAATAACAACCTCCACTATGGAGAAGTGGTAATTCTTTTCTTCCTCTCGAAATGAAGCAGTAATCCTAAAAAGTTAATAAGTCTTTTGTTGAATTCATTCGTGTTAGGGTTGGGGAGTGTTGGGGTGAAACTTCCTTAGCAACCAAAGATAGAATACGCGATTCAGAATATTTTCTTGAAAGAAGCTATCCGCCGCGTCAGGTGTACGAACGACGTAATATCGCTGTAAGAAATCCTTATTCTTTTTGGCTAGACATATCAGATAGTTTTTTTAGTAACGTATATTATAATTCAGTAAAATTAATAGTGTCGTGTAGAACCGCTACTATTGTTAGAGAATTGTAGTATTATTTTACACGACATTATTTTACCGCTGTAAGAAATCCTTTTGGGCTGACCCATGTTTTGAGCATGTTTTTACAAGGGACCCAAGTGAGAAACTACACTTAGGATGAGCGTGTCATTGCAGTCGCTCATATAGTTTGTTTTCCCTTCCAGTTGTTGTACTTTAGTACCTTACTGTTGTTTTGGACTCTTGTAATGTAATTTTTAAGAATTTATTTTTGTACCAGACTTTGTGTAATATTTCAGATATTCAGTGGTTTGATTCCTTTTTCTCTCTAGTGGCTCTGTGAATTCATTTCGTTGAGGCACACTTTTAATATTAGTTTATTATGCAACTTCCGCTGTAAGTTTACATTTCAGTTCTTTTCATTTATGTCTACTATGTACTAGTTTTTAATACTGTTTCTTAGTTGACTTCTTGTCGCTGGACCAGCCGGACGGCTGATGGGTTGTTAAACTAGGTTGAAGTGTTACAAATTGGTATCAGAGGCAGGTTTAGGATCCCATGACTTAGAAAATTCACTGAGCCATAGGATTTTGTCTCAATTACTCATTCAACGATAGTGTCATCGAGTTCTATCTAATTCTCAGTTGTGCATACGTTTAAGTTTGCACTTCTTAGTAAATCCTCTATTGTATTTCTCTCAGGAATAAATATTTCCTTTTCTCACGTGTTATAGGTATCGCGTACTGGTGAGGCCGGCAAGCCTTCTCCCCAGAATATTACACATGAGATAGTCATGGATGATAATAGTGCCCCAGCAGCGCCTCCAGCACCTGCAGCACCAGCAGTGCCAGACCCAGCAGATATGGCCGCCATTATTGCTAGAGCAGTGGCCTTAGCTATGGTGGAATTCAGAAATGCACTGTCTGCTACAGATCCAGCCGCACTTCCAGTGCCAGCTGTAGGGGATTTAGGGTTAGAGCGTTATCTGAGGAACCTTCGCGATGATTGGCTGATTAAGACCCGTGAACTACTTGAGCTGATGGAGTGCCCAGAGAACAAGAAGGTTCCGTTATCGTGTTTTCCCCTGCAAGGAAAGGCCCATCAATGGTGGACCAGACAATTTTTTGGACGACCCCGCTCGTAAGTGCTTTAGTGTAACAATTGTCTTTACCTAGATTTCCTTATTACTTTAGCATAATGGTTTATGTTTACCCATGTTGTCAGGTCGTACCGCAGACATGTTCACCTGGAATGACTTCTCGTCAGCGCTAGCTAGCTGGTTTGTTCCCCCGTCCGAGCGCCGCAGTCTCCAGGAGTACCTTAAGCTGATCCAAGGAGACAAGACAGTGATGATTTATGAACGAGAGCTGACTCATCTTTCTCGTTATGGGGGCACGATGCAGGGGGATGAGAACGAGAAGTGCAACCGTTTTGTGGACAGTTTACGTGATTCGCTGAGCCAGCCGTTGATGACAATGGTCAATGCAGATTATAAGAGTTTAGTGGACACTGTCAGAAAATTAGAAGCTGATCAAAAAAAAGTACAAAACCGCAACAGTTTCCGCTCGAAGCGACCTCAGGATGCGCCTCAGCAGCAGCAAAACGAGAATAGTCATGGTAGAAACTGGAACAAGAAGCAGAGGTCAGGAGCCCAAAAAGGTGATCAGACTGGGACTAGGATCAAAGAATACCCCCTTTGCCTGAAGTGTTACCGACACCATCTAGGAGAGTGTTTGACTATTGCAGGAGTATGTTACAAGTGTCAGCAACCAGGACACATAGTCCGTTACTGTCAGGGAACTTCCGGGAATCAGGTAATTTAGTTTAAGTGTTTGATTAGTATTTATGTACCCCCTTTCTTTGTCTTAGTCTGTTTTATCGTAACTCTCTCTTGTAGTCGAAATTTGAGGTTGGTGGCCCGAGTAAAGCCGACAAAGGAAAAGCACCGATGGGTGCTGACACGAGATTAGCTCCAAGACATGGACCAGTGCAGTCTAGAGCTTATGGCTTTGGCCAACATGAAGCAAAGGAGCAGGAGGATGTGGTGACATGTATGTGTTATAGTATGACGGTCTTGCATAAAATTTAATTAAATCCTCCTTAGTGACACTGTAAATTTCCGTGTTTAATCATTCGCGTAGGTGATCTTATGATATATAATGTACCCTCCAAGATTTTCTTTGACACGGGCATTTCGCACTCGTTCATAGCAGAATCTCTAGTACATAGGTTGGGATTAGAAGTTTGTCCACAGACATTACCGTTAGATGTCATGATGCCCAATGAATCTGTTGGGTACATTGGTCAAATGTACCTGATTTGAAGAAGCCTCACCCAACTCAATGATATACATCATAATGTATTTGATGTATGTTGAGTTTACTTGTGCAGGTTAAGTAATCACTGGACTGAAGCAAAAAGTTTCTAAGTCCATGTGTCGATACCCAGAGGGAAAGTGTCGATACTTAAGAAAGCTTGTGTCGACACCCAGACAAGCAGTGTCGACACTTGGAGTCATTGTGTCGACACCTGGGATGCAGAGTCGACACCAGACAGAAAGTGTCGACACTTGGAGCTGTGTCGACACTCAGTGAAGAAAAGTGCAGATAGAAAGTGTCGACACAAGGAGCTGTGTCGACACCCAGTGAAGCTGTGTCTACACCAGAAAGTGTCGACACTTGGAGCTGTGTCGACACTCAACAAAAGTCTGCAGAGACTAAGTACAAGTGTCGACACTCAGCACGATGTGTCGACACTCAACAGATGAGTCAGCACTTGAAGTATGTGTCGACACCCAGCACAATGTGTCGACACACAATCAGAAGAGTCAACACATGAAGTATGTGTCGACACTCAGCACAATGTGTCGACACACAACCAGAAGAGTCAACACATGAAGTAAGTGTCGACACCCAACACAATGTGTCGACACTCAGCTAAAGACTCTACAATTGAAGAAAGTGTCGACACAAGGAGCTGTGTCGACACTTAGCAAAGATCAGAAAGATCAACAAAATTATTCTAAGTACAAGTGTCGACACTAAGGGAATGTGTCGACACTCAGCTGAAGTCTCAACAAAAAGAAGGTGTGTCGACACAAGGAGCTGTGTCGACACTCAGCAAGTATCAACATAGAAGACTATGTGTCGACACCAAGAAATAGTGTCGACACTTGACAGATTCAACACAAGAAGTTGTGTCGACACAAAGGTGATGTGTCGACACTTAGAAGAATTTAGTACAGATAGAAGATCAAGTACTTGTGTCGACACTCAATTTCAGTGTCGACACCTGAAGAAGAATCTGTGTCGAGACATACAAGGAGTTGTGTCGACACCTTGTAGACTTGTGTCGACACTTACACAGCATGTGTCGACACTTGGTCTATAAGTGTCGACACTTAAAGACAGAAAGTCTCGACACTTTCAGACAGTTAGAGATTTTCAAGAAATGACTGGATGACTTGACAGCTGCCGTTCCAGCCGGTCTACAGCACCTGTCAGAGATATCAGAAGTCAGTTATGGACCGGACCAGCCGGTTACCATGAAGAAGGCCTATAAATAGGCACCTACAGTTTACAGAAACTGTTGTTGAGGTTGATCACATTATTGAAGAACAAGTTATTAAAGTGGTACACAGAGTATCAACACAAGAAGATCTTGCAGTCCAAGTGCAGATCTAAGAAGTTGGAGAGAGAGGGCTCCATCCAAGAAATCAGCCTCTGGAACTAGGCTGAGAAGAAGGATTCAGATTCATTCTGGATCTTAAGTGGCAGAGGTCAAAGAACTACTGCAGGAGGATTCAGTCTTATTCAGTTCTACTCAAGAAGCTTTGAAGAAAGCTAAGTCAGATTGAATCCAGCTGAGTTCTTCCAAGAACTCATCAAGAAACTCTCAACTCCCCTCTTTTATTTCTGAGTTGTTGAGTTAATATTTGTAATACATTTTTATCTTGTAGGATCCTTTGGATCTGAGTGTATTGTAAGCCTATAATTATAAAGGCTGAGGGTAGGGCTTGAGAGCCTGAGTGTAGGAGATTGAGATCTCTGAGTGTAGGCCTTGGTTGGCTGAGTGTAGGCCTTGATTGGCTGAGTGTAGGCCTGGGTGGCTGAGTGTAGGCCTTGTGGCTGAGTGTAGGCTTTGGGATAAAGCTGAGTTGTAAGGCTTTGGGCCTGAGGTGTAGGAACCAATTTGGGTTCTGAGACAGTGGAGGAGTTTGGCCGAATCTAGTACACTGCTAGATAGGCGAAGGGGGAAAGTGGATGTACCCATATCTTGGGGAACCACTATAAACCACTGTGTATGATGTGCTGTGCTGTGATTGTTGTTGTGTATGCTGTGTGTTTGCTGTGATAAAATAGATAGTATTCTGTGATATAACTGATTGCTGCCATTAAAGTTCAAAAAGGATTAGGTCACCTATTCACCCCCCCTCTAGGTGTTTAGGTACCATATCTTTCAAGTGGTATCAGAGCCAGGTTACTCAAAAAGGACTAACAGTCTGAGGAGATCCTGTTTGGCAGATTCAGTGTAAGGCAAATCACAGATTCAAGAAATTCAAGAAAATCAAGAAACATGGGTTGCTCTGAGAATCACAAGGAATTGGGTTCCATGAAATTACCCATATGCAGGAAAGAGATCTTTGGGATCTGGAAGGAAAGGGTAAGGCTGTTTATGGAGGCCTCAGACCCTAGAATCTACATCACAGTAAAGGAAGGGCCTTATGTGCCCATGAAGATTTCAGTTTTAGATGCAAATCAGAGAACTCCAAAGGATTTCTCTGAGATGACTAAGGATGAGATTGTCCTAGCCACAATGGACAAGAGAGGCACAAAACATAATAGTGAGTGCCATTGATGATGCAACTTTTCAAAATCTTATACACTGTAAGACAGCCAAAGAGATGTGGGACACTCTTATAGTGTATATGGAAGGATCTGAAGAAGTCAGACAAGATAGAAAATCCTTGCTAAATCAGGAGTATGAGAGTTTTAGACAAGGTAAAGGTGATAGCATAACTGAGTGCTACAAGAAGTTCTACAGAATAGTTAATGAACTCATGTCTTATGGAAGAGAGTTCAGTAACTATGAACTAAATGACAAGTTCCTAAGGTCCCTAACCAAAGATTGGGACACAAAGATCTGTGCCATTAGAGAAATGACTAAGTTGGGAGAAATTCCTCCTCCTACACTGTTTGGCAAGTTATTGTCTTATGAAATGCAATTGACAGTGAGGAAAGAGGAGGAGAAGTCAACAAGAATTGAACACAAGGAAAGATCAGTTGCTTTCAAGACAGAAGTTCCCAGAAAGTGCAGGAATAAGTCATCAACTCCACCTCCAGAGGTAGTTGAATCAGAATCAGATGAGTCAGTCAGCACAAAGACTAAGAGCAGTGAAAGTGATGAAGACTTTGCTGCCTTCACTAGACACTTTCAGAAATTCTTGAAGAAGAAACAGTGGAGGTCAAGACCTTCTACTTCAAAGGGAAAGAAAGTCTTTTATCAGGAGAAAAAGCCTTCAAAGAAAGACAGGAAGAGGACAAAGTCAAGCAAGGCAACTGGATCTAAGATAGTGTGCTATTGCTGCAATAGACAGGGCCATGTTATTGCAGATTGTCCAGAGAAGAGAAAGGAATCTGGTGACAGGAAAAAGGCTCACTTCAAAGGCAAGAAAGAGAAGTCTTTTGTTGCCAAGAAAGAGAAGACTCTATCAGATATCTCTTCTTCAGAAACTGAGTCTGAGGCTGAAGCCTACATAGGGCTGTTTGCTGAAGAAGAAGAGGAAGAATTCATGCAGTTAATGGAGTCTATTTATGAACAAGAAGACAGTCAAGGCCAAGGGCTAATGGCTTTGACAGAGAGTGCCAAAATCCTGGAGCAGCCAGGACCCAGTCAGGTACAAAGTTCAAGTTTAAATTCAGTTTCTTGTTCTAGTTCAGAATCAGATTCATCTTCATCAAGTGATGAAAGTGCATCTGAGTCTGAGGATGATATTCATCAGCTTATAGATGAATATAAGATGTTGTTGCAAGCTTACAAGAAAAGCAAGTCCCTAGCCAAAAGTCAGGCAAAGGAAATTGCTGATCTTAAAGCTGCTGCAACAGATTTTGAGAAGCAATTTGATCAAAAGCTGAATGAGATAGCCAGGCTGAAACACATAACAGTGATTCAGATGGGGACTATCACCTTTAAGAATGATCAAATTAAGAGTCTGGAGATCAATCTTCAGAAGGAGAAGGACTTAGTTGCTAGGTTTTCTAAACCTAAGTCAGTGTTACCTTTAATTGATGATTTGTTCATCATAAAGGCAAGGCTGGACTGGGCTTTATTAGACCTGCAAGGACTGAGCAGTCCAAGTCTAAGTCCAAGGGCAAAGCCCCAACATTCAACAAGCCTGCTGTAGATAAGACAGCCAAGACTGTACCTAAGCAAAGGTACAATAAGTTTGAATGTTGGCCATTTTGCAGTGGACTGTTGGCACAATGCTAGTGCCAAAGTGAGTACCAAACTACCTGTTGGAAAGCCAGTGGGTAGCTTTGTCAGATTGCAGACTAACAAGTACCAAGGACCCAAGAATTCTTTGGGTTCTAAGGTTCATTAATCTGTTTTGCAGGTGAGTCCAAGTGGCCATACCCCAACATGGTACTTGGACAGTGGATGTTCCAGACATATGACTGGAACAAGAGGATTACTAAAGGACTACATTCCAGTAAAAGATGGTCCAAAAGTAACCTTTGGTGGTTCTGAAAAAGGAATCATCAAAGGATTTGGTAACATTTCTACAAACTTAGTTACCATTACTCAAGTGGCTTATGTTAAAGGGTTGAAACACAACCTAATAAGTATAAGTCAATTAAGTGATGTAGGGTATGACATCTCATTTGTTAAAAATGGTTGTCATATCAAGAGGTCAAGTGATCAAGAGATCATTTTGACAGGTTATAGGAAGAGGAATGTCTACTGCCTAGACATTATGATTGAGAACAATGGTTCTCCAGTTTGTCTTGTAGCTGATGAGAAGTCTCTCATTGTGTCAAATGGCACAAGAGGCTTGCCCATCTTAACTACAAGACTATTAGCAAACTCTTTAGCAAAGAGTTAGTGAGGAATGGTCCTCAAGTTAAGTGTGTTAAAGATGGTATTTGCTCAGCTTGTCAAAAGGGCAAGCAGACTAAATCCACCTTTAGAAGCATAGAAAACAAAGATGCTGTGAGGTGTTTATACCTCTTGCATATGGATCTCTTTGGTCCAATGCCAGTTCACAGCTTAGGTAGGAAGGTCTATACCTTTGTAGTTGTAGATGACTACTCAAGGTTTTCCTGGGTGTTCTTCTTAAGACAGAAATCTGAAACACCTAGTGTCTTCTATAGCTTTGTCAAGCAAATTCAGAATGAACTAAATAGTACAGTGGTCAAAATTAGAAGTGACCATGGTACTGAATTTCAGTCTGATAGCATGACAAAACTGTGTGAAGACTTTGGGATATTTCAAGAATTCTCTTCACCTAGAACACCTCAGCAAAATGGCATTGCTGAGAGGAAGAATAGAACCTTGATAGAGGCTGGTAGGACCCTACTAAGTGATACATCACTGCCAGAATATTTCTGGGCTGAAGCAGTTAACACTGCATGTCATGTTATAAATAGGGCTACCATCACTAAAAGGCTTAACAAGACCCCCTATGAAGTTGTGAAAGGCAGGAAACCAAACCTATCCTATTTTAGGATCTTTGGTTGCAAATGCTTCATACTTAACAATGGGAAGTCTTACTTAACTAAGTTTGCTGCCAAGTCCCAAGAGGGAATTTTTGTTGGGTACAGCAATAACAGTAAGGCTTATAGAGTCTACAACTTGACTACACAAGTTGTAGAAGAATCTGTGCATGTAGTTTTTGATGAGACTAAACTTATTAATAATGAGTTGTCTAGTAGTGTATGCAGCCCCACAGGTTTAACAAAGAAAATGGACAAGCTAACTATAGAAGAAGTACTGCTGCAAGACAGCAAGTAGAAGACAGTAGCTGTTGTCCAGGGGGAGAACTACATGTGCCAATTGCTGAAGAAATACAAGGAGTACAGCATGATGGAGATGCTGAAGAGGTTCAACCAGAAGTTAGGATGCCTCCAGCCCACAGGCATCTTAGAGATCATCCAGTAGAGCTGATTATTGGAGATCCAAGACAAGGAGTTCAAACCAGGAGTAGAAACATGAATGCAGCAATCTACTCCAGTTTTCTGTCTCAAGTTGAACCTAAGAAGTTTGAAGAAGCAATACAAGATCCACAATGGACTGAAGCAATGCAAGAAGAGCTTAATCAGTTCAAAAGGTGCAAGGTCTGGGAATTAGTTCCTAAACCTAAAGACCACAATGTAATAGGAACTAAGTGGATCTACAGGAATAAGATGGATGAACAAGGGGTCATCATTAAGAATAAAGCTAGATGGTTGCTAAAGGATATAGGCAAGAAGAAGGTATTGATTTTGATCAAACCTTTGCTCCAGTAGCCAGACTGGAAGCCATAAGGATGTTCTTGGCCTATGCAACCTATCAAGGATTCAAGGTTTACCAAATGGATGTCAAGTCAGCATTCCTAAATGGTAATCTTAAGGAAGAAGTCTATGTGGAGCAGCCTTCAGGTTTTGTTGATCCAACTCTACCTCATCATGTCTATAGACTTAGGAAAGCTTTATATGGGTTAAAGCAAGCCCCTAGGGCTTGGTATGAAACCCTATCTAGTTTCCTCATTGAGAACAAATTCTCAAGGGGAAAATAGATAAGACTCTATTCCTTAGGGAATCTAGAGGCAAAGTTATACTAGTCCAAATATATGTAGATGACATTATATTTGGGTCTACTGAAAGCAGCCTTTGCAAAAAGTTTGCAAAACTTATGCAAGGTCAGTTTGAGATGAGTAGTATGGGAGAGCTGAAGTTTTTCTTGGGTCTCCAAGTTAAACAGACTGAAAGTGGTTTATCCATATGTCAGTCCAAGTTCACCCTAGAACTCATAAGGAAGTATGGTATGGATTCATCCAGTACCATGAAGACTCCTATGGGGTCAAGTATGTCTCTTAGCAAGGATGATGCAGGGAAACCTGTAGATGAAACCTTGTATAGAGGGATAGTTGGCTCCCTATTATACTTGACTGCTAGTAGACCTGACATCATGTATGCTACATGTGTTTGTGCCAGGTATCAAGCCTGCCCTAAAGAGTCTCATTTGACAGCAGTCAAAAGAATATTGAGATATCTAAAGGGCACTCCCTATCTAGGCCTCTGGTACCCTAGGAATGGAGATTTTGATCTAACAGGTTATTCAGATGCAGACTTTGCAGGATGCAAAGAGGATAGAAAGAGCACTACTGGAACCTGTCAATTCCTAGGTGGGAGACTAATTTCATGGAGTAGCAAGAAGCAAACCAGTGTGGCTATCTCCACAGCAGAGTCAGAGTATGTGGCTGCAGGAAGTTGCTGTGCTCAACTTCTGTGGATACAACATCAGCTAGAGGACTATGGATTTCAGGTAAGTAGAACTCCACTTTTCTGTGATTCTACAAGTGCTATTTCAATAGCTAATAACCCTGTATCTCATAGTAGAACTAAACATATTGAAATTAAATATCATTTTCTTAGGGAGCATGTAGAAAGAGAAGATATTTTACTTGAATATGTTAAAACTGATAATCAAATAGCTGATATGTTTACTAAGCCCCTAGAAGAAGCTAAGTTCAATAGATTCAAAATTGAACTAGGAATGATAAACTTAGAGTAAGTTTACAGAATTAAAATTGGCTAAGTAAAAAGGTGTCGACACATAGACAAGTCTATGTCGACACAGAATAGTGGTGTCGACACTTCAGGAAAAAGGTGTCGACACATCTAGGATGTTGGTGTCGACACTTCAGAATGTTAGTGTCGACACATGACAAGTAGGTGTCGACACATCCAATATGGTGTCGACACTTATGTTTTACTCAGAATTTTCTAAGTAAAGTCTCGACAATGTGTCGAGTTATGTTGTGTCGACACATAACCAAGTGTCGACACATAAAATCTGTTGACTAAACTTGTGTCGACACATATGTGTCGAGACATTATAAGTCAGTGTCGACACTTATTGCCAGTGTCGACACATTTTAAGTTAGCTGTCCCGCCTGTTCATCTTCAAAATCAGAAAGGTATAAATAGGGTTCTGTCTTTGTTTGTCGACACGCTTTCAAAGTTTCGAGACCAAAACTACTGTGTCGACACCTCTCTTTTCTAAAGACAAATTCTACAAACCCTAATGGCACCTAAGCTTGAGGAGAACGTTAACGAAGGATATGAGCTTGTGCGCGGCGCGTTCGACGATGCTGATCAAGAAATCAAGGCGGTAGTAACCCTAGTCGCCGATTCTGGGTTAGAGTACTTAGTTTCAGAACCTACTAAGATATGGAAGGAGGTTCTTGAATTCCTTAATGGAGCTGCAGTAGATGAATCTGGATACAGAATCAAATCCAGAGTTCATGGAACTAAGGTCAAGGTTTCACCAAAGAGTCTGAGGAAGGTACTCCAGCTACCAAAAACTCAAGATGAAGAAGAAACTTACTGCATCCAAGACCAGGGAAGCTCTAACCTGGTGTGGACTTGATCCAAAGATGAAGATAGGTTCTGTTTTCAACAGGAAAGGCATGAATAATCAAGGAAAGTTCATGTCTGAGATTGTGGGAAAGGTCTTACTCAGCAAACCTGGAGGGCATGACAGAGTGTCTGCCTATATGTTTGGAATCATGACAAGGATCATATTCACTCTGAAAACAGACTGGTCAATAGTGGTTTATGAGAAGATTAAGGAGAGCTTGAAGAAGCCCAATCTGGGCAGAATCATTAGTCTATACCTAGCTGGTGTGATACCAGAGGTAATGAGTACTGCTGCAGGCAGCAAGATAAATCACATGAGGAAGATGGATCAAAGGATCTTTTCAAGATGGGACAGGGTGTTGTCCAAGGAAATGCCAACCCCAGAGAAGACAGTTACTGAGAAAGACACTCCTCCAAAGAAGAAAGGAAAACAGCTCCTGTGGAACAAGTGTCCACTAGCAGTTCTGGGAGTGAAGAACATGTTGTCTTCACTCCAGATGAGCATGAGGAAGAGCCTGCAGTGAAATCTCCTGCTGCTCAAGAGATTGCTGAGATCCAGGGGGAGCTACCACAAGCTAGCCCCATCCACAGGGATCAAAGCCAGGGGGAGCCTCCAGTTGTAGAAGAACCCTCTACACTGGACAGTGAGCAAGCCACCACCATCATACAAGAGGTACTCACTGACCTAAATACTTTAGATATCTTAAAGAAGATGCTGATTTGTCTGATGTTCCTCAGCAAACTCAGCTGCCTAGTCAAGCTCCAGATGTTGTTATAAAAGACACATCTGCTGTACAAGAAGAGATTCCTGATCCAGTAGTTGAAGAGCAAAGAATGTCTCCAGCTTCTTCACCCCTGAATACACCATGGAAGATTTATTTCTAAATCTAGATCAAGCAGATTTTGACATGGACAAGGATGCTGCTGAAAAAGATCATGCTGCTGCTGAGGGGAGCAAGTGCAAGTTCTGGAAGAGCCTTAAGGCCAGAAACTGAGAAGGCACCTGATGTGCAAGCTGACAGACCTCCAAGCCCTAAGGATAGGGTTGACATAGCCAGCACTTCTGCCTCTGAAGATGAGGAGAGTGCTAGGGCAAAGAAGAAGAAACTGTATGTCTTCAAAGGAGAAGTCAGAGTTATAAGAAAGCTCTGCAATCTATAGCCCCACAGCCTATAGTTCAACAAGCTCCAACTGTTGATTATAGTGCTTTAATGATTGCAATGCAGATAAAACTGGATGAACAGAGAAAAGCTATAGAGGCTTATGTAGATGAAGGGCACAAATCTTTACAGTTTGATCTGGCCCAAGATATAAAGTCTATAAGGTTTGAAATGAACCTTAACAAAAGGAAATGACTGATTGCTTCCACAAAGGTGGAAATGCAGTGGTGTATTTGGCAACACACCAAGAGAAGATCAAAGCACAGGTAGATGATATAGCATTGAAGCAAGGATATGTTCTTGAAAATAAACTAAGGATGAATGACAACTTGACTGCTTCTCATAATGCTATAGTCACTGAATTGAAGAACAAGGCTGCTGAACCTTCTACATCTCTGTTACTGCTATCAAAGCTGAATTTGACAAAGCCTTTCAAGAGGAAATTTCTGCTGTAAAGACTGCAATCCAAGCCTCCCAGAAGGTCATATCTGAACAACTTCAAAAGCTTAAACCTTTCTTTAAAGATGGCATCAGATACTTGGATAGTCAAATCAGATTTCAGAAGGATGATGTCAGAGATCACATGGCTAGAGAAGTCATAAAGGGGAGAGAGTACTAGTCAAGGCAAGCTCTGAACATGCTAAGTGGATATCAATTCCATCAGAGCTACACTTGGATATCCTCCTCTGTGTGATGACAATGAGTTGCTGAATCTGGACTAAATCCTGCTTATTTTGGAGGTGAGCAACCAGAAGTAGCTCAGGTCATTTATCCACCTCCAGACTTTGAAATGATTCAAGCAGATGTGAGCACAATGTATAGCCCACTGAGGGCAAGGACAATGTCCATATTGAAAAGGTTGTTCAACCTATATCTGAAGCCATGCAAGAGGCTCTACAGAAAGAGGAAGAGACAAGGTTGTCCAAAAGAGGTTTAGGGAACAAGCAGAACAAAGGCCAGACTTTGAACAGTGGAGCCCTACCTCTAGGAATATAATTTTAACTGCCTGAAAAGCTGCCAAGGACAATACTCATGACAGGAACAAATGGTTTTCTGAAGCAGAATGGAGAAAACATGAGATCAGGCAGGAAGCAATAGTTCAGTATAGAAGGAAGGCAAAGATGGGAAAGCTACCTCCTACTGCAGTGGAGCCTAGCAAGTACTTTCCTAAGCCATATCACTATTTTGAGAGGCAGAAGATCAAGCTGAAGAGCTTAAGAAGAAGGACTTGAAAGGAAAGAAGAATGCTGATGCTGAAACTGTTGATGCCCCTGTCAAAGCTCAAGTTCAAGCTGGCAAGGGAATAGTTATCAAGGAACCTGACCAGAAATAGATTAAGAATTTACTTGAAGATTATTTTGTAATCTTTTGAATGTAAAACATTTTTGTGAACTACTGAGAATGTATAAGACAAATGTTAGAACAATATATGATTCATATATTTCATGTTGTTCTGTGAATGTGTCTATTTCTTATTTGTTCTGTGTTGATGTATGTGTATACATGTGTGAATTAATACATGTTTATGTTTACCCTGCTGAATATAACCTGCTTTACATCATTTTGTAATTTTTAATTATGAATGGTGTATATCATTGACTAAGGGTTATGACTTCTCCAAATAGGGGGAGATTGTTGGGTACATTGGTCAAATGTACCTGATTTGAAGAAGCCTCACCCAACTCAATGATATACATCATAATGTATTTGATGTATGTTGAGTTTACTTGTGCAGGTTAAGTAATCACTGGACTGAAGCAAAAATTTCTAAGTCCATGTGTCGACACCCAGAGGGAAAGTGTCGACACTTAAGAAGGCTTGTGTCGACACCCAGACAAGCAGTGTCGACACTTGGAGTCATTGTGTCGACACCTGGGATGCAGAGTCGACACCAGACAGAAAGTGTCGACACTTGGAGCTGTGTCGACACTCAGTGAAGAAAAGTGCAGACAGAAAGTGTCGACACAAGGAGCTGTGTCGACACCCAGTGAAGCTGTGTCTACACCAGAAAGTGTCGACACTTGGAGCTGTGTCGACACTCAGCAAAAGTCTGCAGAGACTAAGTACAAGTGTCGACACTCAGCACGATGTGTCGACACTCAACAGATGAGTCAGCACTTGAAGTATGTGTCGACACCCAGCACAATGTGTCGACACACAATCAGAAGAGTCAACACATGAAGTATGTGTCGACACCCAGCACTATGTGTCGACACACAACCAGAAGAGTCAACACATGAAGTAAGTGTCGACACCCAGCACAATGTGTCGACACTCAGCTAAAGACTCTACACTTGAAGAAAGTGTCGACACAAGGAGCTGTGTCGACACTTAGCAAAGATCAGAAAGATCAACAAAATTATTCTAAGTACAAGTGTCGACACTAAGGGAATGTGTCGACACTCAGCTGAAGTCTCAACAAGAAGAAGGTGTGTCGACACAAGGAGCTGTGTCGACACTCAGCAAGTATCAACATAGAAGACTATGTGTCGACACCAAGAAGCAGTGTCGACACTTGACAGATTCAACACAAGAAGTTGTGTCGACACAAAGGTGATGTGTCGACACTTAGAAGAATTCAGCTAAGATAGAAGATCAAGTACTTGTGTCGACACTCAATTTCAGTGTCGACACTGAAGAAGAATCTGTGTCGAGACATACAAGGAGTTGTGTCGACACCTTGTAGACTTGTGTCGACACTTACACAGCATGTGTCGACACTTGGTCTATAAGTGTCGACACTTAAAGACAGAAAGTCTCGACACTTTCAGACAGTTAGAGATTTTCAAGAAATGACTGGATGACTTGACAGCTGCCGTTCCAGCCGGTCTACAGCACCTGTCAGAGATATCAGAAGTCAGTTATGGACCGGACCAGCCGGTTACCATGAAGAAGGCCTATAAATAGGCACCTACAGTTTACAGAAACTGTTGTTGAGGTTGATCACATTTTGAAGAACAAGTTATTAAAGTGGTACACAGAGTATCAACACAAGAAGATCTTGCAGTCCAAGTGCAGATCTAAGAAGTTGGAGAGAGAGGGCTCCATCCAAGAAATCAGCCTCTGGAACTAGGCTGAGAAGAAGGATTCAGATTCATTCTGGATCTTAAGTGGCAGAGGTCAAGGAACAACTGCAGGAGGATTCAGTCTTATTCAGTTCTACTCAAGAAGCTTTGAAGAAAGCTAAGTCAGATTGAATCCAGCTGAGTTCTTCCAAGAACTCATCAAGAAACTCTCAACTCCCCTCTTTTATTTCTGAGTTGTTGAGTTAATATTTGTAATACATTTTTATCTTGTAGGATCCTTTGGATCTGAGTGTATTGTAAGCCTATAATTATAAAGGCTGAGGGTAGGGCTTGAGAGCCTGAGTGTAGGAGATTGAGATCTCTGAGTGTAGGCCTTGGTTGGCTGAGTGTAGGCCTTGATTGGCTGAGTGTAGGCCTGGGTGGCTGAGTGTAGGCCTTTGTGGCTGAGTGTAGGCTTTGGGATAAAGCTGAGTTGTAAGGCTTTGGGCCTGAGGTGTAGGAACCAATTTGGGTTCTGAGACAGTGGAGGAGTTTGGCCGAATCTAGTACACTGCTAGATAGGCAAAGAGGGAAAGTGGATGTACCCATATCTTGGGGAACCACTATAAACCACTGTGTATGCTGTGTTGTGCTGTGATTGTTGTTGTGTATACTGTGTGTTTGCTGTGATAAAATAGATAGTATTCTGTGATATAACTGATTGCTGCCATTAAAGTTCAAAAAGGATTAGGTCACCTATTCACCCCCCCTCTAGGTGTTTAGGTACCATATCTTTCAGAATCCTTCTTACATAATAGAGATAAGTGTAGGGTGTTGGGTTTCTCTATGAGGATGGCACAACACTTGTGCACGCAGCGGAAGAATAAAAACATCAAGAAAACCCAAAAGAGATGGGATCGGGCCATGGTAGTTGAATCAAGAAGTTAACATACAACTATGCAAAAATTACCTCGGTGGCGTTGAGTCACAACTCAACGGAGATGCTCCAAGCTTCGTCTTCTTGCTAGTGGCGAGTTCTACGTGGAATAATATCCATGTCTCTGCAGAGATCCACACGAGCGGGAGAACACCGACCTTTTCGTCGCACGGATAATCAGGAAGGAGAACGACCGCACCTTGCTTTTCCACGGACTGCTAGGTCCGAGCCAGGAATAGCAACACCAGCGACGATCGCCGGAGAGGAGGAGGTCGACGGAGCGAGCACGACGGCGGAACACTTCCGTCGGCGCGGGATTCGGGATCGGCGGAACGAACGAACGCGGAACGGCTTCCGTCGTTTTGATCAGAGATCCGATTCGATCAGTTATTTCAATCCCGAAAACCCTAAGTATCTATTTATACCAAAGACATAAACACACTTAGGAATATCGCTATCCGCAGACCACCCAGAAAAATTAGGGTTCCAGAATCGGCGAGAATCACCTAGCAGATTCAGTGAGAATCAATCGACGAGAATCACCTAGGATCGACGAGAATTACCTAGGATCGGCGAGAATCAGTTAGGATCGGCGAGAATCAGTCGGCGAGTAATCACCTAGGATCGGCGAGAATCAGAGTACAATACTCGACGATTCACGTCGAGCGTGGGTTGACGATACTCGTCGACCGTCGACCGTGGGTTGACGATACTCGTCGATTCACGTCGAACGTGGGTCGACGATACTCGTCGATTCTCGGTCGACTATTCTTACCAATCCTTCAAGGCAACATTTGCCCAACCCGACGATCCTTTAAGGCAACACTTTGCCCATAACCCCATTCAGGTCGGTGATTGGTAACATTTACCAACACAGTCAATCATCCAACTTCTCCACATCTCTTATGTGCGACCCTGCAGGCTCATATCGCGTTGGCAGTGAGATTATATGTTTGACCACTTCTAGATCACCATGGTAACTCCAACAGACTCCACTTGATCTTGAAAGTATCAAATCAAAAACCTCACAAACAATGAGCGACATCTAGCAATGCATCATTGCTCCCCAAGCAATAAGAGTTTATAACTCATAAGCCTTTATGACCAATGTATCAGCGTTGTCTTTGTCCCTTTGTCCCTTACATCCAGAAAGAACTAGAGGCATGGAACGTGTCACCCTCGTAATAGCTCAATCCAAGTTTCTTGATCCAGGACGGACTTCCAGAGAATGGTGAGTCCAATATCACATATTGACTCAACCAAGCATGGTCATGCATTTCTCAGTCCAGTTCCATCAAGGGGCCCATGGATGCAACTCCTGTCATACAGGAGGACAAATCTCATATCTGCTCACACACAAACACCCAAATGATTCGTAACATGCCCAACAACCACCCTTATCATCAACCTTTCTCAAGGAAGACTTTAGATGGCATCAAAGCACGCTCTTCCTCACTTGATGAATGCTGTGACTTCAGGTCAAAGGACCACAACACCATTGTCAATTGAGACCTACTCGTGACACGATTGGATGACAATCCACAGAGTAGTCTCAGGTTGGGTCTGCCCAGTACAACTTGTTCACTAATAAGTACCCACGTGATGACATGATATCACAATATTATGACCTGTGAGAACCGGTCATCAGTCAACGCACGTGTTAGCCTTCATGTACCATCATCACCCTTAGCTTCTATGATGATACTCGACCAGGGACCTTTTAAGAATGAAGCTTCAAATAAATCATAGGCTCTCACATTCAAGTCACGTACTTGATGTCCCATGGAAGCGAACATTCTAAGGGTATCTATTATGTTGACATTTAACTATCATATAAAAAAAACTCATAATAAAAGAACTTGTCATTAATTGTAAGAGAAACAACTAGGTACATTGTTCATCATATGAACAAATAGCCAACAAAATACATGTTTACATGCAATCCACAAGATTCTCACTAGAGTTGATCATTTAGGTATCGTATACCCATCGATCTAGTATGACCATCATGCTTTCTCTGCGCGAGAGGTTTTGTCAGTGGATCCGCAATATTCTCCTCAGTCGGCACTCTGCAAATGTTCACATCTCCTCGTTCGACAATCTCACGAATAAGATGAAACCGCCGAAGTATGTGCTTGGAGCGCTGATGGGATCTAGGTTCCTTTGATTGTGTAATTGCACCATTGTTATCACAGTAGAGAACTACAAGACCAACAATGCTAGGAACTACATCAAGCTCGCCGATGAATTTCCTAATCCATACAGCCTCCTTCGCCGCATTAGCTGCGGCGATATACTCGGTCTCTGTTGTAGAATCAGCAACTGTCTCTTGCTTGGAACTCTTCCAGCTCACAGCTCCTCCATTCAGGCAAAACACAAAACCTGACTGAGACTTGTAGTCGTCTCTATCAGTTTGGAAGCTAGCATCCGTGTAACCACTTACAACGAGCTCTTCCTCTCCACTATACACCAATAACACATCCTTAGTCCTTCTCAAGTACTTCAGGATATTCTTGACTGCAATCCAGTGACACTCACCAGGGTCTGACTGATACCTGCTAGTCATGCTCAAAGCAAAGGAGACGTCGGGTCGAGTACATAACATCGCGTATATGATTGATCCAATTGCCGAAGCATATGGAATCAACTTCATGCGGTCCTTATCTTCACAAGACTTTGGACACTGGTCCTTAGAGAGATTCACACCATGAGACATGGGCAAAAATCCTTTCTTGGACTCAAGCATGTTGAACCGCTTCAACACCTTTTCGATGTACGTACTCTGGGTCAAACCCAGCAACTTCTTCGATCTATCTCTATAGATCTTAATACCGAGTATATAAGTCGCTTCACCCAAATCCTTCATTGAAAAGCAGTTCCCTAGGTTGTTCTTAACAACTTTCAGGGTAGGAATGTCATTCCCAATCAACAGTATGTCATCTACATACAATATCAGGAAGACAACAATGCTCCCACTGATTTGCTTGTAAACACAAGGCTCATCTTCATTCTTGATGAAACCAAACTATTTGATTTTCTCATCAAAACGAAGATTCCAACTTCGAGAGGCCTGTTTCAGTCCATAGATGGACTTATTCAGCTTGCATATTTTAGTGGCTTCATCTGGGGATACAAAACCCTCGGGTTGTGTCATATACACTTCCTCAAGGAGGTTTCCATTAAGGAAAGCCGTTTTGACATCCATCTGCCAGATCTCGTAGTCATAATACGCAGCGACAGCAAGCAATATCCTTATGGACTTTACCATGGCAACAGGGGAAAAGGTCTCATCATAGTCAATACCATGAATTTGCTTGAAACCCTTAGCCACCAGTCGCCCTTTGAATGTCTGTACATTCCCATCTATGTCGGTCTTCTTCTTGAAGACCCACTTGCACTCTATGGGTCGTACCCCTTCAGGTGGTTCCACCAAGTTCCAAACTTGGTTTGCATACATGGAGTCCATTTCGGATTTCATAGCCTCAAGCCATTTGTCGGAGTCCGGTCCATTCATAGTCTCTTGGTAGGTTGATGGTTCATCATCATGATCCATAAGCAACACATTACCTATTTGAGACACGAGAAATCCATATCTCTCAGGCTCAAACCTCGGTCTATCAGATCTACGTAGGACTTGTGTTCCTTGAGCAGGTTCTCTAGCTACAACATCTTGTAGTCCTGTCTCAGAATCCAATTCCGGTTCATTCACTACATGTGGTTCTTGAACTTTTCAAGCTCTACCTTTTCAGTCTTTCTTGATAAGAACTCTTTCTCCAAGAAGACATCAGTCCTTGCGACAAACACTTTGCCCTCAGACGGTAGGTAAAAGTAATACCCTTTCGTTTCCTTAGGATATCCCACCAGATAACATTTATCCGATTTGGGTTCCAGCTTGTCAGGCATTTGATGTCTCACGTATGCCTCACAATCCCAAATTTTAATGAACGACATACTAGGACGCTTCCCAGTCCATATCTCATATGGTGTCTTCAGAACCGTTTTCGTTGGAGTGCGATTCAATGTCATTACAGCAGTCTCTAAAGCAAAACCCCAAAAGTAAACAGGCAAGTCTGCATGACTCATCATCGAACGTACCATGTCTAACAAAGTACGATTTCTCCTCTCAGACACACCATTATGTTGTGGTGTTCTAGGTGCAGTGAGCTGTGATATAATACCACACTCTTTCAGATGATCACGGAACTCATGACTCAGGTATTCGCCACCTCGATCAGATCGGAGTGCTTTAACCCTTTACCCAACTGGTTTTCTACTTCATTCTTGAACTCTTTGAACTTTTCAAAGGTCTCGGATTTGCATTTCATAAGATACACATATCCGTATCTACTGAAATCATCAGTAAATGTAACAAAGTAGAAATACCCACCTCTAGCCATGGAACTCATGGGTCCGCATACATCACTATGTACAACACCCAAGAGATCCTCAGCCCTCTCAGTATAACCAGTGAAAGGAGCTTTAGTCATCTTGCCTAACAAACAAGATTCACATCGCTCAAATGATTCATAATCAAATGAGTCCAAAAGTCCATCTCTATGGAGCTTGGATATGCGCTTCTCGTTGATATGGCCCAAACGACAATGCCAGAGAAATGTAGGGTTCGAGTCATTTGTTCTTAGTCTTTTATTATTTTCTACATTACAGATCAGATGGTTCAAGTTCAAAACATAAAGACCATTAAACAATTAGGCTACAACATAACAAACATCATTCTTAAATATAGAACAATAGTTGTTCTTAATTATAAAAGAAAAATCCAATCATGTCCAAACATGAAATAGATATAATGTTTCTAGTTATGGCCGGAACAAAATAACAATTATCTAGTTCTATTACAAGCCCACTGGGCAAAGAAAGACGGTAAACCCCTACGGCTACAGCAGCAACTCTTGCTCCATTGCCGACGCGGAGGTCCACCTCCCCTTTACTCAGCAATCTTCTCCTTCCCAGTTCCTGCACATTTGTACAAATGTGAGAACCACATCCGGTATCCAATACCCAGGATGAAAGAGCAGAAAGGTTTATCTCTATAACATGAACATTTGAAGCGGAAGTCATACCTATTTTCATTTTCTGCAGACCTTCAATGTACGAAGGACAGTTCCTTCTCCAATGACCAGCCTTGCCACAGTGGTGGCATTTCCCTTCCTTCACCGTGCTTTTCTTTTTCATCAGTGCAGAAGACTTGGGCTCAAGATATGACTTAGGTCCCACCTTCGTCTTCTTAGAGCCCTTGGCCTTGCCCTTGCCCTTATGCACCATCAGTATGGGGCTGGCAGACTTGGCCTTCTTCATATTGATTTCGGCAGTTCTCAACATGCCTAGGAGTTTGGGCAGTGTCTTGTCTATTTCATTCATGTTGTAGTTCAAGATGAACTGCTCATAACTGTCCGGCAACGATTGCAGGATCAGATCTGTGGCCAACTCTTGACCAGAGAAAAACCCAGCCTTTCAAGGTTCTCTATATACCTAATCATCTTGAGTACGTGAGTCCCTACTGAGTCTCGAACTCCCATCTTGCACTGAAACAACGCTTTTGTGACGTCGAACCTCTCTTGACGAGCCTGCCCTTGAAACATTTTCTTGAGATGCTCGTCAATCTCCTTGCACCCCATGTTCTCATGTTGCTTCTGAAGCTCAGAGTTCATAGTGGCAAGCATAAGGCATTCGACATCTAAAGCACCATCAGTATACTTCTTATAAGCATCCTTCTCAGCACGGGAAGAGTTCCCGGTCGGCACCTCGGGGGATTCTTCTTCCAAGACATAGAGCTTTCGCTCTTGCCTGAGAACAATTCTCAGGTTCCTGTAACAGTCCATGTAATTAGTCCCACTGAGCTTATCCTTCTCAAGGATGGCTCTGAGAGACAACGTGGAGTGTGAAACACTTGCCATTGAATTCTACAAGAATTTATGCAGAATAAAATCAGTACCAAAATTT
This sequence comes from Platanthera guangdongensis, assembly GCA_039583875.1. Taxonomy (NCBI): domain Eukaryota; kingdom Viridiplantae; phylum Streptophyta; class Magnoliopsida; order Asparagales; family Orchidaceae; genus Platanthera; species Platanthera guangdongensis. The sequence continues at coordinate 141,793,108 of CM077160.1, read as the reverse complement.
CAAATACAATTTATTTTAATTTGGACTTCAATTAAAACACTCTCACTATTTTATTCGAAATGATAGCTCTCACTAACAATTCGGAGAGTTCATGCGAGCTACTCTCTTAGTGGACAAGATCCGTATTTCACCAACACAATGAGTCAGCTTTGGCTTTCCTCTCACGATGCGGTTATTTAGGTAGACAACGCTTGACAATTGCATCCTCATGCAATTCTTGTATGGTTGGTGAATAACTCCTTACTCGCATCCATCATATGGTGCATGTCAACCCTATGCCTCTAGGCACTCAACCTTTGAGGTCACCTAGTTAAGCTGGACACGATGTCGACAGTGGGATATCACAATTATCCGCTCGCACCTTTACCAAGATAGATTAATGCACCTTGCTTTGGCAAGCCCACACTTCATCGATCGAGGCAGGAAGAGTGTCATCCATCGGAAGACATCCGAACACTTAATATTTGATGAAGGGATTTTAATTATAGGTTAACAGTTAACCATGATCAACATTTGATCAATGTGCACATCCAAAGAAAAACAATATTTTCTAAAACCACATGCATCTCTTATGTGCACAACCTGACGCCATCAACATTTGATAGAAGGAAGGGCTAAATCTGAACATTCGGAAACTTCCAAATCCTCAGATTTACATGCATTGGACAAAAGCAAAGACAACTCAACTTAAAGCAGTAGACAAGCTAATCTCTCTATGTTGAATTCAAAATCCAAAACAAACTCGAGGGATGGTTACTGCTAAGGAGACTACAATTTCTAACAATTAGAAATTTCCACGAAATCCCAGACGTTCTTGGCGGGGTACCAAGACTAAATCTAGACATTTAGAACACTTCTAAATCCCTAGGTTTACACGCACTGGAATAACAAAACTTCCAATACAACAATCATGGTCGAAACCTCCCTCTGATACCACTGTTGGGTTTCTCTATGAGGATGACACAACGCTTGTGCACGCAGCGGAAGAATAAAAACATCAAGAAAACCCAAAAGAGATGGGATCGGGCCATAGTAGTTGAATCAAGAAGTTTGTTGGGTACATTGGTCAAATGTACCTGATTTGAAGAAGCCTCACCCAACTCAATGATATACATCATAATGTATTTGATGTATGTTTGAGTTACTTGTGCAGGTTAAGAAATCACTGGACTGAAGCAAAAAGTTTCTAAGTCCATGTGTCGACACCAGAGGGAAAGTGTCGACACTTAAGAAAGCTTGTGTCGACACCCAGACAAGCAGTGTCGACACTTGGAGTCATTGTGTCGACACCTGGGATGCAGAGTCGACACCAGACAGAAAGTGTCGACACTTGGAGCTGTGTCGACACTCAGTGAAGAAAAGTGCAGACAGAAAGTGTCGACACAAGGAGGTGTGTCGACACCCAGTGAAGCTGTGTCTACACCAGAAAGTGTCGACACTTGGAGCTGTGTCGACACTCAGCAAAAGTCTGCAGAGTCTAAGTACAAGTGTCGACACTCAACACAATGTGTCGACACTATGCAGAAAGAGTCAGCACTTGAAGCATGTGTCGACACTCAACACAATGTGTCGACACTCAACAGAAGAGTCAACATTTGAAGTATGTGTCGACACCCAGAACAATGTGTCGACACACAGCTGAAGACTCAACACTGGAAGAAAGTGTCGACACATGGAGCTGTGTCGACACTTAGCAAAGAACAGAAAGAACAACAAATTATTCTAAGTACAAGTGTCGACACTATGTGAATGTGTCGACACTCAGCTGAAGTCTCAACAACAAGAAGGTGTGTCGACACAAGGAGCTGTGTCGACACTCAGCAAGATTCAACATAGAAGACTATGTGTCGACACCAAGAAGCAGTTGTCGACACTTGACAGATTCAACACAAGAAGATGTGTCGACACAAAGGAGATGTGTCGACACATAGAAGAATTCAGCAAAAGCTAGAAGAACAAGTACTTGTGTCGACACTCAATTTCAGTGTCGACACATGCAGAAGAATCTGTGTCGAGACATACAAGGAGTTGTGTCGACACCTTGTAGACTTGTGTCGACACTTACACAACATGTGTCGACACTTGGACTATAAGTGTCGACACTTAAAGACAGAAAGTCTCGACACTAACAGACAGTTAGAGATTTTCAAGAAGTGACTGGATGATTTGACAGCTGCCGTTCCAGCCGGTCTACAGCACCTGTCAGAGATATCAGAAGTCAGTTATGGACCGGTCCAGCCGGTTACCATGAAGAAAGCATATAAATAGGCACCTACAGTTCACAGAAACTGTCGTGTTCAGAGTTGTTGAAGTGGTTGAAAGTTGTTCAAAGTTGTTGAAGTTGTTGATCAGATTATTGAAGTAATTTTAGTGTTACAAAGAGGATCAACACAAGAAGATCTAGCAGTTCAAGTGCAGATCTAAGAAGTTGGAGAGAGAGGGCTCCATCCAAGAAATCAGCCTTTGGAACTAGGCTGAGAAGAAGGATTCAGATTCAGTCTGGATCTTAAGTGGCAGAGGTCAAGGAACAACTGCAGAGGATTCAGTCTTATTCAGTTCTACTCAAGAAGCTTTGAAGAAAGCTAAGTCAGGGTGAATCCAGCTGAGTTCTTCCAAGAACTCATCAAGAATCTCTCAACTCCCCTCCTTTATTTCTGAGTTGTAGAGTTATTATTTGTATTACATTTTTAACTTGTAGGATCCATTGGATCTGAGTGATTGTAAGCCTATATTTATAAAGGCTGAGGGTAGGGCTTGTTAGCCTGAGTGTAGGAGATAGAGATCTCTGAGTGTAGGCCTTGTTGGCTGAGTGTAGGCCTTGGTTGGCTGAGTGTAGGCCTTGATTGGCTGAGTGTAGGCTTTGGGATAAAGCTGAAGTTGTAAGGCTTTGGGCCTGAGGTGTAGGAACCAATTTGGGTTCTGAGACAGTGCAGGAGTTTGGCCGAATCTAGTACACTGCTAGATAGGCGAAGGGGGAAAGTGGATGTACCCATATCTTGGGGAACCACTATAAATCACTGTGTGCTGTACTGTGGTGAAATTGTTGCTGTGTATGATGTGTTTGCTGTGATAAACTAGTTAGTTTGCTGTGATATAACTGATTGCTGCCAATAAAGTTAGAAAAGGATTAGGTCACCTATTCACCCCCCCCCCCCTCTAGGTGTTTAGGTACCATATCTTTCAAGTGGTATCAAAGCCAGGTTACCTCAAAACAAGGACTAACAGTCTGAGGAGATCCTGTTTGGCAGATTCAGTGTAAGGCATTACACAGTTTCAAGAAAATCAAGAAAATCAAGAAACATGGGTTCTTATGAGAATCACAAGGAATTGGGTTCCATGAAATTACCCATATGCAGAAAGGAGATCTTTGGGATCTGGAAAGAAAGGGTAAGGCTATTTATGGAAGCCTCTGACCCTAGAATCTACATCACAGTTAAGGAAGGGCCTTATGTGCCAATGAAGATTTCAGTATTGGATGCAAATCAGAGAACTCCAAAGGATTTCTCTGAGATGACTAAGGATGAAATTGTCCTGGCCACCATGGACAAGAGGGCACAGAACATAATAGTGAGTGTCATTGATGATGCAACTTTTCAGAACTTAATTCACTGTAAAACAGCAAAAAAGATGTGAGATACTCTCATTGTCTATATGGAAGGTTCTGAAGAAGTTAGGCAAGATAGGAAGTCCTTGCTAAATCAGGAGTATGAAAGCTTTAGGCAAGGAAAGTGTGATAGCATCACTGAGTGCTATAAGAAATTTTACAGAATAGTTAATGAACTCATGTCTTATGGAAGAGAGTTCAGTAACTATGAACTAAATGACAAGTTCTTAAGGTCCCTAACCAAAGATTGGGACACCAAGATCTGTGCCATAAGAGAAATGGCTAAGTTGGGGGAAATTCCTCCTCCCACACTGTTTGGCAAGCTATTGTCTTATGAAATGCAGTTAACAGTGAGAAAAGAGGAGGAGAAATCAACAAGGACTGAGCACAAAGAAAGAACTGTTGCTTTCAAGACAGAAGTTCCCAGAAAGTGCAGGAATAAGTCTTCAACTCCACCTCCAGAGGTAGTTGAATCAGAGTCTGATGAGTCTGTCAGCACAAAGTCTAAGAGCAGTGAAAGTGATGAAGACTTTGCTGCTTTTACTAGACACTTTCAGAAGTTTTTGAAAAAGAAACAGTGGAGGTCAAGGCCTTCTACATCACAAGGAAAGGAAGACTCTTATCAGAAAAAGAGGTCTTCAAAGAATGACAAGAAAAGGACAAAATCAAGCAAGACAACTGGTTCAAAGATTGTTTGCTATTGCTGCAATAGACAGGGCCATGTTATTGCAGATTGTCCAGAGAAGAGAAAGGAATCTGGTGACAGGAAAAAGACTCACTTCAAAGGGAAGAAAGAAAAGTCTTTTGTTGCTAAGAAGGAGAAGACTCTATCAGATATCTCTTCTTCAGAAACTGAGTCTGAGGCTGAAGCCTACATAGGGTTGTTTGCTGAAGAAGAAGAGGAAGAATTCATGCAGATCTTGGAGTCAATTTATGAACAAGAAGACAGTCATTGCCAAGGGCTAATGACATTGACAGAAAGTGCCAAAATCCTGGAGCAGCCAGGACCCAGTCAGGTACAAGGTTCATGTTTAAGTTCAGTTTCTTGTTCTAGTTCAGATTCAGATTCTTCTTCATCAAGTGATGAGAATGTATCTGAGTCTGAGGAAGATATTCATCAGCTTATAGATGAATATAAGGTACTGTTGCAAGCCTACAAGAAAAGCAAGATCCTAGCCAAAAGTCAGGCAAAGGAAATTGCTGATCTTAAAGCTGCTGCAACAGATTTTGAGAAGCAATTTGATCAAAAACTGAATGAGGTAGCCAGGCTGAAACACATTACTGTGATTCAGATGGGAACTATCACTTTTAAGAATGATCAAATTAAGTGTCTGGAGAATAATCTTCAGAAGGAGAAGGACTTGTTGCTAGGTTTTCAAAACCTAAATCAGTGTTACCCTTAATTGATGAATTTGTTCATCATAAAGGCAAGGCTGGACTGGGTTTTGTTAGACCTGCAGGGACTGAGCAGTCCCAAGTATAAGTCCAAGGGCAAAGCCCCAACATTCAACAAGCCTGCTGTAGTCAAGACAGCCAAGGCAGTACCTAAGCAAAGGTACAATAAATTTGAATGTTGGTGCTGTGGCAAAGTTGGCCATTTTGCAGTAGGACTGTTGGCACAATGTGAGTGCCAAAGTGAGTTCCAAACTACCTGTTGGAAAGCCAGTAGGTAGGTTTGTCAAATTGCAAACTAACAATCACCAAGGACCCAAGAATACTTTGGGTTCTAAGGTTCATTAATTTGTTTTGCAGGTGAGTCCAAGTGGCCATACCCCTACATGGTACTTGGACAGTGGATGTTCCAGACATATGACTGGAACTAGGGGACTACTGAAGGACTACATTCCAATCAAAAATGGTCCTAAAGTGACCTTTGGTGGTTCTGAAAAAGGAATCATCAAAGGGTTTGGTAACATTTCTTCAAACTTAGTTACCATTACTCAAGTGGCTTATGTTAAAGGGTTGAAACACAACCTAATAAGTATAAGTCAATTAAGTGATGTAGGGTATGACATCTCATTTGTTAAAAATGGTTGTCATATCAAGAGGTCAAGTGATCAAGAGATCATTTTGACAGGATATAGGAAGAGGAATGTCTACTGCCTAGACATTATGATTGAGAACAATGGTTCTCCAGTTTGTCTTGTAGCTGATGAGACAGTCTCTCATTGTGTCAAATGGCACAAGAGGCTAGCCCATCTTAACTACAAGACAATTAGCAAACTCTTTAGCAAAGAGTTAGTGAGGAATGGTCCTCAAGTTAAGTGTGTTAAAGATGACATTTGCTCAGCTTGTCAAAAGGGCAAGCAGACTAAATCCACCTTTAGAAGCATAGATAACAAAGATGCTGTGAGGTGTTTGTACCTCTTGCATTTGGATCTCTTTGGTCCAATGCCAGTTCACAGCTTAGGTAGGAAGGTCTATACCCTTGTAGTTGTAGATGACTACTCAAGGTTTTCCTGGGTGTTCTTCTTAAGACAGAAATCTGAAACACCTAGTGTCTTCTACAGCTTTATCAAGCAAATTCAGAATGAATTAAATAGTACTGTGGTCAAAATTAGAAGTGACCATGGTACTGAATTTCAGTCTGATAGCATGACAAAACTGTGTGAAGACTTTGGATATTTCAAGAATTCTCTTCACCTAGAACACCTCAGCAAAATGGCATTGCTGAAAGGAAAAATAGGACCTTGATAGAGGCTGGTAGAACCCTACTAAGTGATACATCACTGCCAGAGTATTTCTGGGCTGAAGCAGTTAACACTGCATGCCATGTTATAAATAGGGCTACCATCACTAAAGGGCTAAACAAGACCCCCTATGAAGTTGTGAAAGGCAGGAAACCAAACCTATCCTACTTCAGGATCTTTGGTTGCAAATGCTTCATACTTAACAATGGGAAGTCTTACTTAACTAAGTTTGCTGCCAAGTCCCAAGAGGGAATTTTTGTTGGGTACAGCAATAATAGTAAGGCTTATAGAGTCTACAACTTGACTACACAAGTTGTAGAAGAATCAGTGCATGTAGTTTTTGATGAGACTAAACTTATTAATAATGAGTTGTCTAGCAATGTATGCAGCCCCACAGGTTTGACAAAGACAATGGACAAGCTTACTATAGAAGAAGGTGCCTGCTGCAAGACAGCAAGGAGAGGAGAGTAGCTGTTGTCCAGGGGGAGAACTACATGTGCCAATTGCTGAAGAAATCCAAGAAATACAGCATGATGCAGATGCTGAAGTGGTTCAACCTGAAGTGAGGATGCCTCCAGCCCACAGGCATCTTAGAGATCATCCAGTAGAGCTGATTATTGGAGATCCAAGACAAGGAGTTCAAACTAGGAGCAGAAATCAGAATGCTGCAATCTATTCCAGCTTTTTGTCTCAAGTTGAACCTAAAAATTTGAAGAAGCAATACAAGATCCACAATGGACTGAAGCAATGCAAGAAGAGCTTAATCAGTTCAAGAGGTGCAAGGTTTGGGAACTTGTTCCTAAACCTAAAGACCACAATGTAATAGGAGTTAAGTGGATCTACAGGAATAAGATGGATGAACAAGGTGTCATCATTAAGAATAAAGCTAGACTGGTTGCTAAAGGATATAGGCAAGAAGAAGGTATTGATTTTGATCAAACCTTTGCTCCAGTAGCCAGACTGGAAGCCATAAGAATGTTCTTGGCCTATGCAACCTATCAAGGATTCAAGGTATACCAAATGGATGTCAAGTCAGCATTCCTAAATGGTAATTTGAAAGAAGAAGTCTATGTGGAGCAGCCTTCAGGTTTTGTTGATCCAACTCTACCTCATTATGTCTATAGACTTAGGAAAGCTTTATATGGGTTAAAGCAAGCCCCTAGGGCTTGGTATGAAACCCTATCTAGTTTCCTCATTGAGAACAAATTCTCAAGGGGGAAAATAGATAAGACTCTATTCCTTAGGGAATCTAGAGGCAAAGTCATACTAGTCCAAATATATGTAGATGACATTATATTTGGGTCTACTGAAAGCAGCCTTTGCAAAAAGTTTGCAAAACTTATGCAAGGTCAGTTTGAAATGAGTAGTATGAGGAGAGCTGAAGTTTTTCTTGGGTCTCCAAGTTAAACAGACTGAGAAGTGGTTTGTCCATTTGTCAGTCAAAGTTCACCCTAGAACTCATAAGGAAGTATGGTATGGATTCATCCAGTACCATGAAGACTCCTATGGGGTCAAGTATGTCTCTTAGCAAGGATGATGCAGGGAAACCTGTAGATGAAACCTTGTATAGAGGGATAGTTGGCTCCCTATTATACTTGACTGCTAGTAGACCAGACATCATGTATGCTACATGTGTTTGTGCAAGGTATCAAGCCTGCCCTAAAGAGTCTCACTTGACTGCAGTCAAGAGAATTTTGAGATATCTAAAGGGCACTCCCTATCTAGGCCTCTGGTACCCTAGGAATGGAGACTTTGATCTAACAGGTTATTCAGATGCAGACTTTGCAGGATGCAAAGAGGATAGAAAGAGCACTACTGGAACCTGTCAATTCCTAGGTGGAAGACTAATTTCATGGAGCAGCAAAAAGCAGACTAGTGTGGCTATCTCCACAGCTGAGTCAGAGTATGTGGCTGCAGGAAGTTGCTGTGCTCAACTTCTGTGGATTCAACATCAGCTAGAGGACTATGGATTTCAGGTAAGTAGAACTCCACTTTACTGTGATTCTACAAGTGCTATTTCAATAGCTAATAACCCTGTATCTCATAGTAGAACAAATATATTGAGATTAAATATCACTTTCTTAGAGAACATGTAGAAAGAGAAGATATTTCACTTGAATATGTTAAAACTGATAATCAGATAGCTGACATGTTTACTAAGCCCTAGAAGAAGCTAAGTTCAATAGATTCAAAATTGAACTAGGAATGATAAACTTAGACTAAGTTTACAGAATAGAAAATTGGCTAAGTAAAAAGGTGTCGACACATAGACAAGTCTATGTCGACACAGAATAGTGGTGTCGACACTTCAGGAAAAAGGTGTCGACACATCTAGGAATGTGGTGTCGACACTTCAGAATGTTAGTGTCGACACATGTCCAGTAGGTGTCGACACATTCTATGTGGTGTCGACACTTAAGTTTTACTCAGAATTTTTCTAAGTAAAGTCTCGACAATGTGTCGAGTTATGTTGTGTCGACACATAACCAAGTGTCGATACATAAAATCTGTTGACTAAACTTGTGTCGACACATGTGTGTCGAGACATTATAAGTCAGTGTCGACACTTATTGCCAGTGTCGACACACTTTAAGCTAGCTGTCCCGCCTGTTCATCTTCAAAATCAGAAAGGTATAAATAGGGTTCTGTCTTTGTTTGTCGACACGCTTTCAAAGTTTCGAGACCAAAACTCCTGTGTCGACACCTCTCTTTTCTCAAAGACTAATTCTCCAAACCCTAATGGCTCCTAAGCTTGAGGAGAACGTTAACGAGGGCTATGAGCTAGTGCGCGACGCGTTCGATGAAGCTGATCAAGAAATCAAGTCGGTGGTAACCCTAGTCGCCAATTCTGGACTAGAATACTTGGTTTCAGAACCAACAAAGATTTGGAAGAAGGAAGTTCTTGAATTCCTTAATGGAGCTGCTGTAGATGACTCTGGATATAGAATCAAATCCAGAGTTCATGGATCTAAAGTCAAGATTTCACCAAAAAGTCTGAGGAAGGTACTCCAGCTACCTAAAACACAAGATGAAGAAGAAGTAACTGCATCCAAGACCAGGGAAGCCCTTACCTGGTGTGGACTTGATCCAAAGATGAAGATAGGATCTGTCTTTAACAGGAAAGGCATGAACAGTCAAGGAAAATTCATGTCTGAGATTGTGGGCAAGGTTATTCTCAGTAAGCCTGGAGGGCATGACAGGGTGTCTGCCTCTATGTTTGGAATTATGACTAGAATCATATTCACTCTGAAAACAGACTGGTCAATAGTGGTTTTTGACAAGATCAAGGAGAGCTTGAAGAAGCCCAATCTGGGCAGAATTATAAGTCTCTACCTAGCTGGTACAATACCAGAAGGTAATGAGCAATGCTGCTGGAAGCAAGATCAACCACATGAGGAAGATGGATCAACAGATATTTTCCAGATGGGACAGGGTGTTGTCCAAGGAAATACCAACCCCAGAAAAGACAGTTGCTGAGAAGGAGATTCCTCCCAAGAAGAAGAGAAAACTGCTGCTGTGGCACAAGAGTCCTCCAGCAGTTCTGATAGTGAAGAACAAGTTGTTTTCACTCCAGATGATCAAGAGGAAGTGGCTGCAGAGAAGACCCCTGCTGCTGAAGATATTGCTGAGATCCAGGGGGAGCTGCCTCAAGCTAGCCCCATCATAGGGATCACAGCCAGGGGGAGCTTCCAGTAGTAGAAGAACCATCTACTCTGGACAGTGAGCAAGCCACCATCTTCATCCAAGAGGTACTCACTGACCTAAAAACTTTAGATTATCTTATAGAAGATGGTGATTTGTCTGATGTACCTCAGCAAACTCAGCTGCCTAGCCAAGAACCAGATGTTGTTATCCAAGACACATCTGTTGTACTAGAAGTGGTTCCTGATCAAGTAGTTGAAGAACCAAGAACTTCTCCAGCTCCTTCATCACAAGAATTCACAATGGAAGACTTGTTTCTAAATCTAGGATCAAGCAGATTTTGACAAAGAAATTGATGCTGCTGAAGAAGAGACTGCTGCTGCTGAGAGGGAGCAAGTACAAGATCTGGAAGAGCCTATTAGGCTGGAAACTGAGCAAGCACCTGATGTGCAAACTGAGAAGCCTCAAAGCCCTAAGGAAAGGGTTGAAATAGCCAGCACTTCAGAATCTGAAGAAGATGAGGCTGCAAAGGCTAAGAAGAAGAAACTCTATGTCTTCAAGAGGAGAAGTCAGAGTTATAAGAAAGCCTTGCAATCCATTGCCCCACAGCCTATAGTCCAACAAGCTCCAACTGTTGACTATAGTGCTTTACTGATTGCACTGCAGATAAAATGGATGAACAAAGGAAAGCCATAGAGGCTTATGTTGATGAAGGGCAGAAGACTTTACAGTTTGACCTGGCCCAAGAAATAAAGTCTATAAGGTTTGAGATGAACCTTAATAAGAAGGAGATGACTGAATGCTTCCACAAGGGTGGAAATGCTGTAGTGTATCTGGCAACACACCAAGAGAAGATAAAGGCTCAGGTAGATGATATAGCATTAAAGCAAGGATATGTGTTGGAAAACCAAATCAGAATGAATGACAATCTGACTGAGTCACATAATGCTATACTCACAGAATTGAAGAACAAGGCTGATCAACCTTCTACATCTGCTGCTGCAGTTAAGACTGACTTTGATAAAGTATTTCAAGCTGAGATTACTGCTGTTAAGTCTGCTATTCAAGATTCCCAGAAAGTCATCTCTGAACAACTCACAAAGCTGAAACCATTCTTTAAACAGGGAATCAGGTATTTGGATAGTCAAATAAGATTTCAAAAGGATGATGTCAGAGACCATATGGCCAGAGAAGTCATAAAGGGGGAGAGAGTATTAGTCAAAGCTAACTCTGACCATGTCAAATGGATATCCAACTCCATCAGAGCTACACTGGGCTATCCTCCACTCTGTGATGATGATAATGTTGCTGAATCAGGGATTCAAACTGCATATCTTAGAGGTGAGCAACCAGAGGTAGCTCAAGTCATTTATCCACCTCCAGATTTTGAAATGATTCAAGCAGATGTCCAGACAATGTATAGCCCAACTGAAGGGAAGCCTAATGTTATTCTGGATAAAGTGGTTCAGCCTATTTCTACAGCTATGCAAGAGGCATTAGAGAAAGAAGAAGAGGCAAGGTTGTCAAAGAAGAGGTTTAGGGAACAAGCAGAACAAAGGCCAGATTTTGAACAGTGGAGCCCTACCTCTAGAGAAATATAATTTTAACTGCCTGGAAAGCTGCCAAAGACAATGCTCATGAAAGGAACAAGTGGTTCTCTGAAGCAGAATGGAGGAAACATGAAATAAGACAGGAGGTCATTGTTCAATATAGAAGAAAGACAAAGATGGGAAAGCTACCTCCTACTGCAGTGGAGCCTAGCAAGTACTTCCCCAAGCCATACCACTATTTTGAAAGGCAGAAAATCAAAGCAGAAGAGCTGAAGAAGAAGGACTTAAAAGGCAAGAAGCCTGCTGATGCTGCAACTGCTGAAGTCACTGTCAAAGCTCAAAAGTCCAATCAGGCAAAGGGATTGTTATCAAAGAACCAGATCAGAAATAGATTAGGAATTGACTTGAAGATTGTTGTAATCTTTTGAATGAAATACATTTTTGTAAATCATTGAAGATGTATTAGAAAAATGTTAGAACAATAAATGATAAATATATTTCATGATTGTTCTGAGAATATGTCTATTTCTTGTTTGTCCTGCAATGTTGAATGTGTATACATGTGTGAAATATTACATGTTTATGTTTACCCTGCTGATTATAATCTGCTTTATATCATTCTATAATTTTTAATTATGAATGATGTATATCATTGACTAAGGGTTATGACTTCTCCAAATAGGGGGAGATTGTTGGGTACATTGGTCAAATGTACCTGATTTGAAGAAGCCTCACCCAACTCAATGATATACATCATAATGTATTTGATGTATGTTTGAGTTACTTGTGCAGGTTAAGAAATCACTGGACTGAAGCAAAAAGTTTCTAAGTCCATGTGTCGACACCCAGAGGGAAAGTGTCGACACTTAAGAAAGCTTGTGTCGACACCCAGACAAGCAGTGTCGACACTTGGAGTCATTGTGTCGACACCTGGGATGCAGAGTCGACACCAGACAGAAAGTGTCGACACTTGGAGCTGTGTCGACACTCAGTGAAGAAAAGTGCAGACAGAAAGTGTCGACACAAGGAGGTGTGTCGACACCCAGTGAAACTGTGTCTACACCAGAAAGTGTCGACACTTGGAGCTGTGTCGACACTCAGCAAAAGTCTGCAGAGTCTAAGTACAAGTGTCGACACTCAACACAATGTGTCGACACTATGCAGAAGAGTCAGTACTTGAAGCATGTGTCGACACTCAACACAATGTGTCGACACTCAACAGAAGAGTCAACATTTGAAGTATATGTCGACACCCAGAACAATGTGTCGACACACAGCTGAAGACTCAACACTGGAAGAAAGTGTCGACACATGGAGCTGTGTCGACACTTAGCAAAGAACAGAAAGAACAACAAATTATTCTAAGTACAAGTGTCGACACTATGGGAATGTGTCGACACTCAGCTGAAGTCTCAACAACAAGAAGGTGTGTCGACACAAGGAGCTGTGTCGACACTCAGCAAGATTCAACATAGAAGACTATGTGTCGACACCAAGAAGCAGTGTCGACACTTGACAGATTCAACACAAGAAGATGTGTCGACACAAAGGAGATGTGTCGACACATAGAAGAATTCAGCAAAAGCTAGAAGAACAAGTACTTGTGTCGACACTCAATTTCAGTGTCGACACATGCAGAAGAATCTGTGTCGAGACATACAAGGAGTTGTGTCGACACATTGTAGACTTGTGTCGACACTTACACAACATGTGTCGACACTTGGACTATAAGTGTCGACACTTAAAGACAGAAAGTCTCGACACTTACAGACAGTTAGAGATTTTCAAGAAGTGACTGGATGATTTGACAGCTGCCGTTCTAGCCGGTCTACAGCACCTGTCAGAGATATCAGAAGTCAGTTATGGACCGGTCCAGCCGGTTACCATGAAGAAAGCCTATAAATAGGCACCTACAGTTCACAGAAACTGTCGTTCAGAGTTGTTGAAGTGGTTGAAAGTTGTTCAAAGTTGTTGAAGTTGTTGATCAGATTATTGAAGTAATTATAGTGTTACAAAGAGGATCAACACAAGAAGATCTAGCAGTTCAAGTGCAGATCTAAGAAGTTGGAGAGAGAGGGCTCCATCCAAGAAATCAGCCTTTGGAACTAGGCTGAGAAGAAGGATTCAGATTCAGTCTGGATCTTAAGTGGCAGAGGTCAAGAAACAACTGCAGAGGATTCAGTCTTATTCAGTTCTACTCAAGAAGCTTTGAAGAAAGCTAAGTCAGGGTGAATCCAGCTGAGTTCTTCCAAGAACTCATCAAGAATCTCTCAACTCCCCTCCTTTATTTCTGAGTTGTAGAGTTATTGTTTGTATTACATTTTTAACTTGTAGGATCCATTGGATCTGAGTGATTGTAAGCCTATATTTATAAAGGCTGAGGGTAGGGCTTGTTAGCCTGAGTGTAGGAGATAGAGATCTCTGAGTGTAGGCCTTGTTGGCTGAGTGTAGGCCTTGGTTGGCTGAGTGTAGGCCTTGATTGGCTGAGTGTAGGCTTTGGGATAAAGCTAAGTTGTAAGGCTTTGGGCCTGAGGTGTAGGAACCAATTTGGGTTCTGAGACAGTGCAGGAGTTTGGCCGAATCTAGTACACTGCTAGATAGGCGAAGGGGGAAAGTGGATGTACCCATATCTTGGGGAACCACTATAAATCACTGTGTGCTGTACTGTAGTGAAATTGTTGCTGTGTATGCTGTGTTTGCTGTGATAAACTAGTTAGTTTGCTGTGATATAACTGATTGCTGCCAATAAAGTTAGAAAAGGATTAGGTCACCTATTCACCCCCCCCCCTCTAGGTGTTTAGGTACCATATCTTTCAAAGTTAACATACAACTAGACAAAAATTACCTTGGTGGCATTGAGTCACAACTCAACGGAGATGCTCCAAGCTTCGTCTTCTTGCTAGTGGCGAGTTCTACGTGGAATAATATCCACGTCTCTGCAGAGATCCACACGAGCGGGAGAACACCGACCTTTCCGTCGCACGGATAATCGGGAAGGAGAACGACCGCACCTTGCTTTTCCACTGATTGCTAGGTCCGCGCCAGGAATAGCAACACTAGCGACGATCGCCGGAGAGGAGGAGGTCGACGGAGCGAGCACGGCGGCGGAACACTTCCGTCGGCGCGGGATTCAGGATCAGCGGAACGAACGAACGCGGAACGGCTTCCGTCGTTTTGATCAGAGATCTGATTCGATCAGTTATTTCAATCCCGAAAACCCTAAGTATCTATTTATACCAAAGGCATAAACACACTTAGGAATATCGCTATCCGCAGACCACCCAGAAAATTAGGGTTCCAGAATCGGCGAGAATCACCTAGCAGATTCGGTGAGAATCAATCGACGAGAATCACCTAGGATCGGCGAGAATCACTTAAGATCGGCGAGAATCAGTCGGCGAGTATCACCTAGGATCGGCGAGAATCAGAGTACAATACTCGACGATTCACGTCGAGCGTGGGTTGACGATACTCGTCGACCGTCGACCGTGGGTTGACGATACTCGTCGATTCACGTCGAACGTGGGTCGACGATACTCGTCGATTCTCGGTCGACTATTCTTACCAATCCTTCAAGGCAACATTTGCCCAACCCGACGATCCCTTAAGGCAACACTTTGCCCATAACCACATTCAGGTCGGTGATTGGTAACATTTACCAACACAGTCAATCATCCAACTTCTCCACATCTCTTTTGTGCGACCCTGCAGGCTCATATCGCGTTGGCAGTGAGATTATATGTTTGACCACTTCTAGATCACCATGGTAACTCCAACATAGGGTACCAGTGCAATTCAGAGAAGCGGAGATTGTTGTAGAAGTCTTGCTACTCCCTATCGCGGGTTTCGATTTGATTGTGAGGATGAACTGGTTATCGGCTGTGAACGCTAAGATATACTGCAGGAATAAGCTGATACAGTTTGAAGGAACCAACCAAAATTGCTGTTACTTTCCAGGGCATGAATGGAGTCGCTAAGTTGATTATCTCGTCTGTTAAGACGGTTAGATGCATTAGCAAAGATTGTGAAACCTTCTTAGTGCTGATGAATGCATAAAGCAAGGCCGATTTATCAAAGGTACCCGTAGTCCAGGAATTTCCTGACGTTTTTCAAGAAGATTTACCTGGTGCCCCTCAAACTAGAGAAATTGACTTCCAGATCGATCTTGTACCTGGAGCGGCACCAGTGGTCAAGTCTCATTATCGTATGACCCCCAGAGAACTCGCAGAGTTAAAGGTCCAGTTGCAAGAGTTGCTCGATCTGGGTTTCATTCGCCCCAGCACTTCGTCTTGGGGTGCACCAGTTTTATTTGTGAAGAAGAAGGATGGTAGTCTGAGGCTGTGCAGTGACTACCGCGAGCTGAACAAGTTGACAGTGAAGAACAAGTATCATATCCTCAGGATCGACGACCTATTTGATCAGTTTGAGGGTTCTTGTACGTTTTCTAAGTTAGACCTCAGGTCAAGCTACCATCAGTTGAAGATTCGGGAAGCAGACATTTAGAAGACAGCCTTCAGTACCAGATACGAACATTATGAGTTCGTGGTCATGCCATTCGAGCTGACCAATGCTTTGTCCGTTTTTATGGATTTGATGAACAAGGTTTTTCGGGAATTCTTAGACCGTTTTGTTATTATCTTCATAGATGATATTTTAGTGTATTCCAGGAGTGTAGAAAATTACGTCTCTCACCTCAGGACTGTTTTGGGGACACTCAAAAGGAATCAGTTGTATGCAAAATTTTGTAAGTACGAATTTTGGCTGTCAGAGGTTGCATTTTTAGGACATCTTATCAGTCAGAGAGGCTTGTCCGTCGACTCGAAGAAGATAGAAGCAATAAGGGAATGACCGAGACCGAAGGCAGTTACGGAGGTCCGCAGCTTTTTGGGTTTGGCAGGATATTACAGGAGTTTTATAAAGGACTTCTCGAAGATAGCCTTACCACTGATTTCGCTCACTAGAAAGGGTAAAGTTCTTAGTTGGTCAGTGGAGTGCGAGTTGGCGTTTGAGGAGTTGAAGACCAGGTTGATGACCGCCCCAATTTTGAGTGTACCATCAGGGTCAGATGGATTTCAGATATATAGCGACGCCTCGGGTCAAGGCTTGGGTTGTACGCTTATGCAGCATGGTAAGTTTATAGTCTTCGCCTCCAAACAATTGAAGGTTCATGAGAAGAACTATCCCGTGCATGACCTGGAGCTAGCAGCGGTCATCGACGCTCTGAAGATTTGGAGGCACTATCTTTATGGGGTCCGTTGTGATATCTTTACGGATCACAAAAGTCTCAAGCACATTTTCAATCAGCAAGAGCTCAATATGAGGCAACGCGGATGGTTAGAGTTTCTGTCAGACTATGAGGTGGACATTCAATATCACCCAGAAAAGGAAAATGTGGTAGCTGATGCACTTAGTCGTAGAGGATCGAGTTATTTTCTCCTTACTCAGTAGGAGTAGCTGGTGCGAGAGTTGGAAAGACTAGAGATCAGTGTTGTGTCGCGTTCAATGGTTGGATCTGCAAGGTTGTGTTAGATGGAGATCACGTGCGACATCAAGGATAGGATCAGAACAAGTCTACCCTTAGATCCAAAAATGATAGAGATTTGAGTTTTGACCAAGGTAGGTCAGAAGGAGAAGTTCAGTATATTTGAGGATTTACTACTGCACGACGATAGGGTGTGCATTCCAGACGTTAGGCAACTTCGAGAGGACATACTATTTGAAGCCCATAATTCTAGATATTCGATACATCCAGGTGGCACAAAGATGTATGCGGATCTGAAGAAGATAGTGTGGTGGTCAGGCTTGAAGGGTGACGTTGTTGAGTATGTTGGGAGGTGCAAAACATGCAAGTTAGTCAAAGCTGAATGCCAGAGGCCGGGAGGCAAGTTGCATTCACTTCCCATCCCAGAGTGGAACTTCAAGGACATTTCAATGGATTTTGTTCATGGCCTTCCCAGGTCGCAGAGTGGGAATGATTCCTTATGGATTATAATTGATCATCTCTCTAAAGTTGCACATTTCATACCTAATAGGATGATAGATTAGGGTCCCAGATTAGCGCAGTGTATGTTGATGAGTTTGTTTGGCTTCACGATGTTCCCAAGACCATAATTTCAGACAGAGATGGTAGGTTTACTTCTAAGGAATGAAGGTACGTTCAGGAGCGGTTGAGCACTAAGCTGCATTTCAGTACCGCCTTCCATCCTCAGACAGATAGACAGACTGAGCGTACAAATAGAACCTTGGAAGATATGTTTCGGATGTGCATTCTATACTTTGGATGAAAGTGAGAGAAGTATATTACTCTCGTTGAGTTCTCCTACAACAACAGTTATCAGGCAAGTATTGAGACGACACCGTTCGAGCCTCTTTATGGTAGGCGTTATCGGACACCGTTGTGTTGGGCTGAAGGTGAAGAAAGATTCACCATCAGGGAATCATGGATTGACAAGGCCACTGATCGTATCAAGCTCATTCGAGAACGTATGAAGATAACTCAGGATCGTCAAGCCAAGTATTATGACCAGAAGCACAAGGCAGTGGAATTTAGTGTTGATGATTATGTTTACCTGAAGGTCAGACCAGTTAGAGGAGTCTCTCGAATAAAGCGGATGAGGAAATTGAGTCCAAGGTTCGTGGGTCCATTCGAGGTACTGGAGCGTGTCGGTGAGGTGGCTTACAGGTTGGCTTTACCTGAGGAAATGAGCGGTCTACATGATGTATTCCACGTCTCTTATCAGAGGAAAGCAGTTAAAGATCTCAGTCAGATAATCAGTACCGAGGAAGCACCAATTGAGTTAGATCTTAGAATCGGTGTTAAACCTGTCAGAATAGTGGACTCAAAAACTCAGAAGCTCAGGAGTAGAGAGATCCCGTTTGTAAAAGTTCTTTGGATGAACTGTGGCCGACCAGAGTATACTTGGGAAAGGGAAGAACAACTTCGGAAGGTTGAAGACTATGCTTTCTTCTTTGACTCAGGTATGTTTGTAATTTTCGAGAACAAAAATTTTCTTAGGAAGGGAGATTTGTAGCATCCGTAAACCTATGTGATGGTGTAACAAAATTTTCTAAGTAATAACAGGTCATCATAAGTGTGCAATTAAGAAAAACTCGGAAATTTCTCTAGGTTGAGTTGCCAGTTCAATCGTGTTGTGCGGTTATCGTAACTCCCCAGCCACACGATTGTTTTTAAACCTGCAACCTTTCATTTTTCCCGAAAACCGACTTGTTGCTTCCGTCTCCGTCTCCCGCAATCGGCATTTCTTTCCCGAGCGACGCAGGCTCATCTTCATTGGGCGATACCAGCGCCTCTAGCCGACGCTGCTAGAAGCCCCAGTCTCCCCTCCTCCGACGACGTCGAGGAAGACGCCCTTCCCCGCGAACGAATTTGGTGTTGTTTGTCGTCGGTCCAGGAGCCATTATCGGCGGGTCTACTTTGCCGGAAATTTCTCCAGTCTTCCTCCTTCCAGAAACCCAAAATATTCTTCCCTGCTTTGTGAGGAGGCCTCCAACTACTGTCTGTGGGGTTTCTCTCTTGGATTCCTAGCCTTTCTGCGGGTCCTTTCCCGATTTGTTCCCGGGGTTTGGAAACCCTAGCCGCTGAAACCCTTCCAGCAGTCCCTTCTCTGTAATACTATCTGTGTAAGGAGTCACTTTTTTTATTAGATTTCAGTTAACTTTTATGTTAAAATTTCTTTATGATGGTATGAAATTTTATTAGGATTTCGTGCGGAAACACCTAGTGAGGGTGAGGACGCGATCCATATCAGAAATAACAACCTCCACTATAGAGAAGTGGTAATTCTTTTCTTCCTCTCAAAATGAAGCAGTAATCCTAAAAAGTTAGTAAATTTTTTGTTGAATTCATTCGTGTTAGGGTTGGGGAGTGTTGGGGTGAAACTTCCTTAGCAACCGAAGATAGAATACGTGATTCAGAATATTTTCTCGAAAGAAGCTATGCCGCCGCGTCAGGTGTACGAACGTCGTAATACCGCTCTAAGAAATCCTTATTCTTTCCGGCTAAACATATCAGATAGTTTGTTTAGTAACGTATATTATAATTCAGTAAAATTAATAGTGTCGTGTAGAACCGCTACTATTGTTAGAGAATTGTAGCACTATTACTGCTTCACTAGTATATGATGTTCATGATTAAATTATAAACATCCCAAACAGTTAGTCCATACGAATCACATGCAAAATTCTATATATATTCACGAATGTGAGATATTGACTTCAAGAATATGTTTTTTAGTCGAGTAAATCAATATGATGAGTTGCCCTTACTACGCACATATGTTTGCAAGCCGAGTAGCACTGGTTGGAAGACGTTTAGTGGCACGCTGGAGATTTCCTCTCGTGTTCGATAGAGGCGCACTATCTTTCTCATGGGCTGTAGTATACCCTATGAGACAAATTATTTGGGGGATGTATCCCACTTTAGAAATTAGTGGATTCGAATCTGTGTCCGTGAGACGCTAGAACACTGGGGTTCGTTAGTAAGACTCGGATCGTTAGACTAGTATTGCGCGTTAGGAGCTACTCAGCCTGGAACTCTGTTAAAGAACAACCATAAGTGAAATTAGAACTCAAGTTTAGACCGAACTTTAGAAACTCCTAGATAACCAAAGTATTCGGAATTTGAGAAAACGTCATAGTTTATGAGTAATTAGAACAACCATTTATTTTGTTAGTTTTATTTTTTTTAGAAAACCATACACCGAACATTAGCATACAGTTTTTCTTATAGCACAAAAGTATTTTCAAGCATGCATACTTTCTTCTAGAATAATTTTAGTGTCACTAGAAGAAATAGTTTTTCTTACTCTCCCTTTGAGCTGACCCATGTTTTGGGCATGTTTTTACAGGGGACCCAGATGGGAAACTACGCTTAGGATGAGCGTGTCATTGCAGTCACTCCTATAGTTTGTTTTCTCTTTCAGTTGTTGTTGTACTTTAGTACCTTACTGTTGTTTTGGACTTTTGTAATGTAATGTTTAAAAATTTATTTTTGTACCAGACTTTGTGTAATATTTCAGATATTTAGTGATTTGGTTCCTTTTTCTCTCTAGTGGCTCTGTGAATTCATCTCGTTGAGGTACATTTTTCACCTTAGTTTATTATGCAACTTCCGTTGTAAGCTTACATTTCAGTTCTTTTCATTTATGTCTGTTATGTACTAGTTTTTAATATTGTTTCTTAGTTGACTTCTTGTCGCTGGACCTGGCCGGACGGCTGATGGGTTGTTAAACTAGGTTGGGGTGTTACACTCCAACGCAACGATTCCTCCTCATTTCTCCCGTAGATTCCTCACCTCCGAGCGCCCCAACCTCCACGACAGCCTCTGAGTTTATTGCAGCCCCGTTCATCTCGATAATGAATCTTGGTGCAGAAGGGCGATTGATAATAAATCCTGGGGCTTTTTGGCACTTTGCACCCCGCAATTATCGGGTTTTGGCACTTTGCACCCCCAAAGTTTAAAATTGGCAGATTGCACCCCCCGAATTCATAAATTCTGGCACTTTGCACCCCATGACCAATTTTTGAGGGGTATTTAGGTCCGGCTCCTCTCCAAAAAGCCATTTGGCGCTTTGCACCTCAGACTTCTTTTTTTAAGCTATTTGCACACTGTAATTGATCATTAATTTTTCCAACGGGTTTATTATTAAGAAAAAACGGCATGATGAGAAACTAACTTTCCATATAAAATTTTCTACTCATTTTTAACAAGCTAAAAAAAAGTCTGGGGTGCAAAGCGCCAAAATGACTTTTGGAGAGGAGACAGACCTAAATACCCCTCAAAAATCGGTCATGGGGTGCAAAGTGCCAGAATTTATGAATTCGGGGGTGCAATCTGCCAATTTTAAACTTTAGGAGTGCAAAGTGCCAAAATCCGATAATTGGGGGGTGCAAAGTGCCAAAAAGCCAAATCCTGGTGGAGAAGGAGCTCGATAATGATTCTTGGTGGAGAAGGGAGCTCGATAATGATTCTTGGTGGAGAAGGGAGCTCGATAATGAATCTTGGTGGAGAAGGTCGAGGATGGCTAGATCTAGCCACAGAAAAGGGAGATTGGATCTCGCTCGAGAATGGAGCTCGACAAGGAGAAAGACAGTTTCACTCTCTTGAAGATGGGGTTTGATGGAGAAAGTGGGATCATGTTTAGATTATGTCAGAGGATCGCCGTTCTATGCATCGGTGGAGCCATTTGATCGCGACTCTTTGGCTCGATGGATCAAAGGATCATGGAGAAAAGGAGCTTGGTTGCCACACTCTGGGCTAGAGCCTGATGGGGAAGGATTTGTGTCACCGGAGAAGGTGGATACCATGTTCGGACCACGTCAGAGAAGATGAAGGTCTCGGTGGAGAAAGTGGAGATGGCACCAAAGAAGGAAGGATCCAGTTGGATCACCTCGTAGAAGGTGGATTGAAGACTCTCGGTTTCTCCTCTGCAATCACACTCCAAAATCCAAATTGAATTCAAACACCCTTATGCTCTTTCATAGGGAGGCACTTTTTAAGGTGCAGAACATATATACTGCACAAACCTTCCTAATTGCAATCAGCATAGGGAAGTTGAATTCACGTATGATAAAAAATAAATGAACCAGGCAGGAGGAAGCTAGTTCTATACGCAGATAACTTTAGATATAGAACTTCTAACATGCAAAACAACAACAACAAAAAACATCATGTACATTGCAGTATTGCACAAGGTTACATGGTAGTTTCATCAAATGGCTATAGCTAACAGGGGATTACTAACATCTCATGAAAGTAGAACTAAAACATCCAATACATCATAATTTGAAGTAACTACAACAAAGAAAGATGATGGGGATCGACTAGATGGTGAAGCACGAGTTTTGGTGTTTTTAGCGCTTTATTTAGTGAGATTGGACAAACATCATCTATGGCCAATCATAAACGTCCAAGATGGTTTCTCTAAGTCATGTTTTATTATAAAGAAAAGGTAATGACAGCCGTCATGAAATATTGCAGATTTTGGAGAGCTTCATCCTGGAATCCTGCGGTCTTCTCATGATGTCGACTCCACGAGACCCTAGGTATTGTCCTCACATTTTTTCTTGCATTTCCTTTGTATCAGATCCCTTTCAGCCAAAAAAACAGCAGTCGACCCTTGTATTTACCCAAAAAAAGTAGCAGACCGCCAGTGTATTCCCCTCCCTGACCAGGAAAACACTTTCCTGTTCACCTAAACAACTATCCACTCACTGTTAAAGCTTCCTGGAAATCAATCCCTTTACAGCCGATCCATCCAAAGCACCCCCCCCCCCCCCCCCCACCCACCCACACACACACAATCGAATCTCTTTCATTTCCAGATACAACCATTCCCTCTTGGACTCTATCCTACAACTGATCCATATTAAGCCCATTCCAGGGCCTAGTTGAGTCTTCAGCTTGCACCCTAAACCTAGCCTTCCCCTTGCATCCAGACCACTTTCCCACCCCAGTCCATATACAGCCATAAATCAGCTCTGACAGCTCCCATACAACACTCTTCACCTCGCCTGATAGTCACCGCCGCCCTGACGATCACCGGATCTCCACTCCTATAGCCCCTCACTCATGAGTCTTGTTATTTGGTTTGATTGCGTTTTTCAGCATTGGTGTATGAATCAGATTGTCTATGCTTTTATGGATGTGTACCTATGTTAGTGCTATCCTTGATGTGACTAATCTTGATTTGCAGGACTTTATCGCTTGCACATATTATCTTTTGGCTCTTCAATAGGAGGAAGCCAAATATGCTTGACTTTTAAAATTGTTTGCAACTGTTTGTGATAATTGTGTGATTTATGATCTTATTATTACTTGCAATTTATTGTCGGATCATTATTTGCACGCATACAACATCCTAGGCTATACGTGAATCATTTCTCCGATACTACACCTAGGGTTGCATTTGCTCGAAGTTCACGCAATTAGCCTACCCTGCATCAAAAGAGTATATAATTGTATGGTCCTGAACAAGAGTTGCATCAACTAAAAGGTTATATCACAGCCAGAGACACATGCAACAACAAGAGTATTTATTGATAACAACAGTCTTTTTACAAAGCGAGACATACATGGCGAGACATGATTCGTCAAAATAACTAAAGGGAAAGCAGAAACAATTACAAGGCAAATCAAACCGCACGGACTGAACAAGTAGCCGACGGTTCTACTGCTGCAATACAGAGTCCGCACAGACCGCAAGGTCGCCATAACGCAAACCAAGCGCGCGGACTGCCCGTTATTCCAAAGCTGAGCTCTAGACGCCGATCTGCAAGCCGCCTAACCGCGAGGTCGCCTAGCCGCCAGACCGCACAAGCTGCTGATGCCGAACTGAACAGGCCGCCTGAAGTAGACGACTTATCGAACCGGGAAACTAGTTGCCAAAGAGAAGACCGCCTGCTCGCTATCCTCAACTTGCTGTTTACCGCCTGTTGCTAACCGCATAGTCTGCACTGTCCCTGACCGCAGTCAGAACCAAGTCCTGGCTTTCCAACACTATCGGCACAACCTGCACAACACAAACCAGCCAACTCCTTCAACCCGCGCGGATATAAAAAACCAGTTCGCAGCAACTATCCGCGAGTTCACTTACTATTCATTCGCACACACAATTGACGTAACAGGAGGTCCTATATATAGGCACAATGAGGAGTGTGGTCACCGCCCTAGCCGATAGGATCACCGCCTCATCCCACAGCAAGAATAAATGTATCCACAAGCCGCGGATACTCCTCCAGTCCGTCGTGACCCGTGCAAGATAGCCAGACCGCCTAAGCTTAACCAAGGCCGGACATCAAACCCAGTCCGCCTTGTCGCCAAAGGCCAAGCCAGGACTCCACCACCAGCCGAACTCTGCAGCAACACCTTGTCCGCCTATCCGCGGACACAGCTCCAGTCCGCAACCCAAGTTTGCAACCAAGACACATCGGCCAAGCTGCCGAACTTGGCGGACACTGCAACAGTCCGCACGCCTTGCGGACGCAACTCCAGTCAGCATTCCCCAAGCTCGCAACCAAGACACACGACACTGCTGCCGAACTCGGCGGACTAAGAAGCAGTCCGCGCTTAACTGCGCGATCTCCCCAGACTGAGCCAAACCTGAACTTGGTTCAGAACCAACCAAGTCCACACCACTGGCCACAAGGGCCAGTCCGCGCTTACCGGCGGACACTGGATCCAGTCCTCCAATCCCGGCGAAGTTCAGCACCTGTCCGCACTAACTGGCGACCTCCGCAGCTTCCGCTTGCCGCTCCACCAAGGCATCTGCCAAGCCGGTCTGACGAGCTCCAGTCCAGTCCGCTTCTTGCCGGACTCCGCGGATAGAGAAGCTATCCGCCTGGTTACCTTCTGGGAACAAGCTGCCTTCCGAGCATAAGCAGGCCTGGCTGGCCGCCGCCTCTGTTCTCATAATCCGCGCGAACAGACCGCCCAGGCCGCCAAAGAACAAGCCGTCTGCAACAGCTCTGCCGACCTGGCTATCCGCCAGTCCTGTCCGCCGCATAGACCGCGCGGACAGGTCGCTCAGGTCGCCAAATCACCCACTTTCACTTCACCATTTTCAACACTATATAGAGCATGATTTTTCCATGTGCAAGTAAGGTGGTTGCATTAATGTAGGAATTAATATATTAAAGCAGATCTAAACTCTGTATCAACTTCTAACCATGCAAGACAAGTTCAAACACAGTTTCTCTACATGAAAATGAAGCCATTGTGTTGCTGATATTAAAAGCTGTTATATAAGCAACTTATATTATTAAAAGGAAGGAACTTGCATCCAAATTTGGAAGAGTTTTAAATTCACAATGAGTTATCAGTAGACTTCAATAATCAGATAAACATCGCGAAAGTTTTAAAAAGGCCTATTTTAGTTCTTTATCTATATGATTCACAAATTTTTGGTTAATATGGGTTATGAAGGATAAGAAATTACATACCAATAATGCAGAACAACTTCTCTTAACCTCAATAAACTGGGAAAATTTGCTTCGATCAGTTGAGTTTGGTAAAATCATCTATTGTCTCATAGTGGCAGGATCATATATACTGTTTCAAATGACCAAAGTCATAAGATGTGCAAATAAATTCTGCAACTGAGTTAGGTCATTGTACACCAGAATTGGAAGTGGGATAGAAAAATGATATTTTGCTCATACTTTTACTACATAAAAGCTGCATCAATCACATTGGAAACTGCATAAGTGATTGGTTGATCTAACTTCCGGTAAATGATTCCCGTTGAAATTGCCACGAGAACAAAATCAAATAACAGCACGACTCATGCTCAAGAGCTCTTTGTTAGCCTTCCATGAATATTTATAAAATAAAAAATATCCATATTGCACCAACCAGATCTTCGACTGTCATCTTCACAGGAGCCATACCTTTCGGAAAATAAATAGACAAATTGATATAGGTAACTGCCTTCAAGTTTTGGAAGCGCAATATATAAAAAAAATGTTTGCCCATAATACGACTGTACAAATACTGCAGGGGGGGGTGATCAATCTTAGGGAGATGACTTCGAATGAAGTGGCCACAAGAAAGAAATCAGAGTTAGCACTACTCATGATAAAAAGGTATTTGATATCCTTCCACAAATATGTATAGAAAAAATTGCCTTCTGATTGTAACGGTCACATCTGCATGCCATCCTCAAAGAAGACGTTTATTCTTTGGAAAATAAGTCTCCAATTTGATTTCCATCATTTTAGCTTCCTCAAATTTTCAAAAAACCAAAGGTCAATGATATTTGCCCATAATGTCGCGGTACAAAAGATGCAGCAATCACACTGTGGAGACAGTAAAAGTGACTTTTTGATCAACCTCCCAGCAATGTTTCAAAAATGAAATGGTCACCAGAAAGATATCAAATATCATCACAACTCATGTTCAAGAGGTCCTGATAGACAAAATTGTCCTCTAATTGTAACATCCATATCTTCAAATGCCACCACTATAGAAGCCTTTTACACCAACGAAGAAGATTCTGTACTTTCGGTTTCAGAATCTCTCTAACAGATACCTTCCTCCTTTTATTATCTTCAAAATCTAAAGTTTTATATGCAAGAGCTAATAAGTATATGGCTGGATGGAGTCTCCTGTGCAAATCAAAATGAAAACTTTACATAAATGTAATCCCAATTTTTATGAAGTGCCAGAACCCAGAAATTAATTTCACATGCTACTTTAGCATACAGGAAAAAAAGGGCAGCCCGGAGCACAAAGGCATCCCCGCACCGCAAGGGTCTGGGGAAGGGTGCCACCACAAGGGTGAAATGTAGGCAAACCTTACCATGCATTTTTGCAAGAGGCTGCTTCCAGGACTAGAACCAGTGACCTCAAGATCACACGGCAACACCTCAACCGGTACCTCAAGATCCCCTTCTACTTTAGCATGCAGAAATGGAAAACAATTTCCTAGAAACGAAATAGTAGAAAAGAGGGCTTAAAATAAGTGACATAGTTTTCCAACAGGCATGTTATGGCCACAAATCTACTGTAAGTGGAATGGACAAGTCAAAATAAGTAATAACCTTTTGTGACCTACTTTACGTGGGTGATTGGCTTAGGATCTATCTAATTTAGAGGCTGATTCACCTGAATGATCGGACAATCAGATGCATATACTGCAGGGTTGTTTTTTTATAACCATTTATTTCAAACAAGTTAATTTTTATCAAGGATGGATCTAGAGGGGGGCCAAAGGGACACTGACACCCCTTTGTTTTTTGCGATTTGTTATAAGCAGATCAAATTTTGGCTATTCGCGGACCAAATTTTGGCTATTCGCAAACCAATTTTTTGGCTATTCGCAAACCAAGTTCAGATAATTGCACCCGAAAATTAATTTTGAACACGCGGCTTGCCTACACACGCCAGTTTAGTCGCTAAATAGATCGCGCTTTTAGGAATTAGGGCAGAGCCGTCGATTCGCAAAATAGCCTCAGTCGCACTCCTTAAACGCAAACCTCCGTCAATTCGCGAAATAGACTCCCGGCCCTCTCCAGAGTCGTGAAATCACTGCTCCAGTTGGCGTTCTTCTTTACTTCTTCGGTTCTTCCTAGTTCCGCAGTTCGGTAGAGTTGCTGACGGCAGTTCCCAGCTCGATAGTACCCATCTGAGCCATCTCCAGTTCGACAGTCGGCAGTCCTCCCAGTTCTGGCAGTTCAGCAGAAGGTTCTCAACTTCTCCCATCTTCTTTTCCTTTTCGTTTGAAATAGAAGCATTTTCTCTACGTATGTGCGAAGCTGTTACATTTTAGAAGGGTTTTCATATTTTAGTATTCTTTGTTTGAGAATTTATCATTTTGATCCTTGTTTTTAGATTTCTGAAACACATTCCACTCTAAAATGGTTGTAGAGGTGCTCTTAGGAAATTTCAAAAATCAAATAAGTTTGAACATAACTATGGAGGCTTGGCATGCAGATAAATAAATTTGAATGACAATGTATTTGTTTATTTACATTCATGAACTAGTTTTTGTTCAATGACATATTTACTTACTAGCAGTAGTTTGTAATCATTACAATGCTACATGCTAGTTGGGCTTTTGGCCAAGTCTTGAGCAGGGCTTGCATTTAGATTTGAATATAAGCAAACATTTTGCAAATTTTAAAATTTTCAAATTTGGGTTATGTTCAAACTTGGGCTGAGCTTGGCAAGAAAATAAATTTGAGTTATGCTCAAGCAGTGCTGCCAAAATACTCATGTTTTCTGTATTACATATTAATGTCATTGATGTGGTATTTTTTGGTGGAAGGCAAACAGTTTTGTGGATGTAATCTGTTTAGATTTAGTGCATTAAAAATTTCATAATTCTCTAATTCAGTCTCCGTTTGGCACAGTGGTGACGGTCATGGTCATGAAGGTTAAATTGTCATTCGTTAACACCCACCTAAGGGCTTCATCCACTTTTATGTTCAAACAGATGATGTTTGTTAAGTGATCCTTAACGAATGACGGTTTAACTGTTTACAACCGCTACCACCATGCCAAACGGAGCCTCAATGACTAATATGTTTTGCCGATTGTGAAATCCATTTTTTGTGACAAGGAAAGGAGGACTTCTAGTTATTGTTTATATGGCACTTCTCCGGCTACGGATTGTGGCCTAGGTTTTGTTCTTCTCATCACTATCTCATTTAATATTCATATATTCTAGGTGTACTTTGAGGTATTAGTCAATTAGTGTCTAAGCAAAGCACAATAAACTTTGTGATGAATGTTTGTAGGGATGCTCCGTAGTATTGACCGGTAGAGAGTCAAGCGGAGTAGATAGATCCGCATTATTATAATTTTGTATCAATTTCTTTATTTATCTTGCGCAATTGTTACTTATTTCCGTTTAGCAAATTAGCAATGTTATTACTTACATTGAACTAGAATTGAAGTAAATATGAAAATGGAGGGTTAGAAGAAGAAACCTAGTCTCATTGTTTTTATGTTTCAGAAGAAGTTAAAATCTCAAGAGTCTTCTTCAACATATAAACCTCTAACTCAAGAGAGTGAAAATGAGCAAATTTCACCTTCTCCATCCGAAGACAGTGAGAATGTGTTCCATTCTCCATCACTTAAAACTCAAGATATTGCAGCTTTTTGTTTTGATGTTGAGATGCTTCCACATGATCCGGGAAAAAGAAAAAGTATATCAACCTATCTTTTAAATGAGCAAGCTGAAGTGAGGAAAACTTATATATTAAGAGGCTATGTCAAACAAGACTTCATTATTTTCTTCAGAGAACTAGCTCTTTGTTTGCATTGTTTTGATAAAAAAGGGAGGTTAATAGAGCAATTTCTCAACATTGTACATGTTCATAACACAACAACATTGTCACTTAAAACTGCAATTAAATCTTTGTTAACGAAGAATTCATTGAATTTGTCTAAAATTTGCGGGAAAAGATATGATGGTACAAGTAACATGACTGGTAAGATATATGATCTTAAAAGTTTAATTTTAAGGGAAAAATCATGTGCATACTATATTCATTGTTTTGCTCATCATCTTCAGTTAATACTAGTTACGGTTGCTAAAATAAATGAAGATTGTCAAAAGTTTTTGAAGCAATTGCAACATTGTTAAATGTGGTTGGAGTTTCCTATAAAGAAAATGAAATGCTTATAGAAAACCAAGTCAAAAAGGTTGTAAAGGCACAAAGAAAATTGTGAACTAATTACTAGATCAAGTTTAAATCAGGAGCTTCGTTTGAGTCGGCCTGAGGATACTCGTTGAGGATCACATCACAAAACACTAATGCATATTATTTCATTATATACTAATATGATTGCTACACCTTTGAAAATTGAGAAGAGTAAAGTGCAAGAAAGGGTGAAGGCACTGAGTGTGTTGTTTGCATTGAAATAATTTTATTTTATTTTAATGGTTTGCATAATAATAACTATATTTGATTACACGCATGAGTTAAATTTTGCTTTACAGGAAAATAGTCAAGATATTATTAATTCTGTTTTTTGTTATTTGACAAAAAATAATTGCAAACCATGAGAGATAATGGATGAGACATTGTGTTCAATAAGGTATTGTTTTTATGGCAAACTTGATTCAATTCCTAATATGGATGGTGACGATTTGCTGAAGAGTACACAAATGTGCATCATTATATGGTTGAAATATTTTTAAAAATCGACGATCAACAACTACAAGAGCTTAACAATCAGTTTGATGACGTGAGTGATGTGTTGGACGGCAAGTGTACCGGTCGCACAAGTAATATAAAATGGGCGAATTTCCCCAAGTATTGATCTCGAGGGAACACAGTAAGGTGGAGTTAATTTTGAGGAGGACTTAAAATTGAAGTCCTTAGGTCGGAGTTAACTATGGGGGGTTTTGGTGGTTGCGATAAAAGGAAAATAAAACACTATCGACTACTCATATGCAATGCTGTTATGCATCGCTTCGCCAGGCGGGATGAAGACTAGTCGGGCCGCTATGCACTGAATCGCTGGGCGGATGACCGACTAGGCTTGCAAAATGAGGGTCGAGATCACCTCGTCACTACGCTCACACCTAGCACTTGCTAGTGTAGCAAACACAATAATTCACACCACAAGTAACTTAAGCCAACAAACCACCGCATCGCTCACAAGCATGAACAATAGTAAATAGCATTAAGCCCAAGGTTCATCAAAGTTCTTGCATCAAATAATAATGAAAATCCAATACAAAAACCTAGAAATGTGGAAGAGAAATGTAGAGATACAAACAACGAACGAGTCTTTGCCGTAGATGTGGGAGGAAGCACTGGGTTGTCAATCCGTGTCCAGCGAGCCACTCATTGGTTGCGTCCGGGGTCGGGGAAGGCTGTCACCGCTTCCTAAGCGCCCGTCTTCTCGTTGGTCTACGTTGTCCACGTCAAACCTTCACTTCTTCCTTACTTTGCGGAGATCGTAGAGTGGAAACTAACTTCTTTACGCCATGGATGCAAGGGAACTTCGTAGGGAGCAAAGCCCTAGCTTTGAGGATGAAGAACGGGGCAAAACCCCCTTCCGGCGGAAGAAAACGGCTGCCCAAATCCGGTCCCTGAAACCCTGAAAAACAGCGGTTTAAATAGAAATCGCGCAGAATTTTCTTAACACACGGGCAAAACGCACGGGCGCAGACCGTGCGTGAATAAAAACGCACGGGCAAAAACAGAACTGAGTATTTTGTGAAATGATCGTGCGCGACCGGCCAAAACGTGCGTGAAGGAAATGCACGACCGTGCGATCAGGAATAAGTAATAAAAGCGTGCGAAAATGGTCACGCACGGTTGGAATCAACCGTGCGAGGTCAAAACGCACGGGTAACCACAGAGCACCCAGAACAAGGCCAAAACAGGCAGGACGTGCGATTCCTTCTCGCACGGTTTGGAACAAACCGCAAACCGTGCGGGAACCAAACGCATGGGCGGATCAGAAATCCCAGGAAACCACTGAGTAAAACGCACGATTACACTGAAACAGTGCGCGAAGGAAACACACGACCGTGCGTTTTACACAGGAGACAATCCGTAGGCTGGGCTTCCTGACCACCTGCACAACAAACCTCACAATGGGGGCACAAGCCACCAACATACAGAACAGAAAAAAAAACTAAAAGAGAGATTTGGGGAGCACCATGTGCTTACCCCAACAAAATAGTGCGCAATTGCACACCACAACGAGCCAGAGTGTGCACTTCATGTGGAAATAAAGCTAGAAGAAATACGAACGATATAGAACTAAAAGTGAAGTGCAAACGCATGAAAACTAACCCATATGAGTCTGAAAAACCCAATATAAATCGGACTCATCAGTGAGTATGGAGTAACTTTATTATATGACTTGCTTGAATCCTATTAACTTGTTTGGTTATTTTGACAAGCAAAAGACGCAAACACTGTTGGAGTTTTATCTTAATGATTTTTCAAATTTGGAGTTGTTTAATTTTGAATTTCAACTCAACAACTTCTTTGGCAACATAAGAAGCGATAAGAGATTTTTTTTTATTTGAAGAATCTTTGTCATCTCTCTACAAAATATGTTGAAACTGGAAAACATGTTGCTTATCAATAAATTTACAAATTTTTGAAGTTTGTGCTGATTCTTCCTGTGGGTTGTGTCTACTGCAGGTCTTGAAAGAGTATTCTCAACTATGAATAATGTCAAGAACAAGTTGCAAAATAGTATAGGTGATCAAATATTGAATAATTGATTGGTTACTTTTTATTGAGAGAGATGTTTTTTTAAAGTTTTTGATGATGATGTCATTAATCATTTTCAAAAAATAAAGACTCGTCGTGGACAATTGTAATTTTTTCGTATATATTGTATTTTCCAATTTAGACAATTGAGTGAAATTTTGCATAACTTTGTAGTGCCATCAATGTAATATTTTATGGATTACTATATTTAGGAAAAAAATTGTGCACCCCTATTGCAATTTCCTGAACTCACCATTGATTTTCATAATAAAAGAGTATCATGTTATTTTTCAAAAAGAACTCAAGCCTTTATCCCACTATAAGGGGGTCGGCTATATGGATCCTTTGTCGCTATTATGCCCTATCTTTAGTCATAAACTCACTAATGCCTAAGTTCATCACGTCTTTGCTTATAGTTTCATTCCAAGTCTTTATTGGTCGACCTTACCCCTGTTTAACATGCCTAGTGACAAAACTCTCACAATGCCTAACAGGTGCCTCTAATAGTCTCCTTGCACGTGTCTAGACCATTTTAGTCGAGTTTCTAGCATCTTCTATGCAATTGGTGGCACTCCTGTCTTATCACTAATAAAATCATTCCTATTTTTATCCAGTCTCACACATCCAGCTAAGTATTCTCATCGTCGCAACTCCCATTATTGCTCATGTACACAATTCACTGCTCAACACTCAGAACCATAGAGCATCGCTGGTCTAATTCCAGTATGGTAAAAAATTGCCTTAAAGTTTTAATGGTGCTTTACGATCACATAAAATCTCTGACGCGCCTCTCCACTTCAACCAAATCGCTTGGATTCTATGTATCACATCTTTATCAACACTTCCATCTTTTTGAAATCCATCCAAGATATTTAAAATACTCATTGCGAGAAATATCTTGATCACCCAAATTAATAACGAAGTCATCCGTCCTCACACTGCTAAATTTAAGCTCCATATACTCCGTTTCTGCCCTGCTCAATCTAAAATCATTCTTTTCTAAAGTGTCTCACCAAGATTCATGTTTCTCGTTTACAGCCTCACGTGCCTCATTGACCAAAATGATATCAACCGCAAATAATAAGCATCAAAGTATTGCTTGTTGTATATGGCTGATGAGCTCATTTAAGATAAGGGTAAAGAGATAAGAGCTTAAAGTTGAACATTGATATAAGCCAACAATGATAGAAAATTACTGTGTTAATCCTCCAGATGTCTTCACCCTCACAGAATTTGTATACAAATCTTTGATTATGTCAATGTATGATACATTTACATCTTTTTTTCTAAGACTCTCCATTGGATCTCTCTTGACACTATCATAAACCTTCTCAACGTCGATAAACAGCATATGCAAATCTTATTTTCTTTATCGATAGTTGTCAATGAGTCTTCTCAAGAGATGTATAGCTTGTATTGTTGATCGCCCTGACATGAATACAAATTGATTCTCTGATATGCTAGTCTCTCATCTTATTCTTATTTTTATTACTCGTTCTCATAATTTTTTGGTATAACAAACAACAACACTCAAGCCTTTATCCCACTATAGTGGGGTCGGCTATATGGATCCTTTGTCGTCATTGTGCCCTATCTTTTGTCATAATCTCATTAATGCCTAAGTACATCATGTTTTTCTTTATAGTTTCATTCCAAGTCTTTATTGGTCTACCCCTCTCTCGTCTAACATGCCTAGTGACTAGACTCTCACAACGCCTAACAGGTGCCTCTAATGATCTCCTTTGTACGTGTCCAAACCATCTTAGACGAGCTTCTCGCATCTTCTCTGAAATTGGTGCTACTCTTGTCTTATCTCTGATACTTTCATTCCTAATCTTATCCAATCTTGTGTGTCCACACATCCACCTAAGCATTCTCATCTCCGCAACTCCCATTTTTTTGCTCATGTACACAATTCACTGCACACTCAAAACCATAGAGCATCGCGGGTCTAATTGCAGTACAGTAAAACTTGTCCTTAAGTTTTAGTGGTACTTTACGATCACATAAGATCCCTGACGCACCTCTCCACTTCAACCAACCCGCTTGGATTCTCTGTGTCACATCTTTATATATAGCTCCATCTATTTGAATTATCGATCCTAGATATTTAAAACACTCACTCACTGCGGGAAATATCTTGATCACTCAACTTAATAACGAAGTCATTTGTCCTTCTTGTACTGCTAAATTTAAGCTCCATATACTCCGTTTTTGCCCGGCTCAACCTAAAACCCTTCTTTTCTAAAGTATCTCGCCAAGATTCAAGTTTTGCGTTTACATCCTTGTGCGTCTCATCAACCAAAACGATATCATCCGCAAACAATAAACACCAAGGTATTGCTTGTTGGATATGTCTGGTGAGCTCATCTAAGATAAGGGTAAAGAGATAAGGGCTTAAAGTTGAACCTTGATGTAATCCAACTGTGATAGGAATTCCTGTGTTAATTCTCCAGATGTCCTCACCCTTGTCACTGAAATTGTATACATATCTTTGATTATGTCAATATATGATACATTTACACCTATCTTTTCTAAGACTCTCTATAAGATCTCTCTTGAAACTCTATCAAAAGCCTTCTCAAGATCAATAAACAGGATATGTGAATCTTGTTTTCTTTCTCGATAGTTGTGAATGAGTCTTCTCACGAGATGTATAGTTTCCATGGTCGACCTCCCTGACATGAATCCAAATTGATTCTCCAAGATGTTAGTCTCTTGTCTTAATCCTCTTTCTATTACTCGTTCTCATAGTTTCATGGTATGACTCATCAATTTAATTCCTATGTAATTAACACAATTTTGTATATATCTTTTATTCTTATACAAAGGTATCAAGATACTTTCTCTTCATTAGTCTGACATCTTTTTTGACTTCAGTATTTTATTGAAAAGATATGTAAGCCACAAAATTCCTTCATTTCCTTCTTCATCGCTTGTGGCTTTCTTGTCAGCAGAAAGTGGAGAGACATCTTGTTATGCCCCCACACCCGCTTGGGTTCTCGGGACATAAATACTCGCGGCGGACCAAGGAGCGCGCGCAAGACAACGGGGGTGAACCATCCGGTTCAGCCCCCACTCATTAAATCAGCCAGAAGGGGGGGCTGAACCGGAGCGCTGAACCACTCCGGTTCAGCCCCACTTGGGGGGGCCGGCCGGCCCCCTCCTTTCCCCGGGTATTTATAGCCCGGGGCTGCTTTGGGGAGGATCATTGAAGACATATCAGGTTTCTTTCTTCTCTTTCCCTCTACCCTAACCCTAGTCTATCCTTCCTCTCTAGTCTCTCTCTGTCTCCTTCTTGCACGTTCATATCATTTGGTATCAGAGCATCCTTCCTGCGACCATAGTGACACGCTCGGAGGCGGAGACCGCACGATTGGCTACCTTATAGGAGAACTACGTAGGGTTGGCGGATTCGGTGGCGGCCATGGAAGGCCGCTTGAACACGTCCACAAAAAACATGGAGGAACGCATGGATGGACGTATGGAAGAGATCAAGGCGTTGTTGATGCAATCGTTGAAGGGCAAGGCGGTTCAAGGCAGCGATTCTGGAAACCGAGGCGCCACAAAATGTCAACGGAGGATCGGCGGGGTCGGGACACTTCGGTCCCGGCGGAATCGGGACCGATCCGGTCCGCACTCCGGAGCCAGCGGGCGTCGGATCGGCCCCCGCTTGGATCGGGGCGTCGCACAGCCACCGTGGCTGGTCGACAGCGCCCGAAGGGGCCGGTGGTGGCCGCCCAGGGGGCGCCTACTCCTTCCGCCAACCTGCGCCCTGGACCGGCCAGCAAATGCCGCATCCGTGCGTGCAGGCCGGGAGCGGGGCAGGTGGACCTTCTGCCGCCCAGGAGGGGACCGCAGCTGACCTATGGAGGACCCGGGAGGCCACAGCAGCTCCCTTGAGACCACCGGGGGCTGTTGACGCCAATTTCGGAGGAAGAACGGGCCTTCTACCGACGTCGCAGCACGTGGGGGGGCCGATGAGGTTTGGGAACGGCGAGACATGGCCCGAGCAGCTACGCCGACAGGGATTTCAAGGCGGGGGGCAGCAATGGGGCGACGGCCAAGGGGGAGCGAATTTCCATGACCCTTTCGGCCGACCACAGCACGGACCGGAGTTCAACGGGAGACATGGGGATATGCATCAACGGCCCTACATGCCCCCGAAGAGAACTCGCATGAATTTCCCTAAGTTCTGCGGCGGGGATGCCTTGGAATGGGTGCAAAAGGCGGAGTTATTTTTCACTTATCAAGAGATACTGAATGATCAGTGGGTGCAGCTGGCTTCTTTCCATCTGGAAGAGGACGCATATCAGTGGGCTCAATGGTTCATACGGGCCTACGGATACGCAACATGGGCGAATTTTGTGGAAGGGTTCGTGGCACGTTTTGGGCCGTTGGAGTACGAGGATGTGGAGGCCACCCTACAGAAACTCCGTCAGAAGGGTACAGTGATGGAATATCGAGCGGACTTCGAGAAGCTAGCAAATCGGGTTAATTGGGAGGAGAAGACGCTCCTCAGTTGTTTCATATCCGGCCTGCGGGACCATTTGAGGGATGAGGTCCACGCGTATATGCTGTGCAGTCTAAGCCATGCCATCAGTCTGGCCCGCATACAGGAGGAGCGCTTCAGCCGTCAGAGAAATCGGGCCCCACCAAGGGTCCCGCCCGCCCCAGCAACAGGCAGAAGGGAGCAGGCACCGGCAGCCCGGCCGACAGTGACGCGGCTTACTTGGCCTGAACTGCAGGCCAGGAAGGAGAAAGGATTATGTTTTAACTGCGATGAGAAATACGCACCGGGGCATCGATGCCAGAAGGTGCAGGTCTTCATGCTGCGTGAGGAGGACGAGGAGGAGGACTACCCGAGCCTCGAAGCCGAGGAGTTGGATCTAGCTGAGTTTGGCGTTTCGATTCAGTCCATGGAGGGATGTGTGGCACCCACCACTATGCGGATCAAGGGAAGGATTGGCAAGGAAAGGGTCACCATTCTCATTGATAGTGGGAGCACCCACAATTTCATCAACCCTGAGGTGGCGCTGAAGACAGGACACCCCTTGACAGGAACGCGGCGTTCCAGGTGATGGTCGCGGATGGCAACAAACTGCGGTGCGAAGGGGCACTGAAGGGCGTGGAGATACATCTTACAGGATATGTGTGCCGCACCGACGTCTACCTCCTTCCGATTAAAGGGTCTGATATGGTACTTGGGGTACAGTGGCTCCGCCAACTGAGGCGGGTGACCACGGACTGGGACCGCATGACACTGGAGTTCACGCAGCAGGGGATGGATTACTGTTTGCACGGTATCCGATCCGCCCCTCTCAAGGAGATCTCCCTACGAAGACTACAGAGACTGGAGGAGCAGGGTAGTATGATGGCCATGATACTCGGGGTGGCGGCAGAGGGGGACGACACGCAGGTGGCGTCGGACCCGATACAGCTGCTTTTAGCTCAGTTCGAGGACGTATTTCAGGAGCCGCACACTCTGCCTCCCTCGCGTTTCCGGGATCACCAGATACAACTGAAGACAGGGACGGACCCTACCAATATCCGTCCCTACCGCTACCCGTATGTTCAAAAGGCGGAGATCGAGCGCAGCGTACGGGAGATGCTAGCGACAGACATTATTCGGCCCAGCACCAGAGCGTTCTCTTCTCCGATCATCTTGGTCAAGAAGAAGTACGGCTCCTGGCGATTCTGCGTCGATTACCGGGGGCTGAATAGCTCCACCATCAAGGACAAGTTTCTCATTCCTATGATTGAGGAGTTGTTGGATGAGCTGCATGGAGCGAGTCTGTTCACCAAACTGGACCTCCGGTTCAGTTATCATCAAATTCGGATGAAGGAAGAGGATGTCCACAAAACAGCGTTCCGCACCCACGACGGTCACTACGAGTTCTTGGTGATGCCGTTCGGGTTGGCCAACGCTCCCTCCACCTTTCAGGCTGTGATGAACGAGATCTTTCAACCACTTCTTTGTCGGTATGTCCTGGTATTTTTTGATGATATACTAATCTATAGCAGAGCTTGGGACGACCATTTGGAGCACGTGCGACATGTCCTCACCGTACTGCGGGAGCACCAGCTATTCGCCAAAAAGTCCAAATGTTCTTTCGGACAGAGTCAGGTCGAGTATCTGGGGCACCTTGTGTCCGGCCGGGGGGTCCAGGCAGACCCACAGAAGATTGCGAGTATGGTGTCCTGGCCCCAGCCCACGACGGTGCGAGCCTTGCGTGGCTTCCTCGGGCTGACGGGGTATTACCGTCGTTTTGTAAAGGACTACGGCAAGATTGCTCGACCTCTGACACAGCTGTTGCAGAAGGATGCGTTCCAGCGGAGCATCGAGGCGGAC
This sequence comes from Platanthera guangdongensis, assembly GCA_039583875.1. Classification (NCBI taxonomy): domain Eukaryota; kingdom Viridiplantae; phylum Streptophyta; class Magnoliopsida; order Asparagales; family Orchidaceae; genus Platanthera; species Platanthera guangdongensis. Next base: position 141,754,564 of record CM077160.1, on the reverse strand, counting down.
GAGGCCTTCCGGGCTTCAAAGCAGGCCATGACCACTACACCGGTGTTGGCGCTGCCGGATTTTACCAAGGGATTTGTGGTGGAGACTGATGCTTCGGGCGTCGGCCTCGGGGCAGTCTTGATGCAGGAGGGCCGCCCGCTCGCTTACTTCAGCAAGGCCTTGGCCCCACAGACGTTGGGGCTTTCAACGTACGAGAATGAGATGTTGGCAATTATACATGCGGTCGAGATGTGGCGACCCTATCTTCTGGGACAGCACTTCCAAGTCCGTACGGATCACCAAAGCTTGAAGCACTTCCTGGAGCAGCGCTTGGCGTCTCCACTGCAGCAGAAGTGGTTGACCAAGTTGATGGGTATGATTACGAGATTGTGTACAAGCAGGGCAGAGAGAATGTGGTCGCCGACGCACTCTCCCGCCTACCTGAGAGCTCCCTCTCTCATGTGTCGGGGCCAGTGATCACCACCTTGGACGAGATACAGGCAGCGGTACTCCAGGACCCCGAGCTACGCACCATTGTAGAGGCACTACAGCAGGGTCAAGCTACGGAGCCGGGCTACCATCTTCAGGGCCAGCGGCTGTACTTCCAGGGCAGAGTATTCATTCCCTCCGCGTCGCCATGGCGGACGGCGATGATGCAGGAGTTTCACGCTTCACCCACAGGCGGCCACGCAGGGATTCTACGGACACTTCAGCGGCTCCGAGCAAATGTCTTCTGGAAGGGGATGCGTCGCGATGTCCAGCAATTTGTACGGGAGTGTGAGATTAGCCAGAGGCAGAAGTACGAGACCACATCACCGGCTGGGCTTCTTACACCGCTCGAGATCCCGCACCAGGTGTGGGACACCATTTCCATAGATTTCATTGACGGGTTGCCCAAGTCCCAAGGCAAGTCCGTCATCCTGGTGGTGGTAGACAAGCTTTCCAAGTATGGTCATTTCCTACCATTGAGCCATCCATACACGGGGGAGACAGTTGCAGAGTTATTTGCGCGGGAGATTGTGCGCCTCCATGGCCTTCCACGTTCCATCATTTCCGACAGGGATCCGGTCTTTATCAGCAGTTTTTGGAGGGAGCTCTTTCGGCTCCAGGGTACTACGCTACGTATGAGCACAGCCCACCATCCCCAGACGGACGGACAGACAGAGGTCCTCAACAGGGGGGTGGAGACCTACTTACGGTGTTTTGTGATGGACGAGCCGCGCACATGGACCCATTGGTTGCATTGGACAGAGTACTGTTACAACACGTCCTTCCACACAGCCAGCAAGGTCACCCCCTTCGAGGTGGTATACGGCCGCCCTCCCCCTACCTTGAGTTCTTATGAGCCCTCCAGCGCCGCTCTCCCAGCCGTGGAGCGGACACTTCAGGATCGGGATCGCACTTTAGCCTTACTTCGGGACAATCTGCGGGTCGCTCAGGACCGCATGAAGGCACAGGCAGACAAGCACCATACAGAGCGGGAGTTCGCAGTGGGTGATGAGGTTTTCCTCAAGCGCCAACCTTACCGCCAGCTGTCAGTTTCTCGGAGGATGAATCAGAAACTCGCCCCACGTTACTACGGGCCATTCCGCATTCTGCGTCGTGTGGGCCCAGTGGCCTACACCTTGGATCTTCCAGCGGGGTCCCGCATCCACCCGACATTCCATGTCTCTGTTTTGAAGAAAAAGCTCGGGGCTTCCGTTCGGGCCAGCCCTTTCCTCCCCGAGGCGGCCAGCACGGGTGAGTTACGGTCGTCACCAGAGGCCATTTTGCTTACCAAATGGAAGAAGTCGGGCACGGAATATCGACCAGCGGTACTCGTCAAATGGAAGCAGCTGGACGCAGGGCACAACTCATGGGTCGACTTGTTGGAGTTCCGCGAGCAGTTTCCGGACTTCCACCTTGAGGACAAGCTGGTGCTTGATGGGGAGGGGAATGTTATGCCCCCACACCCGCTTGGGTTCTCGGGACATAAATACTCGCGGCGGACCAAGGAGCGCGCGCAAGACAACGGGGCTGAACCATCCGGTTCAGCCCCCACTCATTAAATCAGCCAGAAGGGGGGGCTGAACCACTCCGGTTCAGCCCCACTTGGGGGGGCCGGCCGGCCCCCTCCTTTCCCCGGGTATTTATAGCCCGGGGCTGCTTTGGGGAGGATCATTGAAGACATATCAGGTTTCTCTCCTCTCTTTCCCTCTACCCTAACCTTAGTCTCTCCTTTCTCTCTAGTCTCTCTCTCTCCTTCTTGCACGTTCATATCACATCTCACATGTGATTCTTGTCCAAGGCAGAAATTTCCTCCTTCATCGCTTGAGGCCATGTCAGGATGCTTACCGCCTTCTGCCACGTCTTTGGAATAGTAATCACGGACAAGGAAGATATAAAACCTTGATGAGGCTGGGTAAGGTGATCATATGCAACATGATTAGAGATAGGGTGTTCCGTGCACATAGCTTTACCTTTTTGCAAAGCAAGGGGGACATGCAGATCATCACCAGAATTTGAGTCCAAAGCGAATATCTCATTCAATTAAGAGCCCTTTACTCATACATATATTGAGTAAGGGGAGATAGCAAAGGAACAAAATAACCCTGAGAGGGTAAAATACACATAATAGAGACTTGACGTAAAATATTGATTACAACTATTCTTACTAAGAGTCTTGAGGGAATGCTTACGGTGTTTTTATCGACAAATTGGGTATGAGAAATATAACATGCCCAATTTGACGAAGAGTGTTAGAATGAATTAATTGACAATGTAATATCCCCCTTATATAAGGGGGTTCTACAGTTGAAATAATCAATTGAACATATTTTTCTCTCCTGTTAACACCAGTTAACGTTGAAAGAAATCCAATTGAGTCTTGAAATTCATCACTCATCAATAGTGACATTTATTCTTCAACAGATTGTTCATTTTCCACTTATATTCCGACTTCACTGTCCCTAGGGAACCAAGTTTATGTACCAGAGACTTTCAGTTCCTAAGCCCCTTTTCTCTCTCACCAGTTTAAGAATATGAGGTCCTTATTATCTTTTGGTGTTTCAAACTGAAAGTTGATATCATGCACTTCCAAGATCCAGCAATCTAACTGTAGATCTCATCTTAATAACACTATATGGAATAGTGGTCTTGTCAAAATGTCAATTAACATGAGAATTTGACTCAAACATCATAAATTAATCAAATATTGGGTCAGCTTTGGTTAAAACGAGCTTTGATCAACATTAGAAAGTCAAAATAGATAATATATGGATCAAGCGTTAGCAAGCCTGCCTCAAACCTAGTTAAAGTTTATTGATCTAAATCCAATGCACATTGGAGCATTACAATCATATTAGGAAACATACTCCGTCTTTGTTCAATTTAAATGTAGACTTATGGTTACCTATATGAATAATCTGTAGAGGCAGTAAGATATGAAACAGATGCCCAGGAAACTAAAATGATAAATGAACCTAAAGAAGACAAAATAATTAGGACAAGTGTCAGGTCTCAAGGAGGCCCAAGCATAAAACTAGCAATCGCATGAAAACACTTACTTTTCTGGATGAACATTAACACCGCCCCATTGCCTCCGGGAAAGCACTGTCCTACCCATTTTGTTTTGGCCAAATGTTTCAACATACCAACCACCAATGTCATGCATATAAGATCGGGGCTCAAAAAGCCAGAATCTGAAGAATCAATTTGCAATCAGCCATAGAGATAATCTAGAATCAAAATACTACATGTCATAGAGGTGCAACAAAAGTTCGGGCCTAGAGAACTAGCTTGAAACTGCAGATAAAAACATGGGTCCGGAGGGGCTTAATATGTCCCTATTTTTTCTTTATAGAAAAACTGGCTCGGTGATTGGCTCAGGCCAGACTAAGGCCCAAGTAATGGAAGGTTTGGGCACCATGCCTTCCATTAGGCTGGGGTTGTTGGGCATTAAAAGACCAACAACCCGCGGCCAGCCTAACAGATAGGACCTCTGGGAATTAAATGCCTCAATCATTGTGATCCATATGTCATTAGTCAATACTGCTTTGAGTTGAACTCGTCAGCACTCAGCATCAGTGTTTGCCCGGCCCAGGCCTGACATGGCCAAGGCATTACAAGTTATGTCCTCAAGGCCCCCTCGAGGATCCATTGTAACATCCAAAATTCTTAGTACTTATCATTTTAATTTGGGATCCGAGCGTGATTAGTAGTGTTGGCGGCGTCATGTGAACAAGGTATTTATTCTCATTATCCATAATTTGCACGTTAAGTAATAAATTAAATAATTCCGTTAGTATGAAATTTTACGAGAATTACTTCGGCGCGATTTAGGGGTTAGCAAGAATTCTTCACACTTGGTTAATATGAAGTTTATAGGCATGGAAGTATTGAAACTACGTAAATTGTTGACCCCCGGTTCTTAATACATAAGAAAACCGAAGGTCTATAGTTTTGCTCACGCCGCAGAGGAGACGGAACCATAGTTTGCTTATGATGAACTTCCATGAGATTTTATGTCGTTTTAATCTATGTATTTTCCTAAGAAATTGATTTTGGTTCAAAATCAAAAACTCATAGGTTTTGTAATTATGTCAAAACTCAATTTCATTGTTCATTTACATGACGGTTTTGAGGCACAAGAATTGAATCTATCTGTTTGCAGTGGCCTTTACTTCGCGATTTTACAGTGATTTCTTCTGCATGTTTCCTTCTCCCCATTATCAATGAAACTTTTCCTATCAAGAATCTGAATTTTGTAATCTGATTTATACTGAAATATATGTAACAGGCATCTAGGATGGAAGTGGGCCTGTCCAGAATCCTATGCATCCTCAGGGGATTCGATCTCAAGGCTGTTATGATCCTAGCTCGGAGGTCGCCGGAGGAGGAGATGGCGGTGGCGGAGATACTGCGGAGTCATGACCGCGACTGCCTAAGTGAGGCTTGCTCATCGGAGGAGAGAGCTACCAATATCTCACATTCAAGATGGGAACTAGAATTTTCTCATTTTGCTTCCTTGATACAACATCCCAAAAGCCTTTATATACGCTTACAACATATAAAAAGACAAAAGATAATAATAACACCTAATAACTAAGCCCGGTGCTCGAGGCCTCCCTACATAATTATAACATAACACCTACAAGAGATAATCATAACTAGATACACAGGAGCGCAGCGCGTAACACTAAGTTATCAAAGGCGCAAGGCGCACCGAGGCGCAAAGGGCCCCTGGATCCTAGGCGCAAGGCGCAGGCACGCCTGAGGCACGTGAGGCGCAAAAATGGGGGGCAAAGAAAATTGAGCGAATTGGGCGCCCAATTCGCTCAATTTCAGCGAATTGGGCGTCCAAGTGCGCCTATTGGTGCCTCGGGTGCGTCTAAGATCATGTTTTTGCCAAAATCAAATTTTTTAAAAAAAAAACCTTGAAAGGCCCAGGCGAGCCTGGGAGCCTATAAGGCGCGCGCCTGGGGCACATCGCCCGCCTCAGCCATGCTGAGGTGCGGCAGGCTGCGCCCGGTGCGCCTGGCACCTCAGGCGCGCCTAGGCGTGCGCCTTGACAACTAAGGCGTAACATCTCACCCTTCCTCCAAAAATAGCTTGTCCTCAAGCTTCATCTGATGTCCTTTTCGTCAGAGTCCTCGACGTGCAAGTAGAAAAGCATGTTGCATCTGTGCCCGCGAGTGAACTACTCGTCGCAATAAAACAAAATTTCTGGGCGCGTCGTTGCAGCATCTCAGCTCGAGATAATTTGAGGACTGGTGGGGATGGAGGACCCTCGATACGGCCGTGTTGAACGATGTTGGTGGTAGGCGGGTAGGATTCTTGTGCTAGCTGGAGGCGACAATTGCAGAGCTGGGCCAGACTCGTAGAAGTCACTAAGTCTGGAGGGGCCTCAAATTCGACATACAGTCGCAGTCGGTCGCGAAGTCCAACGGTGAAAATGTCGACTTGCATATCTGGAGCAAGAGTGACATGCGCCAAAAGAAGCTCAAAGTGTTCCAGGTATTCGTTCACGGACCCCGTTTGCCGTAGAGAAGTGAGTTCGCAGGGGGGATTGCTGCAGATAGGAGGTCCGAAACGCAAATTGCATAGCCGCTTGAAGTCGTCTCAAATCAAATTTGGTGGGTCAGTGAGAAGTCGTGAATCCCACAAAAGAGTGGAGTCGAGCATGTGGAGGGGCACTAGATGCATTCGATCTGCTGCCAGAGTTTGTTGGTGGCCAAAGAATTGCTCACATTTGGTAAGCTAGACCAAAGGATCCGGGGCGGCGGCGCATGGTGGAGAGGTGGCGGTGCCTGACTGCTGCTTGTTTGATCGTGTGCGGGGATAGAAGAAAGATCATCGATGCGCTTGAAGAGCGCAATAATGGCCTCCTGATGGCGGTATGCGGGGCAGTTTGTGCAGCTTACTGCACCATGACGGCCTGCAGCATGAACATAATCTGACTCAGTTGGTCCGATGAGTCACCCATAGTGCGAGATAAGGAGCTAGAGGAGGAGAGGGTGACGAGACAGATAGATTGCTCGGAGGAGACTGTTTGGGAGGTGTCGCAAGATCCACGTCGTCTCCCAATATTGGTAGAAACAAAAACTTTAATCGGATGGCGTGGGAGGCCAGAGGAGGAATAAATAAATTACCTGCACTTGACCCACGAAGTTGTTGGTCGCTGTTCTGGGAAGGGCTCGAAAAAAAAATTAGATTGTGCGGCTCCAGGAAAAGTTTTCTGAATGCAGTATCGGTAAGAAACGGTTCGCCTTCGCACGAGCGAGACAAAAGCAGGGGATTTGAGGGTGCGGGGCTCAAAGTCGTAGAAAACGCGTGTCCGCGTATGGGGATCGACGACACAGAAGACGGGAGGTGCAAGGAGGTGGTGTGGCCTACGGTTGTCGGGAGGTGCTTCTTGCGGAAAGAGAGGCTGATGTAGATGAAGCGGCGCAGATGCAGAGGCCGTAGATGGATGCAACGGCTATAGGTTCTGGCAGAGAGGAACTGCGTTGATGGTGCTGGTGCAAACGAAGGAGGGTGTCGTCGGCTTGCTGTAACGATCCCTGCCACTGGGTGTGAAGGAGCAGAGCAGGAGTCGGGCCGACTGTAAATGCACAGGCGTTGTCGGTTTGTGGAGCAGGGTGCAGGCGTTGGCTACCATTGGCGTCGTCGGAGAGCGGTTGCTCGTTCTGTGTCGAATTGAGCAGAACAATAATGCGTGTAGCAGGAGACACAACGGTTGTCGAAAAAGGGAAAGAAGTGGCTGGTGTGAGAATGATGTGGAAGAGGGACGATGGATCTGATACCAAGTTGTTATGATCCTAGCTCGGAGGTCGCCGGAGGAGGAGATGGCGGTGGCGGAGATACTAAGGAGCCATGATCGTGGTTGCCTAAGCGGGGCTTGCTCGTTGGAGGAGAGATCTAATAAGATCTTACATTCAATATGGGAACTAGAACTTTCTCATTTTGCTTCCTTGATACAACACCCCAAAAGCCTTTATATAGGCTTACAACATATAAAAAGACAAAAGATAATAATAACACCTAATAACTAAGCCCGGTGATCGAAGTCTCCCTACATAATTATAACATAACACCTAGTCACCTACTAGAGATAATCATAACTAGATACGCGTGCGTGCAGCCCGTAATAAAGGCTCTTTTGTTTTTGTTTATGGGCATCCCTCTCTTCTTCCTTCGCATCTACATGCATGGCCAGAAGCTCAGTTACTTCCTCCGACCAAACAATGAAATCGATGTCTTCATCGATGTCCTTTCAGGAAACTCAGAGGCGCATTTTTGATGTCGTGCTCTTCAACAATGAAGTCGATGTCCTTTCCAAACAGATGACTTGTTGGTAGATTCAGGGTAGCAATGTAGCTTCTTCTTCCGCTACCTCAGCGAATATGCTTTCAAGATGAAGGCGGATATGCTTTCAAGATGAAGGCTTACATCCATGTCAATCGAGTGAGGTTTATGTTCTACTTGAAGTCCTCAAGGATTCAAGACGTGATTTGGCGAGGAGCGGATTTCAACAGCAGAAGATCAACATATTGCGCCCCCGTCGACGCTGAGGAAGAAGGGTGGTGACAAACCGACCAAAACTGACATAAATAGGTTTTGGGAACTACATATTTTTCAAATGCTCAAAACCCATGAATTTTCATCAAAAGCCAATTCCGTCGGTGAAATGCCCGAAACACATGCAAGAATTGAATTTGGGGTACCAAATTCCATTTCCCTCCTCCGAAAACCCTGAAACGAACTGGGCCTTAGAGTTTTGTATCTGTTTTGTGATGGACTTTTTATTTAGTGAGAACTCAATTGTTTCAGACTTCATTTTAGATTCTAGTATCCAGATTTTATTTTATTTTATTTTATAATTAGCTCTGTGATTCAGATATTGAGGTATTCCTTTAACCTTAGCTCCAGTCATTTGTTTTCGCTGTATGGTTATTTTTACTGTTTTATGTTATTGTGCTAGTTTTATTAGTGTTGCTCGTTTGCTTCTGATCATGAGTATTGGTCGGGCTCTTGAAATATCATTGACTAAGTAGGAGTGTGTTACAGGATGCGGGCCCGCGTATTTAATTATGATTATCTCTATCAAGTATATGCAATAATTATGTAGGGGGGCTCGAGCACCGGACCTAGTTAATAGGTGTTATTATTATCATTTGTCTTTTAATATATTGTAAGCATATATAAAGGCATAAGTTTGGTTTTATGGATATGTAAGAAGAAGTTTATATGTTAGGGCTTCGTAGTATCTTCTACACCATCATCTCCACCTCCGGCCAATCCTCCAGCAACTCCCGAGTAGGCCCATAACAATTTGGTGTCAGAGCCATCGGTCCTCTTCAGCCGACGCCATTCCATCAAGCTCCAACAATACTTCGCTGGCCTCTGGATTTCCTCCAGCACAGTTTCGCCAGAGTCCTTGCCTGTCAACACCATCTAGCAACAACCTTGACGTGCCCAGCATACGATCCCGCGCCCAGAAGATGACTAAAGCACTTGTTATGTCGTCACCAGAGGAATTTATAGACCCACTGTCCTTCTACGCCGAGCACCCCCCCCCCCCGGTCGGGCTTCACTCCCGTCCGACTTAATCGGACTGAAATTTTGCTGTTCCGGAAATACCCTCCCGCTTCACAGGAAAAACATCGCTTTATTTCCAACCTCCGTCTCCCGCACGACAGACAAGCTTCCAATCCTCTCTCACGCTCAGCACTCTCTACCGCTGAAGCCCTTAGTTGCCATTTTCGTGGAAGATTAGGGCGCAAGGAAATGAGACGAGGAGGAGGAGGCATGCGACGGCCGTGCCCGGGCAGCTCCAATCGCGTCATCACCTCATCGCGTCGCCGCTCCAACCCGGATATATCTCACCTTCGGCTGCTATTTCGGAAAGCCCCCGCCTCATCGTCCTCTCCGAGTACGCTCATCGCATCTGCTCGACCTCTGCAAGCCTCGGCTTGATTGCTCTGCTCGACCTCTGCAAGCCTCGACTTGATATCTCTGCTTGCTGCCGCCGCCAGATCCACTACCAGCCCTAGTGACTCTTCCACGGCCAACCTCCCTTATTCTCGGCAACCACCACTCCGCCACTGCCCCGTCCTCTGCGGGAATTTTGTTTCCAGCATGGCTAGTTATTGGAGTGCCATCAATGTGGAGTTTGCTTAAATCAGGTGTGTGTTATTTCTCCTGCGTCGTTGCAACCTGCTCCGCTCATGTTATGGCTGAACGGCGACCCCGAATGCTCGTCCATCGCCTATGGCGCCTCCGAGGAGCTCGGCCCCTTCTACATCCACCCTGATGGCAGGACTCTGTACCTCAATCCTTACACCTGGAACAATGGTCGGCTGCTCTTAAACCATGGATCCGTTGGTTAATTAAAACCAATGCTGCTTCTCCCTCTAAATTTTGATTTAGCTTTTGTTCAGTTGTTGCTATCAGTGGTTAAGCTTTTGTTTCTGGAGTCAGCAGAGTGCTTGAAGCTACAAGATATAGCCGGTGATGAAATGGGAAAGATCGATCCATACATCATATACACTCCCAGTGGTAACCTCTCTGATTCCTCTCTGAACCATAATTGGAGAGGGCAGTATGTTAGTCCTCACCTCTCTACTCATAAAATCTAAGTTTGAATTTCTTGATATTTCAGCATTTTTGAAGCATAATCTGCTTTTCTTTAAATGATACATTTACTTGATTTAGGCTCTGTTTTACTCTTTGCTCTAGTGAGTTATGTTTGGCATGTCAACGGCTATTACCTCCACCAACAAAAGAAAACTAGTTTTGAACATAAAAGTGGATGAAGTTCATTAGTTGAGTTCAGAGATGCTCACGAACGATGGTTCATGACCACCGTGTTCATGACAATCACCGTCATGCCAAACGGAGGAGTCTGAATCAGAAAACCCCTAGTCATGAAGATGCCTTGATTTCTAATAGATGACTTCTAAATGTTGCTCAAATAAGACACACCGGTCAGTTATGAATTGTATTTAAACATGTCAGCAAATCAAACACCTGAGCTTATTAAATCAAACCCTCTCCTGATCAAAAAAGAAACCTTGCACAAATCCATTTCATAGATGTTAATATGTTATGTAGGGTGAATATGAATTCATTCATGTACCTCTTTTTTTTCGCCAGCGTTATGATGCTGATTGGCATGTTGATTGTCTGTGAAAAAATTGAAACTTTATATTTAAAGTTTGGGTGGAAAGTGGAGTTGAAAATCCATGTTGATCTCGGGAACTGATCATGATCTACTGGAGATGATATCAAGGATCTATGCAGTTACTATTTGACCCTTATGAATTGTATTTAAACATGGATCTTTTTCCCCCAAAAAACTGAAGAGCACTGATCAAACCAAGAACTGAACATCAAACCAAGAACTGAAGAGATCATAATGGACATTGATGGCATATCATAAGAGGTAACTTCAAATTTTTCCTACTTGATTTCTTGCATTTATAATTTCTACATTACTTTTAACATTTCATGTGAACTTGAATTCTAGATTATTCATAACTTGGATATGGAGAAATAAACCCTAGATAATAGAAAGTGAGAAAATTTTTTTAACCATAGATAAAAATTAAACAAATTAAACAAAATATACTGGAAGAAGAACCTGTGCTATACTACTCAAAGTATAGCAATCAAGAAAGCAAACTTCCATGTTATAAATTGCACAACAGAAAAGATTGTCATTTTGGGGATTCCATAGCCTCTGATTCATGAAATTTGTAGTTTAAAGTGAATTTTAGATTTTTCCAACTTATTCTAAGCACATAGAGTAGAATTTCATAGCCCCTAATTTATGTAATTTGTGATTTAAAGTTTGTCTAACAAAATTATTGTTTATATTTACATTTAAATTGGTGCATGGATTGAGCGAAAATCCTAGTTCCGTCATTGCTTACAACCAGGTCGGCGGCGACCATGCTCACGGTAACTACAGATCATTTTCCACACATCTACTTTTTTTGATTTCATATGTCTCTGATTTCACCTAATTTATTTTCGTCGCCGTCCGAAATTAGCTATTTTCTTCGCGATCTTGGGAGCAGTGCTCTTCTTATCAGACTTCTATTACACGCGCATCGTCTACTACCCCTACAAGGGATACACGGGTTTCTCTTTTGCAAACATTCTGGCTGTCCGAAGGGTTGTTTGATCTAAGAATCTGTATAGATCCGTTAACAAAAACACATCTCTCTCATTGTCGATGATCAGAGCAAGCTCTTCAAGCTTTTCATCAAGGTCAAACTCATCCCATTCTCTCTAACGGTGATGTCTGCAAATGATGATTCTCAATTGCATGGGTTTTTGTTCATATGGCGGCTTATGGACTTTGTGATGTCAAATTGTCAATATTTCTTGCGTTGGTTCTCTGGGTTGTTTCTCTGGGTTGTGGTTGTGGATGGTAATGTTAGGAGGGGGCTTATTGACTTTGTGGTTCCGTTTTGCATGGTGGTGGCGGTCATGAACACGGTGGTGGCGGTCATGAACACGGTGGTTACGAACCGTCGTTCGTGAACGTCCAATCTCACCTAAGGAACTTCATTCACTTTTTTGTTCAAAATTAGTTTTTTTTCTTGTTAGCGGTCATAACCATCGTCATTTCAAACACATATTTTTTATGGTTGTAGCATTTTTTTGGCCAAACTCATCGGAGCAAAAACATCGTGCCACATGGACCCTTGGTTTTCCATTGAAACAAACTTTCAAAGAAGCTCACCCTCCGACCTTAATTGCTTCCTTATAGGTATACAGCTTACTTTAGCACCATTTCTTGTTTGTTGAAGGATCTTTACAAGAACACAATAAAGTAGCATGTTTTAAATTCTAGGCTTTGCAATGCATTCAATTATAGAAAACAATCAACTATTTTGATGAAAAGAGAATAAAATTGTAGGAATCAGTTTAGATGAAAGTTTTGCGGCCTTCTATAAATTGTAGATTGGTTGAAGTTAAATCAAGTGTGTATTATTTCATTTCAAATAATGGGGTAAATGTGTTCTCTGATTTATTTTGTATTTCAACTTCTATTTTCTCCTTTTTCAGAATGTGTGATTGCCCTTGTTTCACCTAAATTGATGAAGATCCTTACTGAGATGTGGGAGAAGCCATTAGTCGTGAATAAGTTAGCATATGACGAAGAAATTTTTCATTCCTAGGATGTCAAATGGATCTTACATAACACTACACATGTCAAATGGACCTTAGGATGTCAAATGAAGATATTAAGTGTTGATTTTGTGTAGTTTATATATAGTTGCATATGTGCACATTACCTAAGGTATGTTTATTTTGAGTAGTTTTTTAACGCATTTGTCTTCTTCTTAGGGTTACTCAGTTGCTCATGACAGATTATCGAGAGCAATATTCTCGTGAACAACATTTTCTCATTCAAAGGTACTTTCCTCTTCTAAATTATTGTATTTTTTAAGTATTAGTGATTCTCGTGAACATTTTGGTTCTGCTCGGGATTTCTTCTCAGGTTTTCTCCCTCTCCTGCTTTTTCTCTGATTTACATGTATTAATTCCAGATTTTTTCACTTCTTCAAAGCTTTTGCTTAGGATTTCAGGTTTATAGTTTTCAATAGAAAGGTTTATTGATTCTATTCAGGTTTGAGATTTGGTGAACCCAAATAAACTCGGACCTAAACCAAACTTTTCTATCACCATTTATATGTTGAAATTGAGCCAACCTGAATACAAATCCAATTTAGAGATTTTTTTTCTTTTCAATTCAAAACTAAAAATTAAGGCTCAATTTGACAAGACGTTTTTGCTCCCGTGAGTTTGGAAAAAAAAACACCACAGCAATTATGTATATATTTATATATATGATGAAATGATGCATATAATGAGGCTCATCCATGATTGGTATATTCATGGAATGATTATCTATTATTAGAAGCATTGATTAGGAAGGATAAGAGCGGGTTGTTTGCTGGAAGGAATGGGTGGCTTCTTGGACGAGCCTTTTGCATCAGATTTTGGAATTTGTGGACGAGTGAAGTTATGGGCTGGCTTCTAGTAGAAATATCTGGTTTGAAGTTCTTTGAAGAATACTTGAGGGATACAGATACCATTGGGTGCAGGAATCAGATAATAACTACATATACTAGCAGTTATTGCTAGGAATTGCTAGTTATTGGATTGCTTGATAGTAGGAGAAGGTTATTATATGTACTTAGAGTGAGTTGGTGAGGGAAGTTGTCAACTTTACATGTAAATTTGAATGATGATGTCTTATTTTTCTTTTACTGTGTACATTTGTGTGCATGTGTACACGATTTCATGTAATATTATTTTTTTACTGTGTATATTTTTTACAAGATTTGTGCACATGCTTATAATTGACATGCAAGACAGTTATGTTTTATTTTGCATTGCAGTTCAAGGATGATGAAGAGATATTGGTGGCTCATGAAAAAAGTGTTTACTCACACTCATAGAACAAAAAGTGTTTACTGAGTTGGTGAGGGAAGTTGTCAACTTTACATGTAAATTTGAATGATGATGTCTTATTTTTCTTTTACTGTGTGTACATTTGTGTGCATGTGTACACGATTTCATGTAATATTATTTTTTTACTGTGTATATTTTTACAAGATTTGTGCACATGCTTATAATTGACATGCAAGACAGTTATGTTTTATTTTGCATTGCAGTTCAAGGATGATGAAGAGATATTGGTGGCTCATGAAAAAAGTGTTTACTCACACTCATAGAACAAACAAAGGGAAATATATTGTTGTTTTGGTTATATATTAAAACTTTGATCTTAATGTATATATGAAAGTTTAATGATGTATATATGGAAGTTTGATGATGTATATATGAAAGTTCGATAATATATGTAATTTGTTTGTTGATATATGAAAACAAGTTCCATGGTGTATGAAAGTTGTTAATGTATTAAAGTTTGGTTATATCTCGATATTGAGTATATATGAAAGTTTAATGATGTATATATGGAAGTTTGATGATGTATATATGAAAGTTCGATAATATATGTAATTTGTTTGTTGATATATGAAAACAAGTTCCATGGTGTATGAAAGTTGTTAATGTATTAAAGTTTGGTTATATCTCGATATTGAGTATGCATCAAATATATTTGATCATGTTTGTCTTTTAATTATAGTGCAAGTTATTAAAAAATTATGTGTTGTTTTGATGAAAATAATATTGTTAGTAATTAATTTGTCAATCGAGCATAATCAAAAATAAAATTTCTTTAACGTTATGTGTTATATAATGTTACTGTTAAAACAAAATTGGCACAATGTATTTTTATTGCTAATTGATTCAAAATAAATAATTAATCATCAAATTATCAATAAAATAATTGATTATTAATATTTTATTTTTAATGTTTGACATTTAATAGCATCAAAATCTGCAATAATTTTAATGCTAACTAATTTTAGGATCAAAATTATTTGATGGTGATTATCAACGAATTTTTTGTAGGTATTGTACCTTCTTAAATTACAATTCTGTCTCCAGATTCAAGTTTCACATTCTAAAGTAAATAAAAAGTTTTTGCTAAGAGAAACAACACACACATATATACACACAATAATCTTCTTTTGGGGAACCAAAAACTTAAAAACAATATATAAGTCTTTCAATCAAAAACGCATTTTTTCCAAATCAAAAGATCAAATGCACATGCAAATCAGGAACTAGCACATAATTTTTCTTTTTTTTATATGAAACTGTCGATTCAAACAACTAGGACAAGAAATGAAAACCCACAGCTTGATTCGTGAAAAGAGATAACCATCAAGGACAAAAATCTTTTAATAAAAAAATTTAAAATAAAAAGAGTTCAACAACCTAACACTTTTTCAGCCCCCCCCCTCTTTTTCTTTCTCTTCCAGCGCATCTCCAGGTCAGAGTGCCTCTCCCCGACACAATCACTTCAGCGACACTGAGTCCGCTTCTCCGTTTAGCAGCTTCTCGCTTCATCTTCACGGGATATAGTTGGGCAACCTTCCGTCTGCTCCTCAAATCGACTCCAACTTCTTTTCAACGCCTCCTGCACGCGTCTCCATCGTGCGTCTTCGCCTGCGGTTACATTTGTCATTTTCATCAAGCCGCCTACCTTGCGCCCCTCCCCGCAGGTTTATTATTATTATTATTATTTAAAAGCCTCACGTAAAGTAGCCACGCCTCTCCTCTCTCACAAGTCCATAACAACAACATCAATTTTTTTTTTCTCCTCTCTCACAAGTCCATAACAACATCAATTTTATTTTTCACCAATCAGGTGTCTTCTACTTATTTAGATGCCTCCAACACAAGGGAGCAAGAACGCTTGGAGCATAATTATGTGTCACCATTGGGCAACGACGCGACTCTCGCGGCAACTCCCAGTCAGTCTCTTCTGAGGAATCGAGTCGTCCAGTCACCTGCTCTTTCTCTCGTGCTATTTCAAGCCGCAATATGGGTGACACACAAGATTTCATGATTGCTCTCCAAGGATTCATGACGTTCATAGAGGCCCGCCTGCGGGAAGCCGAAACACATAATCAGGATGACATGGCCGTAATCACCATCAAGCTTAATGAGTTGACAACCGTCATTCCCGTTGTTACTACCCCACCTACGAATCATGCCAACGGCATCCAGGCGCCGCCGCCACCACTTATCCGCAACGAGCCACTGGCTTTCATCCTCCAGGAAGCAGTTATTCTACCGCACTATACCAGGTTGAACTTCCCAACCTACGATGGGAAAACGGATCCATTGGGCTGGCTCACCAAGTGTGAGTAATTCTTCGGCCACCAACAAACTCCGACAGCAAACGAATGCATCTAGCAACATTCCACATGCTCAACTACGCTCTTTTGTGGGCTTCTCAACTCCTCACCGACCGGCCAAATCTGATTTGGGATGACTTCAAGTGGCTCTGCAACTTGCGTTTCGGACCTCCTATCCGCAACAACCCCCTCGACGAACTAATATCTTTACGACAAACGGGGTTCGTGGAGTACCTGAAATAATTTCAGCTTCTTTTGACGCATGTTACTCTTGCCCCAGAAATGCAGGTTGCCATATTCACCGCTGAACTTCGCGACCGCCTGTGACTGGATGTCGAATTTGAGGCCCCTCCCGACTTAGTGATTACTATGAATCTGGCCAGACTATACGACCATCAACTCCAGCTGGCACCGCCGTTATTAAAGGCGCACCAAGTCGCAAAGGGGTTTTGGAGCCTAGGCGTAAGTCTCAAGGCGCAGGTGCGCGCCTGATGAAGGCAAGGCGCAACCACATTCATTTTAAATAATCAACATCAAACATCATTCAGCTTCTCGATTAAATTCTTCATCTAGTTTACTAATAAATCATTCATTACCATCGTTTGTATCTTTTAAAAAATAGAATTAATGTGGTCAATTGCATCATATCTAAGTCTCAACGCACAATTATCTTTCATGAACACTAAATCAATAAAAAATTATTGAGTTCTTTAATTTTTTTTTCTTAATTTTTGAATAAAGAAATTTACAACAAAAATCTCACTCAGTCGCGTCATTATAATTTAAAGGCGCAAATAAGGTGCATAGAGGCGCAAACCTCTGAGCCTGGTGAGCATGGTGAGCCTGGAGCCTGAGGCGTACCCTTAATAACATAGGCTGGCACAGGAGGCCTACTTGCCCCCTGATATCAACAATCAGCAGGGTCGTGTCGAGGGTCAAACCGCGCCCCCGATCCGCAACTTATCTTGAGCTGAAATGTTGGAACGGCGCGTATATGTCTTATGTTTTAACTGCGACGAGCGGTACACTCGCGGACACAGGTGCAAAAAGCTTTTATACCTGCACATCGAGTACTCTGACGAGGAGAGCATCGAATGAAGTTTGAGTTCAAGCTATTTTTGAACGGAGGGAGAGATGTTACCGGTTGCGCGTCCGCGTATCTAGTTATGATTATCTTTATTAAGTATATGTTATAATTATGTAGGGGGCCTCGAGCACCAGGATTAGTTAGGTGTTATTATCATCATTTGTCTTTTAATATGTTGTAAGCCTATAAAAAGGCATAAGTTTGGTTGTATGGATATGCAAGAAGAAGTTTATATTTTCCTATTCCCTTAGTGAGATATTTGGAAGCTCTCTCCTCCAACGAGCAATCACGCTTAGGCAGTTGCGGTTATGCCTCCGTAGTATCTCCGCAACTATCATCTCCACCGTCGGCCACTCCTCCGGCAACTCCTGAGTAGGCCTATAACAAAGTGTTACACCTATTTTGTCCAAGGAGGCATTATCTTGGCCTGTCCCGTAGGGTCTAGTAGGCCAACTTTTTTTTGGCAATCCTAGGACGGGCTGGGCCTAGGAAAGGGAAAGCCCAAGCCTAAGTGATGCAATGGCGGGTCGAATCGAAACGAGAATTCCAAATGCAAACCTAATTGCAATGCGATGTAATGAAAGTGCACAGTGGTCCGCTCCAAAATTGCAGCAAATAATAATTTATTATAAGATTATCAGCAGATGCTCGACAGACACAATTAATTAAAAGGAGAACAAAAATATTACTTTTGCAAACAATTGAGTCGCAGACAATTTTAAGCGAGCGCAGAATAAACTCTGCAAGTCACACGAGCGGCGATACTAATAACAAACAAGAATAACATCCACTACAGATATAGTGCCAAATTAAACAACAATAAAAGATAGGATCAATATACCACAACTTGCATATGCAAACGGCTGTGGCGGCGGTTGTTGGAGGTAAGTGAATGGTGTTGGGAGCAGAGCGGGGCTGGTAGTAGCTCGGGTAGACTGTGGAGGACGGCTGTAGGGGAGGAGATGGTCGGCTAGAAGTGGCCGACAAGGTGGAGGAAGAGGGGTTGCGGCTTTGTGGGATGGCGGATTGGACGGGAAGAGAATGAAACGGCGAAGCGGTCGCAAGAAACTGGGCGGGGAAGGAGGAGGGACTTACGGGAACTTCAGTTGCCGGCGGTGGGGAGTAGAGGCGGAGGTGGAGGAGAGGCGTACTGGGTCGGAGGATGGAGCCGGGGAAGAGCGTTTCCATCGGCTGCGGCTAGGGGCTAGGGCGGGAAACGGCGAGAGGGAGTGGAGGCGGGACGGAGGGGGAGATGAGGGTTCACGGGATGGGGGCGGGCAGCAAACCTGGAGTCGCACAAGGTTTTTTCTCTGGCGTCGCACCTGGAGAGGAAGACCGAACGGTTTGAGGAATTTTTCCAAAACCATGATCACCCCCATTGAACCGCCGACTGCAATATATAAGCCCTAAAATAAAACCTGCCGAATAAAAAGAAATAACCACCGCGATCGGACGGTTCACAATGTTTTAAGCCAATCGGGCTACAAATACAACAAAAATATAAAAGTAATATATGGATTCGACTCGGATCGGTCATCCGGACGCAACCACGGGCTCTGATCTACCGCTCAGGCAGCGGGTCAGCGCCTCCTGCGGGAAAATACGTATGTCGGTCATGGCGCGCCGTCAACTCCCTCCGGCTTAAAAGCACTCATCTCCGGTGAGTGCGGGTGGTCATTCTCGCTGTGTAGCTGTGGGGCGAGTCTCTCGAGCTCCTCTGAAGATATCCAAGTAGCACTATGCAGTGGCCGATCGTTCCAACGGACAAGATAGCGTACAACATCTCGCCTGCCCGCGGTGTAGTGGTCGTGACCGGTAATCTGAAGCACGTCGTCTGTATAAGGGGATGACACAAATGTATCTCCGTCTGGAAGTGATGGCAATGATGTATCTCCGTCTGACAATAATGTATCTCCGTCTAACTGCTGTGTCGGTGGGACCGTCGATGGTGCAATGCGATCTATATGGTGCGACTCTGCGGGTGGTAACAAAGAGAGACTGGTGAAGGCAATAGGAGGTGAAGACTCAGGTAGAGAGGCTATGTGAGATGAAGGCTCGGGTAGAGGTGTGGAAAAGGGGTCCACGAACACGTGCTCCTCGTATTAAGAAGTCAAATCCTCTACGTTGAATACTCGGCTGAAACACATACCATGAGGGATGTCTATCTCATATGCGTTCGTACCAATACGTCATACGATTGTATAAGGGTCCATTCTGCGTGCGCTTAATTTCTTTGCTGGTCCTTGCGGGGTCCTCTCAGATCGAATGTGAATCAATACTTGTTCTCCTGCCTCAAAGATTTGTTCTTGCTTGTGCTGACATGATCGATTCTTATAATAATTATTACAAGCTACAATTTTCTTACGGACCAACTCGTGGAGTGCATGCAAATGATAAGTAAATGATTCAACTGACTCACAGAAATGAAGTGAAGGATGCAAATGGGGTACAACATACTCGACACACTTCCTAAGGAAAAGCCTGACAATGAGTTGGACAACAATAACATGGGGCAACCTATCAAAAGGTTTACTAGGTGGGCGATAGGAAAATCCGGCGGGACTGTCATCATCACCTGTAGGGATGTCGTGGATGGTGACAAAATAGTGTGTCACGCGGGTGTAACGTGTACCTTTTAAACGATAAAGCCCGTCAGGTGGCTCTCCAGGGGTTGTATACAAAAAGTCATCACGTGTGAGATGAGCACTAGTGCGGATATACAACCCATCACTAAGGTGTAAACGAGGAAACTCATCAAATAAGCATTCCAGTGACGTAACCCCGGGGAGGTTGATAATGATAGCATGGTCCTCCAGAGTAAGGCACCAATAATAGTAGTGTCTGCGGGAGGAAGTAGAATACCCACAACAAAGTCAATACCAGGCTCATGAACCTCCCAAGGGAGTAGTGGCTCGTCAGGAGGCTTATCAGGAGGTCTAACGATGAAGTCATTAATAATAGGATGATCCTCCAGATGAGTATAGATAATAGAGGTTGTGTCCTCGTAAGTGGGTGAGGTGTCCATTATGAAGTCAACACTATGCTCTCGACTCTCAGTAGTGATGTGACTCGATATAGAGACATGGGTAGAGTAGGAAGAGTCACTACTCAAGTGTGGGTCACTCAGTATAGTGTCGATATACGTACCCCTAACAAAAGGAGAAACAATGTCTAAGTGAGGTGTGAAGGATGGGCATACCATCACAGTGTCACGGGGTCGCTCATCCTCACTCACGCGACCACGCTCACTAGTCATACGAGTATCGCTCTCCACCTGTATAATGAGATCATAATCAGATTCAACAACAAGATCACATGGACAACAAGCCTTGTGAAAAGCGGGAGTGGCAAAATCAAGTGTAAGGTCTCTCATATTAATCGGAGCACTACTAGACATATCAGTGGCTTGACCTAAATCCTCGGGCTCTCTTCCTAGCGTAGATCTTATGCGATCAAATTGAGCATCTAAGAGATCAAAGCGGTCAAGAACTAATCGCTGAAATTCGGCCCCAAGTAACTCTATTTGTGGAACCCTAGGAGGGTCTAAACGATGGTGATCTCTATAGGGTTCCTGAGGATTATCTAGACGGTAGTTCCAAACATACTCAGATTGTGTTCATGCGGCTGTGTGGGCCTTACGAACGTGCAGTGGTGATTGCACGTATCCAAACTCAGATTCCTTAATTATAGGAGATGTGTAACGACGACGACCTGAACAATACTCCACTCTATCATCATAAAGTCGCGGAGAGGTGTAATGATGATAACGTGAGGACCTATCGTCGTGGAGATCATTTCTATCATAATTAAATTGCGTCGAGGGGTCGACACGATCCCTAGGAGTGATGTGCGAGGAGCGATAATTATCATCGTGATAGCATGAAGGTTTATCTAAAGGGGCTCTATGTGGTCTGACACAGGGAGACTCGAGATCCCCAAATAGAGGAGACGAGCGACGACGATAACTGGACATAACTGAACTTTAATACTCCTACCACTACACATATAAATGTGGCCCAAACATAGGCCACCAATTTGATGCAGTGGCAGGTCGACTCGAAACAGGATTTCCAAATGCAAACCTAATTGTAATGCGGTGTAATGAAAGTGCACAGTGGTCCGCTCCAAAATTGCAGCAAATAATAATTTATTATAAGATTATCAGCAGAAGCTCGACAGACACAATTAATTAATTAAAAGGAGAACAAAATATTAATTTTGCAAACAATTGAGGCGCAGACAATTTTAAGCGAGCGCAAAATAAACTCAGCAAGTCACACGAGCGGCAGTACTAATAACAATCAAGAATAACATCACTACAGATATAGTGCCAAATTAAACAACAATAAAAGATATGATCAATATACCACAACTTGCATATGCAAACGGCGACGGTGGCGGTTGTTGGTGGCAAGTGAATGGTATTAGGAGTAGAGCGGGGCTGGTAGTGGCTCGGGTAGACTATGGAGGACGGTTGTAGGGGAGGAGATGGTCGGCTGGAAGTGGCCGACAAGGTGGAGGAAGAGGGGATGCGGCTTTGTGGGATGGCTGATTGGACGGGAAGAGGAGGAAACGGCGGAGTGGTTGCAGGGAACTAGGTGGGGAAGGAGGAGGAGGGACTTACGGGAACTTCAGTGGCCGGCGATGGGGAGTAGAGGCGGAGGTGGAGGAGGGGCGTACTGGGTCGGAGGAGGGAGCCGGGGAAGAGGGTTTCTGTCGGCTGCTGCTAGGGGCTAGGGCGGGAAACGGCGAGAGGGAGTGGAGGCGAGACGGAGGGGGAAGATGAGGGTTCACGGGATGGGGGGGCGGGCAGCAAACCTGGAGTCGCACCAGGTTTTTTCTCCGACGTCGCACCTAGAGAGGAAGACCGAACGGTTGGAGGAATTTTCACAAAACCACGATCACCCCCATTGAACCGCGGACTGCAATATATAAGCCCTAAAATAAAACCTGCTGAATAAAAAGAAATAACCACCGCAATCGAACGGTTCACAATGTTTTAAGCCAATTGGGCTACAAATACAACAAAAATATAAAAGTAATATATAGATTCGACTCGGATCGATCATCGGGACGCAACCACGGGCTCTGATCTACCGCCCGGGCAGCAGGTCACCGCCACCTGCGGGAATATACGTATGTCGGTCGTGGCGCGCTGTCAAGCCCATCGGGCTACAAATACAACAAAAATATAAAAGTAATATATGGATTCGACTCGGATCGATCATCGGGACGCAACCACGGGCTCTGATCTACCGCCCGGGCAGCAGGTCACCGTCTCCTGCGAGAATATACGTATGTCGGTCGTGGCGTGTTGTCACTAAGACTGCCCAAAAATCCATGGGCCTACGGGCTTTTTTGCCCCTCTTGACATAAAGTTTTTAACCATTGAGTTAACTTGCCCAAAAAAAAGTTTGCAATTGAAGCTGTCATTTATATGCCTCCCAGAAGAATAGAGACATTAAAAATGGTCATGAGACAAATAAACAATAAAAAGAAGCTTACTATGATAATTTTTTATTCTAAAGACCTTTGCCACGGCTTAATTATCAAATACATCGATTTTAATTGGCATTTTAAGTATACACATGTAGCATGAAGCCTCAAGCACTTCCCATTAAAATAATTCCGCCAATGTTCCAGTTGCATGCTGGAGTAGATAGAAATTCCATTTTAATTCTAGTAATTATCCACCCAAAGAATTCCGAAGTTCACTGATAAGTTATAAGTTTGGATCTTTCTTACATATCAGGAACTGATGACAAATAATGATTACGAGAGTTCTGTATTGAAATAGTTTAATCAACATTAATAACTACATGAATTGTTTTCCTATTTTTTTTAACTTTCTAATCTTGACCGGATTGGAAAAAAGAGGGATATCCAAATTTTGATGCCTAAGACACCATATATGCTTCTAATTGTCTGATAACATTGATGAAATTTACCACAAATTGTCTGTAAGGGAAGCCAGCCTACTACAGTACTCCATCCTGCCATGTTATTTAACATGGACTTAAACGGCTTATAAAGTGATCATCATAACCATCAACAGCCTCCAGTTATTTGTCAGCCTTTATAAGGAGAAGAATAAGCGAGTCAAAGATTTGTACCTTGGACTTCAACAATTCTCAATCTATGATTCCAGAATGTATATGGCGCAAAACTTATGAGGACGATTACAAGCTTCAAGCATTGCAAAAGAATCATTTCAATTTACTTTGACGCATAAAGTTTAGGGGGAAAACGAATAAGCTTACTTGCTCGAGGGTAAGCGGGCTCTAGTACATCTACATTCATAAGTGGGAATTTTATCCTCCCCAACTTGAAACCAATGCATGTGCTTCACCTGGAAAGGTATTCATCACGGAAACATAAACAGAATGCAGTTAAGTAAATTTGATTCCCTTCAACCTAAATGCTTCGTAAGCAACCAATCAGTAGTATAAACAGGAAAAATTATTGACGTGCAGAAACATATGAATAATACAAAAAGCTTATCTGCTTATGCCTCCAAACTGATATTTTATCAACAAGAAATATGAAGTTCTCGGAGTGGAATTATAAAAAGGTGGTGCACTTCTTGAAGGTCTGTAAAGTGGAAGAGGTGGATACAGCACAAAGTGCAGTGAAATTCTTTGGTTAGACCAACAGTAGAACCTGATGAGTAAAGGTAGAGGGTACAGGCAGTGTGGTTTAAATCCTAAGTTCCACAATAACAGAGATCCTCCGGTATGATCTTATCAAAACTCTGAAGAACAGTTGTATACAATTGTGCATCATAATTAAATTTCAGTTTGATTAATTTCAGGTGAGTAGTGAGTACTGCCCGAGATGTTAATTCTATTTTGCAGATGTACTTTTGCACATGTGATGTGATTAAAATGGCAGCACGGTGCACAAAGCATCCTCAAGCAGCGAGAGTCCGGGGAAGAGTCCCACCACAAGGGTGAAATGTAGGCAAGACATGTTGATGTGGCACAGACGTCACACCTGTCCGTCACCCTGTAGTCCCACCAGAGGACCCACCTTGGCGTCTCACCAAGGCAGCTTTATCAGGTCCGAGAACTGTACACCCCCAACCCATCCCCGGGGCTCCACCATAGAGCCAATAGATTGTTGAGGCTGGGGCTCGATCCCCCGACCTCCTTGATAAAGAGTCTTCAGGCAGACTCTCATCAGTCATCACCAACTGAGTTCGCACTTTTATGATATTGCACAGGCGTCACACATGTCCGCCACCCTGGAGTCCCACCAGGGAGCCCACCTTGGCGTCTCAACAAAGCGGTTTTATCAGGTTCGCAGACCGTACACTCCAACCCATCCCCGGCTCCACCACAGGGTCGATAGATTGTTGAGGTCGGGGCTCGATCCCCGACCTCCTTGATAAAGACTCAGTTGGTGATGAGAGTCCGCCTGAAGACTCTTTATCAAGGAGGTCGGGGGATCGAGCCCTGTCCTCAACAATCTATCGGCTCTGTGGTGGAGTCGGGGATGGGTTGGGGTGTACGCTCTGTGGACCTGATAAAGCCTCCTTGGTGAGACGCCAAGGTGGCCCCCTAGTGAGACTCCAGGGTGACGGGCAGGTGTGACGCCTGTGCCGCATCACATACCCTGCATTTTTGCAGGAGGTTGCTTACAAGGGTGAAATGTAAGCACATGTGATGTGAATAGAATATAAATTTTTATGTTCAAGAGCACTCATATGAATGTTTGACAAATTATATTAAATTTAAAAAAACATGTCAAATCTATGGCCAATTCGCATATAAGCATATCCTAAAAGTGTATGGAAGGAGGGGTTTGACGGAGAAATATTCTCCATGTTCAATTAAGTTATCCACCGCTTCAAATTGATCTCAAATGAATCGATGGGAAACAAATTATTATGGGTCTTTTCCATAACAGCGGTAGCGTCACCGGAAGAGTGGTCGGACGCGACGATAACGGCAACAGAGGATACTGTGGAGCCGAAACTGTGACTGCCTAGGCGGAGCATGCTCGGAAGGAAAGATCTACCAATAGCTCATGCAAAAGACAAGAGGATGGAGAATACTTCTTCGATGCATTCAACTAGCCCAAAACACTTAAAATAGACTTACAAAGGTCATAAAAGTAAATATATCTCAACACTTGCACTTACTTAAAATATGTCAATCAACAATAAAAACCTAAAGATAATAACCGGGCACGAAGCCCATAAAACCTCGCCCTTTCTTCAAATCGAGCTTGCCCTCAAGCTCGAATGAGGCTTACACTGTTTGACCATCTCACTCCTTAATTTCCCGCCAGCACAATGCCCGATAAAGCATTGTTGTAGCAGAGACTGCATCGAGTGGTATGTCATCTTCATGCTCACAGATGTCATGAGGGGTTTAAGGAACCTGCGGGGCGCGTGCTGAGGGGACACTGTCATGCATAACGGCTGGAGAAAAGGCAAGTGTGCTCGATGAATGTCAGCCGTGGTGATTGGTAGTGGTGATGTCGGCTGGGGGCGATGACGGGCAAGAATAACGACAGAAGGGCCGGCGGAACATGAGTCTGCGGCCGGAGCGTAGGATGTTGTATGGAGGTGGATGGTAAGAACAAATGTCACGAGGCTCAAAGACAATGTGATCCACAATGTCAAAAGCGGCAGCTGGTGCTGGCGGAGGCTCACAGGAATCAGCGGCGCGGAGAGCGAAAGAAGAGTATGTTTATGTGCCACGAACATGTCGTCGAGTATGGCGAGAATGGCAGCGGCGCAGTTGGTCGTGGCCGACGCGTTAGAGGCCATCGTGGCCTCCCAATCTTTGTGTGGGGCCGCCTTATACATCATTGAGGAATTGTAATTAATTATCGAATAAGTAAATGTAATATTTTATTTAATTGATAAGGAGCCGACTAGTGGGGCCGCCTCATACATGAAATTCTATATGTTTTGCAGAAGAGGGCGCAGGGCTTGAAACAGGAGCATAGTATCCCAAAACTTTAAGTTGTAGGCATGAAATAGGGGTTTTGCGGTGCTAGCGTTGGCGTTGGGCGCGAAAAGAGTAGCAGGCGGTCTCTTCTGCAGAATGTGGGGGGTCGAATGCGTGGAGCGCATGTCACTTACGATTTTAGGAGATCCGCGAGCCTATCCCACACGGACGTTGACGGTTTCATCGAGGGGCAACGCTATTGCGAGGATGACGCGCGAGGGGTGTTGTGTTCAGTGGTTGTCGAGCAAAAGGACTTAGGTCGGCGGTTTCTACTTCAGTAGGGGCAGTTGTTTCTTGGTGAAGAAGGACGTCGGTGGGATCGTGCCCTTACGGTTGTTGTTGGAGACGACGAGGGACACCGATCGACTTCTTGTCGAAGTGAGGGACACCGGTTGCGGCTGCGGCTTGTCGACGTGATACCACAGAAATGGATGGGGAAGAATCTAAAAACTCTGATGTTGGAGTATCTTGTTGCGACCCTCTATGAAGCGACAGATTGATTGAACGTATCTTTCTTGCTTGAGGTTAGGCAATTTCCTTCCCGCTCGAGGATTGCGGTGAGTGCAGCAGGAAAAAAAAGGAGCAAAAAATTTTGATTTGTTGATTGCAGCGGGGCAAGGGAGGAATCAGAGTGCTCTAACACCAAGTCGTTATGGGTCTTTCTCGTAACTGCGGTACCGTCACCGACTCACTGAAGGAGTGGCCAGAGGCGGCGATGACGGCGGTGGAGGAAACTGTATAGCCGGAACCACAGCTACCTAGGCGGGGAGTGCTAGAGAGGAGAGAGCTATCAATATCTCAACAAAAGACAAGTGAATTCATAATACTTCTACAATGCATTCATCAACTAGCCCAAGGGGCTTTAAATAGACTTACAAAGGGCATAAAAGTAAATACATCTCAACACTTGAACTTACTTAAAATACGTCAATCAACAATAAAACCCTAAATATAATATCTGGGCACAAAGCCGATAACAAATACCTTGACAGGTCTAAGGTCCTAGTTGAATGCACAAATTGATCTATACAGACATGATAAAGGTGATTAAGAAATATATGATGGTATTATCTGAAGAATACAATGGTGAAATAAATATGCAAGGAAATACTACTTTACAGAAGAAAAAATTAGATGAAGAATAGCCATAGTAAAAAAATCCATTTTGAAGATTATTAAATTCAGAAATTAATACATAATTCAAGTAAAAAATTTGAAGAAAAAGTACAAGCCATTGATATAACCATTCTTCCATGGGGGCAATTGCAGAAAATAAATCATAATACTTCAATAAATAAGAGATTCTAAAAGATGATATGGGATAAAAGGTCATGCTCACCAGCAATGTTCTATGTTTTATTATCACATGCGTTTTTTGCCCATATCGATCATAAACAGAGCATATTCCTTCTGCATTATTTCCTAGACCAATTATTGTTCCCAAGAGAATCTTAGATCCAATTGCATTGGAATTTTGAGGATCTGCCAGATTGGTATAGGTGTTCCCATTCAGATTAAGAAAGACATTTATATGGTCTTCATTATCAGGTATAGGGCTGTCCTTAAGCTTGCCATTAGGACTCCTAGTTGCTGTAGCTACTAATTTTCCAGAAATGTGCAACTCCATGTTACTGTACGCATCTGTGTGGTTCCTATTCGTTACAACTTTCAATTCCTCAAAACATTCCTCTCCTGGTAATCTGGTGTTAACAGGCATCATTTCCTTACAACAATAATCAAAAGCTCCATCTTCCGATGTTTCAAAAGGAGATAGTTTTTCTGAATAGGGATGTGACAATTCAGGAACCTTATCAATTGTACAAATAATTCCAAAGAGAGATCTCCCTGAAACCAAATGCAGAACCTCAGAAGTTTCAGGTAAAGACCTCTCCTCAGCTTCAAAACTGTTCGGAAGCATATTCATTGAATCTATAACCGGGCCATGATATGCAAAATGTATTGCTGAATAAAGTTCACTCTCAAGTTCATCAAAATAACCAAAACCAGTAGCAACTTTCTTCCGAGTAACAATATCATGGATTACATGCTTGTACCATTCCAACCATTCTACGACCTCGTCCGGCTTTGATATTGCCACTGGAGACTTATATGTGTACATAACTGAGCAGTGCCCAGATTTCTTTTTCAATACCTTTTTGGAAAATAAATATATATCATAGTGAGCCCTCCTTTCAGAATCTGACAGAATCTGCACTGTAAAGAAAACAATAAGACATCAAAATCTAGAACAAGAATGACTGAGGACAATATAACACAAAATCATAACTCTTCAACCTAGATCACCAATAGGAATTGCAATGAAGGTACCCTATAATGTTAACTATGAGTGGATGGGTAAGAACATGTCCATGAGTAACCTTAAACCATAGAACCAACCTTGTGTCCATGAACACACCCACAATAGAAACACTTCCATGACAATCTTGTTCTCTACTCTTCAATATACATGCACCCTTGGTTAATATCTGTTGAAGTTGGTGACCGGGCGGTCTGTCTTGGCGGGTTGAAGACCGCGCGGTCTCGCGGTTTGACTCGCCGGCTTGTAAACCGGGCGGTCTAGCGATCTTCACAGGCGACCTCTCTGCTTCTCTTGTTGTAGCCGTGCGGTTAGTCCTTCTGTCTAACCGCGCGGCTTGTGCGGTTTACTTTGTACAGTCCGCTTAGCTTGTAAATTTTTAGTCTCACATCTCTTATTTGTATTCTCTCATCTCTCCTCCATTCTATATAAGGGAGGGCATACCTTTGTAATAGTTATCTTTTTTGGATAATAAAGTTTCAATTATTCAAAAGCTTATCCGCTTGTTCTCTACTTTTCGCTTTTTTTCGCTACTTTCTAACATGGTATCAGAGGACACGGTCATTTCCTCCTGATTCTGTGCGCTCTCTGTTGTTCGCGGCTTGTTTTCCGCGTTCTGCGACTTGATTCGCGGCTTGCCTTCTCTTCTGTCCGCGCGGCTTGTTTCTATCCGCGCGGCTTGTTTCTGTCCGCTGCCCTGTTCGCACGGCTTGCTTCTTCTTGGTTCTCTTCTCCTACTGCTCTTCGTCGCAGCGACCTGTTTCCTTGTCGCCGCGCTCCTTGTTCTTTCTTGCCTCTCCGACTTCCTAGTCGTTGCGGCCTTGTCTCTACCCGCTGCGGACTTCTTCTCTCTGTCCGCTTCTGCTTTCCTCTTTTCCGCTTGTCTCTATACTCGCGGTTTGCTGCTGTGATCTGCCTGACCGTGCGGGTTGTTCCTATCTCACCTGCATCTTGGTCGCGGTCACCTGTTCTTCTCCTCTCTTCTGTTCGCTCGGCCTTTTCAGTCCGCGCGACCTCTTCCCCGCTGTGCCTTGTTCTGCTTCCTAGCCGCTCGTGTTCGCGCGGCTTCTTTCCTTTCACCCGCTGCGGTTTCACGCGGGTTGCTCTCTTTTTCTCTCCTCGCGCCTTTCTCTCTGTTCGCGCGGATTCTCCCTTGTTTGAGCGGCCTCTCTACCTTTCTTCCTTTAGCCGCTCCTGCTTGTTAGTCGTCGCGACCTCCTGATTCAGTCGCGCGGCTTGTGCTCTGCACCTTGGTCGTGGCCCTTCTTGCCGCTGGTGTGCTGACACCGAGACCGGTGCAGTTTCTTCTTCCTCCCTTCATGGCTTTCATATCCTCCTCCAAGCCGTTCGCCTCGGTTGTCACGTCTTCTGGTCGTGCACACGTTGTTACTCAGGGCAAATGGCTGATCGACACTGGTGCTACGAATCATATGACCGGCCATCTCCCGTGTGTCTCTCTCCTAGAAAAACATGCTCGCTTGCCCCCGGTTATTCTCGCTGACGGCTCTTCATCACCAGTCCATGGAACAGGGATAGTTCATGTCACTCCGTCTCTTCACTTGGCGGATACTCTATACGTGCCCCAGTTCCCGTGCAACTTATTATCTGTTACCTCTCTTTGCAAGCAATTACAGTGTTCCGTCACATTTACTTCTATTTCTTGCTCTTTTCAGGATCCGGACTCCCAACAGACGATTGCTACTGGGACTGAGAGTGGCGGCTTATACTTCCTGGACAACATTTCTGCTTTTTCCACCTTCTCCTCCACCTCCACAGATCTTCTCCAATGGCATCTCCGCCTTGGTCATGCTCCTCTCCGTCTTCTTCGTCAACTTCTGCCCCACCTTCCTCCTCAAAGTCCTCCGCTCAACTGTGAGGCCTGTCTGCTTGGCAAGCATCACCGCTCTTCCTTCCCTCCAAAGCACGTTCGTAGCTCTACCCGTCCGTTTGATCTAATCCACTCTGATATCTGGGGTCCTTCTCCTACACTTACCATTGGTCGGGGTAGTTCCTATTTTGTCACATTTATTAATGATTTCTCTCGCTGTACGTGGGTGTATCTATTAAAAGATCGCTCCGAATTATTCTCTGTATGGACATCCTTCTATCTCATGATCAAAACTCAGTTTGGTGTTTCTATCCAAGTTTTTCGATCTGATAATGCTCAAGAATATCTCAGTCGTGACTTCTCTACATTCTGCATGCAAAATGGGATTCTTCATCAAACTATTTGTGTCTATACTTCACAACAAAATGGTGTGGCCGAACGCAAAAACCGTCACCTCCTCGATGTCGCTCGCACCTTGATGACCCAGATGCATGTTCCTCGCTCCTATTGGGGCTATGCTGTTCTCCTTGCCTGCTACCTCATCAATCGCATTCCCTCCA
This sequence comes from Platanthera guangdongensis, assembly GCA_039583875.1. Lineage (NCBI taxonomy): Eukaryota > Viridiplantae > Streptophyta > Magnoliopsida > Asparagales > Orchidaceae > Platanthera > Platanthera guangdongensis. Next base: position 141,723,559 of record CM077160.1, on the reverse strand, counting down.
CGGTTCTCCACGACCAAACCCCGTTCTCCATTTTGTATCCGGGCAAGGAGTCGTTTCCTCTTCCTCTCCAAATCTTTGGATGCACTGCCTTTGTGCATACCCCTTCTGCCACCCGTGATAAGCTCTCCCCTCGCTCCACCAAATGTGTCTTTCTGGGGTACTCCACCACTCAGAAAGGCTACTATTGCTTTGATCCCGTCCTTCGTAAGCAGTTCGTCTCTGCTGACGTCACCTTCTTCGAGAATACCTCCTACTTCTCGGATGACTCCTCTCCTCTTCTCCCCGCTTCTGATTCTCCTGCCGTTCCCTTCGTTCTCTCGCCTCCTACTACACCGTCTCCACCCCCTCCTCTTCCTCCACCTCTCTCTCTCCCTTCTCCACCACCCTCTCCCTCATCTCCGCTGCCGTCGCTCTCTTCTCCCGGGCCAGCTTTCTCTACCACGGATGCTCCGGATGCCGCGGGCCCGGCTGACCTGGATCTTCCTATAGCTCTTCGCAAAGGGGTGCGGACGTGTACCCTACACCCCCTTGCTGCTGTTGTTTCCTATGATCGTCTTACCCCTTCTCGCAGGGCATTTGCACTGGCTATCTCTGCCACTGCCACACCCCGCTCCTATCAGGAGGCCCTTGCTATTCCTCACTGGAAGATGGCCATGGATGAGGAAATGGCGACCCTCACTGAGCGGGGTACCTGGACTCTCGTTCCTCCTCCCTTCGGTACTGATGTTGTTGGCTGTCGCTGGGTCTTTGTGGTCAAATTTAGCCCAGACGGCACTGTGGATCGGTATAAGGCTCGCCTTGTTGCTAAGGGTTTTACTCAGACCTATGGGATTGATTACTTTGACACCTTCTCCCCGGTGGCTCGTCTCAGCACTATCCGGGTTCTTCTCTCTGTGGCCGTCAATCGGGATTGGCCGATTTCTCAGCTGGACGTCAAGAATGCCTTCCTTTATGGTGATCTTCATGAGGCCGTTTACATGGAGCAACCTCCTGGGTATGTTGCTCAGGGGGAGACACGAGTATGCCGGCTGCAGAAGGCAATTTATGGCCTCAAGCAGAGTCCTCGAGCTTGGTTTGACAAGTTCAGCGGCATTGTGGCGGCTGTTGGTTTTGTGCGAAGCTCTGCTGATCACTCTCTCTTTATTCGCAAAACTCCTTCTGGGCTGGTTGTTCTTGCTGTGTACGTCGATGATATTCTTCTCACTGGCGATGACCAGGAAGGGGTAGCCCTGACAAAGCGGCATCTTCGCCAACATCTGATCACTAAAGATATGGGCTCTCCAAAGTACTTTCTGGGGATCGAACTCTCTCGGAAGCCCGACTCCTTAGTTCTCTCTCAGCGTAAGTATGCCCTTGATCTTTTAAAAGAGGCAGGATTAACTGGAGCTAAACCTGCCCGATGCCCCATGGCTACTGGGGAGGACAAAACCTGGACAGATGATTCGCCTCCTCTTTCAGATAGTTCGCGGTACATGCGTCTGGTTGGTAAGCTCATATATCTCACAGTGACCAGACCCGACATTTCCTATGCTGTGGGCAAGGTGAGTCAATTCATGCAAGCGCCTAGGGAGTGTCATCTACAGTCCGCCTTGCGGATCTTGGAGTATGTCAAAGCAGCACCTGGGAAAGGATTACTTTTTCAGAAGAATGGTCATCTGAGGATTGAAGCCTACTCAGATGCAAGTTATGCGGATGACAAAGGGATCGCAAGTCAACCTCAGGTTTTTGCACCTTTGTTGGGGCAATCTGGTGAGCTGGAAGAGCAAAAAGCAGTCTGTTGTCTCCAGGTCCAGTGCAGAAGCTGAGTATCGCAGTATGGCGTCAACCACTTGTGAGTTGAAATGGTTGCGGGCTCTCATGCTAGATTTAGGAGAGGTGTACAACCATCATCTACCTATGTTCTGTGATAACAAGACCGTCATATACATCTCCAAAAATCCGGTATTCCATGAAAGAACAAAGCACATTGAGGTTGACTGCCATTTCATTCGTGAAGAGATTTTAAAAGAACAAATTTGCACTCTGTTTGTCACGTCTGATAAAGAGCTGGCTGACATCTTCACCAAGCCAGTTTCCGCCTCGTTTCTGCATGTTTGCGACAAGCTGGGCATGATTGATATATATGCTCCAGCTTGAGGGGGAGTGTTGAAGTTGGTGACCGGGCGGTCTGTCTTGGCGGGTTGAAGACCGCGCGGTCTGGCGGTTTGACTCGCCGGCTTGTAAACCGGGCGGTCTAGCGATCTTCACAGGCGACCTCTCTGCTTCTCTTGTTGTAGCCGTGTGGTTAGTCCTTCTGTCTAACCGCGCGGCTTGTGCGGTTTACTTTGTACAGTCCGCTTAGCTTGTAAATTTTTAGTCTCACATTTCTTATTTGTATTCTCTCATCTCTCCTCCATTCTATATAAGGGAGGGCATACCTTTGTAATAGTTATCTTTTTTGGATAATAAAGTTTCAATTATTCAAAAGCTTATCCACTTGTTCTCTACTTTTCGCTTCTTTTCGCTACTTTCTAACAATGGAGGTACCAACCTTGTGTCCATGAGTAACCTATAATGTTAACTATGAGTGGATGGGTAAGAACATGTCCATAAGTAACCTTAAACCATAGAACCAACCTTGTGTCCATGAACACACCCACAATAGAAACACTTCCATGACAATCTTGTTCTCTACTCTTCAATATACATGCACCCTTGGTTAATATCCTTGAATAATCACTTTCTTTTAACCTTGTAGGCATCCTACTAAAAAATTAACTCGTCCATATCTACTTCAATAGGTTATAGCCATATAGACAAGATAATAGAGAGAAGAGAATATATCAATTCACCATTCTCTCATCTATCTTATCTTTCTGAAAATAGAACTGTCAATTCAATCCAAACTAGTTGCATCTTATGTAGTGGATGATATTCAAACTCTTGATTATGTGTCTTGACCAACTATGCTAAGAACTTGTTGACAAATGACAACTAAATATTGTAAGGGTTATCCTTGAGCCATCTTAAATAACATTTAGAAGCCATAGCTAGAAGTCATCAAAACCATGATAATTATCATCACCATGACTATCAATTTTCTCCTAGAATTGGTATCCAGTGGTGCCAACTCCACCCTGCTTGCTACATGACCACACTATAATTCACAAACAAAAAAAGATTCAATATAACTTACATAGAAGTGAGAGAATATGTAGTAACACCGCTATCTCCGCACCTTTAAACATCCATTCAACTCCTTTACATTCTCTACCAATGCTCAACTTTGCCGACTCCTAGTCTTTATATCATTTATTCAAACTTCAGAATTGGTCAAGTTTTCATCCCGCAAATAGAACTTCTCCCAAATGAAATTGGTCCAATTATCATCAATAACATAATTTTTTGGTCACCAAGATGACCGAATATGACGGTTCCACAATTGGGCAACCAATTTCTTCAATGCTTTTGCTTAAGAGTTGCCTACAAAAATCAAGAGAATAAGGCTACTAGCATATCCTGTTGTTGTTATGCACACTTCAAAATTGTAACGTTTTTGACAAAAGGGACTCAAAACATCAAATGATGCAATAGGAAAACACAAAAAAGAGAGAAATGCAATATGATTTTATTAATTTCTCAAAAATTGTCTACATACTTGACTTTGTACATGTATTTGTGCATTAATATATAGGAGGAGAGAAAGGGGGAACAATCCAAATCTAAGATGTGGGACTAAAACTTGAGAAAGGGGGCCTGAGATGGGCCTTGTATTGGGTCTTTTTCATTTCTTTCTTCTAACACTCCCCCGCAAGCTGGAGCATACAAATCGTAAGCACCCAGCTTGAAAAAGAATTGATAGTATAACAGGCGAGGGAATGCCTTGGTAAAAATGTCAGCAACTTGATCAGCCGCAGGAACATGTTGAAACTCCAGCTTCTTTATCTGAACTTTCTCTCAAATGAAGTCATAGTCGACTTCAATGTGTTTAGTCCATTCATGGAATACTTGATTTTAAGCAATGTGTATAATTGCTTGACTGTCACAAAATAAGGTGGCTGGTGAGGAAATCTTGGCTCCCAAATCATCTACGAGACTTTCTAACCATTTAAGCTCAGAGACAACAGTAACCATTGAATGATACTCAGCTTCAGCCAAAGAGCGAGCAACCACAGATTGTTTTTTGTTGCACTAGGTAATAAGGTGCCCTTCGAAGTAAGTGCATAATCCACTTGTGGAATGTCGATCATCGAAGGATCCAACATTATCAGCATCAAAATAAACAATCAACGACGACGGATTGGAGGAAGAGGGTTTGTATACTAGCCCTTGTCTAAGAGCAGACTTCAAATATCTAAGGATGCGCTCGACAGCCTGGAGGTGAGACATTCATGGATAATGCATGAATCGACTGACAACTCAACAACAAATGAGATATCTGGTCTTGTAACCGTAAGATAAATTAATTTTCCTATAAGACGACGATAATACTCCGTGTTTGGAAGAAGTAGATCGGTTTCGGAAGTATGAGCACAGAGCTTGTGGTTAACATCCATATGAGTATCAGCAAACTTGCATCTAGAATAGTCAGTGTGATGAAGAAGATCAAGACAATACTTCTGTTGAGATAGGACGAGACCATCAAGGCGTCTTGCAATCTCTAGGTCAAGAAATTACCGAAGATTTCTCAAATCTTTAGTTTGAAAAACTGAATTCGAATGTTGCTTGATTATTTTTATTCCTTTAGAGTCATCTCCTGTAATTAGAATGTCATCGACATAAACTAAGAGAATCACTGTGTTTGTTGATCAATAACGAGTAAAGAGAAAGAAGGCCGCCGAGCTTCGAGTGAATCCAATATCACGTACAATCTTACTAAACTTGTCAAATCATGCGCGAGTAGACTGTTTGAGACCATAAATAGATTTCTTGAGGTGACAGACAAGTGACTCCCCCATGGTCTCAAACCCGGGAGGCTGGTGCATGTAGACAGTTTCTTGAAGCTCTTCATTGATGAAGGCATTCTTGATATCTAATTGATGTAAAGGTCACTGGCGATGAACATCCAAGGAAATGAGGACATGTATGGTGTTTAACCTGACGACAAGAGAGAAGGTCTCATCATAATCGAGGTTTTGTTAGTTGTTGCTGAAGTAAATCCGCGAGCTACAAGATGAGCCTTGAGGCGATCAACTGTCTTGTCTGGAGCATGTTTGATTACAAAGCCCCGCTTACAAACAACACAAGTCTGTCCCGGAGGAAGGGAGACCAAATCCCAAGTTTGATTAACCTAGAGGGCAGTTATTTCCTCATCCATAGCCGCACGCCACCCCGGATGTCGGAGAGCCTCCTGCACAGAGTTAGGTGTAGAAATGGAGGATAAAGAAGTTGCAAATTTGAGAAGTGTCGGAGAGAGACGATGCAAGGATACATAATTTGCCAGGGGATGAGCCGTGGATATAGGAGTTGGATTATCAGGCCGCGACGTTCCAAAGGTAGAGGGCGATTGTTGTGGGGCGTCGGAGCGAGAAGGACGACGAGTGTATACACAAAGAAGAGGTGATTTGTTCAGCACGGGAACTGGAGTTGGAAGGAGTGGTGGTGTAACACCCCTTCCCAGTATTACAGAAATCAGCCGTCCGGCCGGGTCAGCGATATAATGAAAACTAGGAAGCAGTATTAAAACTAGTAGCAGCATGTAATAAAAGTCCAAACTAAACAGGTTTAATACTTACTGCGGAAGTAAAAATTTAAACTAAGGTTAACCACATACCTGAAGTCTGGATTCACAAAGCCACTAAACAAAAATGAGACTGCATTAACTGAACATCTGAACTATCAAATAAGTCTGATACAATATACGTAAAATATTAATGAGTTACACTGTCCACAATTACAAGTACATGCTGAAAATGGAGTAAACTGAAAATAGTAAAAGTACTACACTCGGACACCACCATGACGCTCATCCTAGACGAAGTTTCCCACCTGGGTCACCTGAAAAACATTGTCCACGAAGGGTCAGAGTAAAGAAAAACAATTCCCCTTAGTGACACTAAAATAGATTTACATATGAATGCATGCATGTCTTTAAAACTAGTCTCGTGCACTGAAAACATTTCATGATATATGATATGCATGATTTTCCTATACTTACTGGTGAACACTATAATTCTATACTCATGACTTTCCGTTCATTTACTCAAGTCCTGACGTTCACTAACTAGTGTACTGTCTCACGTCAAGTCTGTACTTGAGTTCTAGGTGGCTTCTAGCCTACACGTTTACTGGGAAGGTTCTACGCAGAGTAGCTCCTAACGCGCAAAATCTGAAACTGACGACCCGAGACCATCTGACGAACTCAATTGTTCTAGTGCCACGCGGACACGATCTCGAATCTACTAACTGTCTCAAAGGGGAGTCAACTCCCAAGACTGTAACTCATAGGATACCATATGCCCTATGAGGATGGTAGTGCGCCTCTACCAAGCACGAAAAGACTGGTGTGCTACTGACCTTTTTGGTCTGACGCTACTCTGCATGGGATATCTTTTCTGATGTACTACTGGGCGACCCTTGACTTTCTCGTAGTCAACTTGAAAGGATCTTCGCATTCTTAATTGGACAATCTCCAAACTTACGTGTACATGTGAAGTTTCGTACTTAACTAACCGTTCACGATTTTACTAACGTGGTTATGGAACAACGTTATCACACGCTTTTCCACAATTATTTTCCTACTGTCACACTTCCCTATGCATGCTTATGATGTTGTACAAAACCTACTTATGCGTATAAAATACAATTACTTGATATGTCTAACTAAAAGGAATTAGAATTTCCTTACAGTGGTGCTGCGACGTTCGTATACTCGGCGCGACGACATTCTCTCTTTCAAAGTAATCCTACTGCTGGGGACCTTCAAAACGCTGCCCCGACGCCGCCAAAAATCCTGCAATTTACTGTAACCCTAATTTCAGAATTTCCCCTCTACGATATTCTCATGGAAAATTTATAAATAACTAGGGTTACAAAATTTTTTGCGTAAAACTTCAAGTATTACCTTTAAGTATAGCGTTTGGGGCTCCCAATGCGTTCCACACAAAATCCGTAGTGAACTACGAACACCAAAACCTAGGATAGGGCTATCACAACGAAAACCTAGGTTAAATTAGTTTCCAAATCAAAGGAAATCCAAGCAGAAAACGAGAAAAAGGAAGAGATCGAACTCACCGAAACCAAAACGTTCACTTCCACCGGTTAGGGTTGAATCCGGCACTTCCACGGCTAAGGAAGGAAAAGGAATGCCCACCGGTGCTCGTAGAGGAGGGAGGAGGGAGTGATCGGAAAAAGGTTTCGGAGGAGGATCGGGCGTCGGAGAAGCTTGCGGGAGGCGTCGGCTCTGCGCGCTGCGGGAGACGGACGGTTCGAGCGTCTGTTTGCGGGAGACGGCTGCGGTTTATTCCCGAGAGATGAGAAATGCGGGTTTTATTTAAGCCTTCCGGTTTTGATAACCGCATGAGAAGAGGGGGGGGGGGAATTTCTATTGGCACCCCAAGGCTATAAATTTTTGGCTATACACAACCCACTCCACACCAAACACATACCATTGCACTAAGCGATTTCTCGTCGCTCTTCGTTACTATAATTAAAATGCGTCTCGCTAATATGACTAACTTAAATCACCAGCTAATGAACGCGAGCTGTAGCAATAGAAGCATTGTACCTTGACGTTGCGGTGCCTCGATCAAAATTCGTCGCGATTTGCCCCTACAAATCAAATAATTTTTCGCGTCAAATTTCGGATGTTACAAATCTCCCCTCCTAACAAAAATTTTTGTCCTCGAAAATTGTAGTCATACCTGAATCGAAGAGAAAAGAATAGTCTGCATTGCTCTTGAGTTCATCCTCACGCTCCCAAGTATACTCTGGACGGCCACAGTTCATCCAAAGGACTTTGACCATACGAATCTCTCTATTTCTGAGCTTCTGTATCCTTGAATCCACTATTCTGGCTGGTCTAACCCCAATACTAAGATCTGTCTCAATTGGTGCTTCCTCGGTACTTATGATCTGACTAGGATCTCTGACTGCTCTCCTCAGATAAGAGACGTGGAAGACATCATGTACACCACTCATCTCCTCAGGTAAGGCCAATCTGTAAGCAACCTCACCAATTCTTTCCAGCACCTTAAAAGGACCAACGAATCTGGGGCTCAGCTTTTTCATCCGCTTTATTCTAGAAACTCCTCTGACTGGTCTGACCTTCAGATAAACGTAGTCTCCAACACTGAACTCTACTGACCTGTGCTTCTGATCATGATACTTGGTCTGGCGGTCCTAAGCTGTCTTCATACGCTCCTGAATAAGCTTGATCCTATCAGTGGTCTTATCAATCCATGACTCCCTGATTGTGGATCTCTCTTCACTTTCAGCCCAACATAACGGTGTCCGACAACGTCTGCCATAAAGGGCCTCGAACGGTGTCATCTCAATACTTGTCTGAAAACTATTGTTGTAGGAGAACACTAGTGTAACATATTTCTCCCACTTTCCTCCAAAATCCAAAATGCACATCCGTAACAAATCCTCCAAAGTCCTATTTGTGCGCTCAGTCTGTCCATCGGTCTGGGGATGGAAAGCGGTGCTGAAGTGTAACCTGGTACCCAACCGCTCCTGTACGTATCGCCACTCTCTGGAGGTGAATCTGCCGTCTCGGTCTGAAACTATAGTCCTGGGAATACCGTGAAGCCGAACTATCTCGTCCAAATATAACTGTGTCAGCTTCGGACCTTGATCCGTCTTCCTAAGAGGAATGAAATGGGCGACCTTAGAAAGTCGATCAACTATAACCCACAAGGAATCATTCCCACTCTGCGATCTCGGCAAACCATGAATGAAATCCATGGATATATCTTCGAATGTCCACTCAAGAATGGGAAGTGGCTGCAACTTGCCTCCAGGCCTTTGGCACTCGGCCTTAACCAACTTGCACGTCACAACTTCCTACGTAATCTGCAACATCTCTCTTCAAGCCTGGCCACCATACTAACTTCTTGAGGTTTGCATACATCTTCGTGCTACCCGGATGTATAGAATATCTGGAATTGTGTGCCTCAAATAAAATATCCTCGCGAAGGTGACTAACATCGGGGATACACAACCTGCCATCAATCAATAGTAATTCATCCTGAATAGTGAATCCCTCCTTCTGTCCTGACTGCGCTGAGCTCCAAATCTCTGTCATCTTTGGATCCAACGGTAGAGCTGTCCTGATTCTGTCCTTGATATCGCAGGTAATCTCCATCCAACTCAACCTTGCAGAACCAAAACTACTGCGTGGCACAATGGTAATATCCAGTCTCTCCAGCTCTCGCACTAACTCCTCCTGCTGAGTGAGGAGAAAGAAACACGAACCTCTACGGCTAAGGGCATCAACTACAACGTTCGCCTTTCCTGGATGGTACTGAATGTCTACGTTGTAGTCTGATAGAAACTCTAACCATCTGCGCTGCCTCAAATTGAGCTCTCGCTGATCAAAGATATACTTGAGGCTCTTATGATCAGTGAAGATCTCACAACGCACTCCATAGAGATAGTGCCCCAAATCTTCAAAGCATGTATGACTGCTGCAAGCTCAAGTCATGCACTGGATAGTTCCTCTCATTAACCTTTAATTGTCTCGAGGCATAGGCTACGACCTTTCCATGCTGCATGAGAACACATCCCAAACCCTGACCTGATGCATCGCTGTAGATCTGAAACCCGTCAGGCCCTGATGGTAAACTCAAAATCGGTGCGGTCATCAAACCTGCCCTTCAAGTCCCAAAAGCCAACTCACACTCAACTGTCCAATCCAAGCCCTTACCCTTCTGGTGAGGGAAGTCAGTGGTAAGGCTATCTTCGAAAAATCTCTGATGAATCTCCTGTAGTAACCAGCAAGACCCAAAAAGCTACGAACCTCTGAAACTGTCGTCGGCCTTGGCCAACTCTTAATGGCCTCTTACCTTCTTCGGATCAACACTAACTCCTTTCTGACTGATGATATGGCCTAAGAATGCAATCTCTGAAAGCCAAAACTCGCACTTTGAAAATTTGGCAAACAACTGGTTTTTCCTGAGTGTGCTCAAAACAATCCTGAGATGTGCTGCATGATCTTCTACACTCTTAGAGAACACCAAGATGTCATCTATAAAGACGATGACAAAGCGATCCAAGTACTCCCGAAATACCCTGTTCATCAGGTCCATAAATACTGAAGGAGCATTGGTCAGCCCAAACGGCATGACCACGAACTCGAAGTGTCCATATCTAGTGCTGAAAGCCGTCTTCTGAATATCCAAATCACGAATTTTTAATTGGTGATAGCCTGACCTCAGATCTAACTTGGAGAAAGTGTTCGATCCCACCAACTAGTCGAACAAATCATCAATTCTGGGAATCGGGTACTTGTTCTTTACTGTTAGCTTGTTCAACTCACGGTAGTCTATGCACAGTCTCAGACTACCATCCTTTTTTCTTCACAAAAAAGCACTGGAGCACTCCATAGTGAAGTGCTGGGGCGTATATAAAACCAAATCAAGTAACTCCTGCAACTGACTCTTCAACTCTGCTAGTTCCCTTGGAGCCATCCGATAGGGAGATTTGGCTACGGTGTAGCCCCAGGCTGCAAGTCTATCGGGAACTCAATCTCTCTATCTGGAGGGGCACCAGGGAGCTCTTCCGGGAAAAACATCGGGGAATTCCTGCACCATTGGTACCTCTGACAACTCAGCCTTAGTCTCTGCATTCATCAGTACTACGAAGGTTTCACAACCCTTACTGATGCACCTTCTCGCTTGGACTGCAGATATAATCATCTTCACTACTCCCTTCAAGCCCTGAAAAGAAAAAGAAGTCTGATTGGGGCCATCAAACTGTATCTGCTTCGCCCTACAGTCAATCCTGGCGTTGACTGCCGAAAGCCAATCCATTCCAAAAATCAGGTCGAATCCTGCAATAGGTAGCTGCAAAGCTTCCACAATAATCTCGGTGTCACCAAACTGCACGGTACACTGCACCTATCTCTGGTCTGCAGAAGGGATCCATTCGCATCATAACATCCAGCGCTACAGTCTCTGAGAATACTTCTAAATTCAACTTACGCACTAGAGATTCTGCGATAAACGAGTGCGAGGCACCCGTATCAACAGAATCTTAGAGGGTAAATTTCGAATCATAAGGATGCCTACATGAATGAATTTTCAAAAGAAAAGTGTCACTACGGAGGGTTAAATAACTTATCAGGCAAATTAAACACTTACTTGTTACTACATCTTCCTGCCTTAGCCTCCTGCTGACCAAGTCCATAAGCTCTGGGCTTCACCAAATCTCGACCCTGCTGTGGTCTTCCATCGGTAATCATCAACGCTTTGCCCTTGTCTGCTCTGCTAGGGCCACCAATCTCATACTTCGACTGCAGGAACAAAATGCATTTGTCATCTACCGAAAATTTATAAATGTACAAAAATACAACAAGGTTGATTTACCTGATTCGAACACCTTCCTGACATAAACGAGCAATGTGTCCAGGTTGACGACACTTGTAACACACGCCCGCGCTGGCCAAAACACTCTCCTGGATGGCGACGCTGACACTTGGGACAAAGGGGTAGTCCCTGCTCCTGTCACCAGATTGACCATACTTCCTCGTATCAGGCTTCTGCTTCTTGTTCCAGTTCTTCCCTGATCATTCCTGCTCTGCTGCGACTGATGCGAATCCTGAGATCGCTTTGCACGGAAATTACTTTCGCTTTTGAACCTTCTGCTGGTCAGCCTCCAGTCTGCGAGCCGTATCCACTAAGCTCCTGTAATCAGCATTGACCATAGTCATCAGCGGCTGTCTCAATGAGTCACGTAAGCCATCCACAAAGCGGCTGCACTTCTCAGTCTGGTCTCCCTGCATTACGCCCGCATATCGAGCCAGATGGGTAAGCTCTCGCTCGTACTCAGCAACAGTCCTGTCCCCTGGAAGAGCCTAAGGTATCTCTCTTGTAGACCTCGTCGTGCGGAAGGAGGCACGAACCAACTCGCAAGGGCTCTAGAAAATTCGCCCTACGTAAAACATGTCTGGCGTACGACCTGGCCAAAACATAATCATACTATTAAAAGAGAGAACATATCACTTCCAAAATAATTAAAGGAAATTTCAAAAACATTCACCTGGCGGGATCATCCGCCCGGTACTTGTCCCACCAGACCTTTGCCTCACCTCGGA